>JARHVA010001145.1:1030000-1350000 GCA_037957365.1 Torreya grandis
AATAAAAAAATTGTGTGACACTTCTCCTTCAACATTGATAATGACATATCTATTATAGATATTTATAATACAAAACAAATAAATAGGGAAGGCTTAGCCTAATTATTACAATGTTGGAGAAGCCTTGCTAGTCAATTTCATTGCATAGTTCCTAAAGCGCTGGCCAAAATATTCATTGATAATCTCAATATTGAATTAAAATATCAACTCAAACTATAGTGTGCCATGTCTTTTGATGAAATTATAGAAAAGGGGATTCAAATTGAAAAGGCACTTATGGAGAATGGTACAATTAAACTATATACCCAAAATGAATAGAGTCAAAATCAAGATAATGCTTTTTGAAGTAAGCTTAATTTAATAAAAATTAAAATGTCATAAGGGATGGAGTAACATATTATAAACATGTGAAGATAATGCATAAATATTCCCCTACTATCAAACAATGTAATGTATCCGCTATAAGGGTCCCATGGGGAAAGCCAAAACCCCAAATGGGAAAAAGGCCTTTAACTAGTCTTAGTGTACCTATAAAATTGGTCCTACAATAGTTAATAGATACTAATATGATTATTCTCCCTGAAGTCTAACCATTGGATGATAGTAAACCATGACTAGATTGGTATTAAGAAGATGAATTTTGTTAATATCATAGATTCAAAGGACATGATACCGATAAATGCATGTAATTAAGGTACTACATCCAAGATTTAATTGAGAGAAGTGATATTGAAGTGGAAGGGGAGAGTTTGACTAGTCAATCCAAAAATCAATAGCTAGGAATATATTAGGTTCCTTACCTAAGCATGATCAGAGGCAAAAAAAACCACTTAAAGACTAAGGTCAAGCCTCCACTTATAACTAAACCAACTATCATTCCATTCCATATGATTATATCAATACCATTAAAATCTGAGGCCCTAAGAGCCCACACAACAACCATCCACCATTCTTAAAATTAACAGGGTAATAGCTGACTATGTAGTAACTACATGGCATGGCAAAGTTACAGTGCCTAGAACACCTCCCAAAGACCCATCTAATATATCATTTCAAAGAGTCAAAATCTCTAAAAAAGTCTTGATCTCTTCTGACAAACCATATGACAACATCAAATAGCTTAAGAAGACTCCAACCCAAATATCACTAGTGGATCTTCTTAAGATATCATCAATACATCAAGAGATTTTCAATCAAGTCCTGAATGAACTCAAAGTCCCTAGAGATATTGATACAAGCCAATTTTAAGCATTGGTGGGTCATTTGTCTCCTTCCCAGATTATCACTTTTAGTGTACAGGGCATGCCACCTATAGGCCCACACCATAACTATCCATTATTCATTAAAATTTCCATCTCTAATCATAAGATCCCATAGGTACTCATAGATGAAGGGTCAGATTTAAATTTGTGTGATATGGCCTTTCTTAAAAAGTTGGTATACTTTGAGTCTTCATTAGGGCCTAATCTCATAATGATCAAAGCATGTGATGATAATAAAAGGTTATATGAAGGAACTATTTATCTTCATATAGTTATGGGACCCATAGTCCACCAAAATTTAATTAATGTAGTGGATGTTGATCTCCCATATAATTTACCTCTGGGATGCCCATGGATCCATGAAATGTGATCATTTCCATCTACCCTCCATTAATGATTAAAATTACCTCATTTAGGATTGGAAGTTACCATTTTAGGAGAAATGAAACACTTTCATAGCTATCAAATGGACAAATCCCATTCCACTTGTTATTATCCCAACACTTATAATTTCACTCATAATACAAAAGCTATGAATTAAATCCACCCTAATGATTTAACACCTACTTCAAATGAATCCCCATACATCACTTGTCTTAAGATCACTTCCATAGGTTGCAAAAAGTATTAATACAAGACCTTTTGTGTTAGAGACCTACCACTCTCTGCACACAGTTATGGTTCCCTAACCATGTAAAAAGATAATCCCATCATTTATCAATTTGGATACATGGCCTTTAATAGTGCGTGCATGCCATCAAAATAATACTTTGATGAACCAAATGATTCATGGATTATTAATGATGATGAGGCCTTAGAGTTTCATAAACAAAAGTACCCCTAGTTTGTAAAGATGCTATAAAATATGAATTATAAAAGGAAAGGACTAGGAGGAGATGAACAAGGTAGGATTGAACCTATAAGATATGAATAACACCCAAAAAATCTTGGTTTAGGGTACAAACCTTTAGGTGTTGACCTAATCACCATCATTTTAGAGACTTATTCGATTCTTGAGGAGTCTACCTTTGACAAAGAAATCAAAACAGGTTCCATCTATAGTCTTTATGAGGACATATATTCCACCAATATCTTCCATGACACCACCATATCCACTATTAATATCTCCCTCTATTACCCCAAACTTATAGATTAGGGTCAGTAGAATGATCCTCCCTTTGAGATATTCTAGAATGATGAAGTCATTATTGAATATCTAGGAGCAAGAGATTTCATGCCATCAAGAGACCATAAGAAAGGGTTCTCTATTAGTCTAAACGAGTTTGCATATTTTGGATAGAATAAAAACTCTCTAAACCAAATCTAAGAGAAGGAATATGAAGTTGAATATCCCTCTACACATAAAAAATACATCCATCTCACTCCTAACAAGTCAAAATCTTATTAAGAGTTAGATATGGAGCTCTCAGACAAAGTTTCTTTAGGCATAGAGGAATTAACATCACCCCTAACATACCTACATGACCATTCACCTTCTCTCATCAAGGAGGCTATTGAATTCAATCTTGGAACATATGAAATTCCTAAAATGGTTAAACTGGGGGTAATTCCTACATCCAAAGAGAAATAAATCCTTATTGAGATTCTCAAAGAATATATAGATATATTTTCATGGAGTTATTCTAATATGTCAGGGATAGATCCAACCTCGGTAATGAATCATTTAGTGGTTCATCCAAATTCAAAACTTGTTAAGAAAAATATTCTAAAAATTCATCCCAAGGTGTCTCTCTTGGTCAAAGAAGAGGTGTAAAAATTCTTAGAGGCTGGGTTTATCTATCCAATTGATAATTCTGAGTGGATATCTACTATTGTCCCTATGGCCAAACCATAAGGAGGAATTATAATTTATACCAAATTATGGGACATAAATAAATCATGCCCCATGGATAAATTTACCTTACCTAATATAGACATGATCATGGAATCTACTGTAGGCTATGAGATTATATCCCTCATGGATGGTTTTTCTAGATATAACCATATTAAAATTGCTCTCGAATATCAACATAAAACTACATTTATCACTCCATGGGGCACTTTCTATTATCAATTGATGCCTCTTGGTCTCAAAAATATGGGAGATACTTACCATAGGGATATGATAGTAATATTTTGTGATATGATGCATGACATCATATAAGACTACATGGATGATATACTGGTAAAGTCTAAACTCTTATCCAAGCATCCTCTAGTCCTAAGGAAAATCTTTGAGTGGATTTGAGAATATAAGGTTAGATTGGACCTTAAAAATATGTGTTTAGAGTTAACTTGGGTAAACTATTAGGATTCATTATCTCTAGAAGAGGCATTGAAGTAGATCTTATAAAAGTAAAAGCTATTGTTGAAATGCCTCCTCCCAAAAATCTAAAGCAATTAAGAATCCTTCAAAGAAAATTATAAGTTATTCATCAGTTTATCTCATAATTGGCAAATAAGTGTCACCCCTTCACCCATATATTAAATAAGGGAAATTATTTCAAATAGAACTCAAAATGTCAACATGATTTTGATAATTTAAAGCAATATCTAGTTAAGCCTCCAATTTTATCACCACCCATCTCAGGAATGCCTTTACTTTTGTATATATCTACAACACCTTGTGACATAGGGGTTTTACTAGCTCAACATAATGATGAAGGTAGGGAATGAGTAATTTATTATCTAAGTAGGAACTTAATCTCATATGAGCTTAACTACACACCTATTGAAAAGGCTTGTGTGGCCATGGTCTTCACTTCCTATAAACTTAGGTATTATATGATGAACAATCAAGTCAAACTCATAGCCAAAGTTGATCTTCTCAAGTATATGCTATCTAAATCTACTTTAACCAGTAGAATAGCCAAATGGATTATGTTAAAAAGTGAATTTGATATATAATATATAAATTAAAAGGCTTTTAAAGGGTAAGATATTGTAGATCAACTTGTGACAACACCCATTGTAGACACAAAGCCTCATGTCACAACCTTTTTAGATGAGTCTACATTGACTACTGTTGAATAAAACAACTATAACTTATATTTTTATGGATCATTCACCATACATGGGTTTGGATTGGGAATCTTCTTGGTAACCCCAAAAGGTGACCTAATCCCTAGCACCTTCCAAATTTCTTTCCCATGTATAAATAATATTACTAAATATGAGGCCTTAATTGTTTGTCTCCAACTCACCATCTAGTGGAATATCCATCATCTACATATATTTGGTGATTCTCAATTGATTATGAAATAAGTGAACGAGGAGTTCCAAATAAAATATGAGAAATTTATTCCCTATAAACAACTATTAGACAAATTGAAACAAAAAATTTAGTTAATAACATTTGAACAAGTTCCCAGGAGTAGTAATAAAGCCATCGATTCAATGGCCACTATTAGGTCCTTGATAGATCTTCCAAAAGATGTCCTTGAAGGCAATTTTCTCATTAAAAATTATTATTACCATCTCATCAATCAATGGATCATTATCAAATCTGTGCCATACCTGATCCCAATCTACCTTGGTATCATGACATTTACACTTACCTCCACAACAACATCCTACTACCAGACCTCAATCATCACCAACATAAATCATTCATTCATTGTACATCCTATTATACTATCCTTGGTATCATGCTTTATCATCAAGGCTATTATGGGACTTTATTGATATGCTTAACCTCAAAAGAGGCTACTCTTACAATCAAGGATGTCCATGATGGTATCTATGATAGTTATGTCAGTGGGATGGCTTGGGCCAACAAGTTACTCTAGACTGGATACTATTGGCCCATAATGGATCATGATGCCTGCCAATATGTACGTAAATGTATATCTTATCAAAATCATGGTAATATTATTCATGCACCTATACAAGAGATACAACCTATAATGTGCCCATGGCCATTTTCCATATTGGGACTATATCTAATTGGAAAGATTAATCCTACATCATTTGATGGGTATAAGTTTATAATTATAGCCACATAGTATTTTACCAAATGGGTTAAAGCAATGCCCCTAATTTATACCATAGGTCTCTAGATATCAAAATTCATTTTGAATCATATTATTTATCACTTTGGAATCCCATCCAAAATCTTACCAAATAATGAAAAATATTTTAAAAATCAAGAAGTCACAAATCTATGTAATTGTTATCGCATTAAACAAATTTTTTTCATACCCTACTACCCCCAAGGTAATGGAGAGGCAGAAGAAACTAATAAAACACTTCTTAAAATTCTCAATGATATAGGTATAAATTGGCATTTACAAATATACCCCACTCTTTGGTACTACAAAACCAGTGTTTAAACACCTGCTGGGGTTACTTCATATTGTTTAGTCTATGGCATAGAAGTAATCTTGCTCATTGAAGTTGAGCTCCCCTCCTTATGAATCTCTTTGTGGGGCATGATTAATGATCATAATTCTAGATAGGAATGGCTAAAAGAGCTTGAGATATTGGATGAAAAATGTCAAAACACTTTGGATCATCTTAGGGCATACCAAAATAAGATTAAGGGCTAATACCACAAGAAGATCTAGTCTTGAGAATTCAAAATTGGTGACCTAGTCCTAAAGGAGATTCATAAAAACACCAATGCAGAGTGAGAGAAGTAAATTGGCTTGGGCCTTACATCATTATTGAAAACTTTGGATCAGGAGCTTATAAATTGGCTACACTAGATGGAGATGAGATTGATGAGCCCATGAATATTATGCATTTAAAGTATTTTTATACCTAAAAGGCTCTAAATAACCTCTGTCTATAAGTCCCCACTCTTAGGGGCACATACATCACCATTCCACTTCTCTTATTCATCCATTCCATTCTACCATTCTCCTTATGACCCTTGTCTTAATAGTGGGTATACAATATATTCATAGGAAAAAATAGGAGACTTGAGTTTCTAACTGGGGTAAATCATTGATGACTGTATGAGGGGAATATTTGTTGAGGAGTCCTCTAGATTATCTAACTCCACTATAAAATAGATACTCATCACATCATGGACATCTTAATACATATCTAAATTGCATCCAAACTTGTCTATCAAATCCCCCCTAAGCATAAATACATAAGAACCCACTAACCTCATTACTATCAAAGGGTCATATAATGTTCTTACTCCAGGATCAATTATGTACTTTGTAGCTAATTCGTAGTCATTTAATTTAGACCTTAAACATTGTTTTTATATCTAGATTTATATCCTTATCTCATTTTTCATAACTCTTGGGCATAATCAACCCCTGTACATATTTAACTATATGACCTCTTGTATATTCTTCCTTTTAGCAACCTTGTTATTAAACCTTTTGGGTTTTGTCATATTGTGAATGATAATTGTCCAACATCATCTTAATCCTTTCCTTAGGTTGTCCTATATAATAATTAAACATGTATATATGATTCTCCTATCTTTTTAAGTATTCATTTATATATATATATATATATATATATATATATATATATATATATATATATATATATATATATATCTTGTATTATATTTTTATACATGTGTGTATGTGTGTTATTATTGTCAATCATTTTTTTTAATAATCTTTAAGTCTTGTAAATATTTTTCATAGTCCATAGTCTTATTTTTATTACCTTGCTATCGTGTCTTTTTTTTATTTTGTTATTTTTTGAGAAAGGGAACAAGGATGGTCTTAATTGACTACCCAAAATAAGTATTGGGAAAGTCACTAAAATAGAGTTCCTATGCACTCTGACTCCATTATGACCTTGACTATTATCATGTCATTGGTACACTTATAATCACCTGTGCAACAATAAATTGGATTTCCTAAATATCTAATGGATTCAAATTCCCCCCATCCCATCCCTCTACTCATTCCACTATCTCGTCTAACAATCTTGGCTTACTACCCATCTCTTTGGTGCAAAAGAATTTTACCCAACATTAGTTTTTGAGACACATAATTAAAACAATGGATTATTTATTAGAATATTGTTAAAAAACACATGTCATTTTACCATCACATTATAAACATAAATACATAATTGTCATCCATAATAAATAAAGCCATGTTCATCATTACATCTCATCTAAAATAAATAAAATCCAAAACATCTCATCTCATTATCACACAACAAAATCACATAATATAAATCCATAATAAAAAAACATCATTTAAACCATAACCATTATTTATCTCATATAATTAATCATCTAAACATTTTTCATCAATCTATAAATACACATCATCATATAAAAATCATGTTATCCTATCACATCATATCAATAAATCACATCCATAATCCATGTATCCATACCTAATCATCACATAATCTAGAACATCCATCAATATTATAGTCAGAATAAAGATCATCACACAAACATAACATCATGTATCAAAAAAATCATAATCGCATTTATCAACAGTCCATAATGTCCATTGGAGTCCATGTCAAAATATATAAATACATAAATGGGACCCATGGGCATCAATGTGATACAATACATACCAATCCATAATATAAAAAAAGTATCACAAATAATACATCCCAAATCACTATTGTCTAGGTGGTCTCTATAAATATGGTGTATAGATTGGGAGGAAGTAGCTTTGAATGTCACCACATGCTGACCTATTATTACTACTACCTTATATAAATATCTATAATATTGAACCTCTCATATCAAATAACTAATCTATATTATAAGCATCCCCATACCCTTCTCCTCTAGTTCCATCTCACCTTCCTCATTAGCCTTCTCAACCACCTTTAACTTTGCATCTATCTCTCTCAGCCTTGACTAAAGTTATCTAATCAACTACTATAATGAGGCTACCTATGAGTCCCAACTCTATATCTACCTCTAAAGTGTAACTATCTACCCTTGTAAGGATGTAACATGTCCCATCAACCCTGACACCTATACTAATACACTATCCATCTATCTATATCTCTCTATAATCTATCTATATAAATCTTTAGTAGCCATCTTATCCCACTCAGCTATGATCCCTACAACCTCTATAGTACATGATTGTATCTCTCTCCTTAATCTATCCAAGAGTGCCTGCTCATCCTCAGTCAAAGGTGGCTTGGATGACCCTACCTCATCTTCACCTGTACCCCTTATAACCTATTCTCCCCTTCCATCCTAGTCTCCATCTCTAGTCTAGTTTCCACCTTGACCTCCCTAGCCTACCTTATCAATATCCATCACATGTAGCCCTCTTTGAGCATCCTTCTAACCTTATGCTTGGGGATGCCATCTCTAAGATTGTCTCCTATCTAAGTGAACTCATGCCTATACTAATCTCCTAACATCCCCCATTTTCACTTTGGCTAGCCTTTTAAGAAGCCTATAAGACCATCTCTAAGCCCACCAAGTTATATATGATGTCATCACTCCTAGATATAGAATAGGAGTCTAAAAATCCTATATAATTAGATTAATTATCTCATAATCAAATTTGGTTAATGCCCTATCTAATAAATCCCCCCACTAAGGCCTCTTTATATCACCATGAGTGAATAAATGCTCTTATATAGGCACATCTTACTTCCTCCCAAACTATCACCACACACAATCATGCTTGTATCTTTTAATGATATAATCATGATGTTTAGTCAGATAATACTCAGTGAGCATAAACTATGTAATGTCTGCATCCTCAAACCATCCCCATTGGACCTATCTACACATCATCCAAGTGATCTACTCAACTCACATACTATCAAATGCATGTCTATAAAATTGTATCTCATAAGCATGGGACCTCTACACTTCAAGAATGATATACCATCCAAATATTAGGGGCTAGTCAGGATCCCTATATGTGCAAGTACCTAATTGTCTCTCTATCATAGTATGTTCCCAAATCCATATCTATATCAATAGAGAGGTACCTAAGCTCACTTCTCCTCTTTAAACTCCTATATGAAGATCTCTATATAAGTGGACTAGCACTAAGGGACCCTAGGCAAACACTCAATAATCCTAGACCATATATGACACCACATCCCCTAATCCCAAGTGGATCCATTAACCACTCTTATCTGATAAAAGTATGTTGGTAACAAGAGACATAACTAAAAGATTAAATCTATCAGTAGTACCCTCACTCAACACTCTATCAATATCCACACATGAATCACAAACTCTAATCTATAATCTACCAACCAATCTCTAAATTATCACACTTAGGGTATGTGATTTCCATTATAACATATGGACTCTCATCAATAGACATCCTCAAGAGTAAATGTCATCTCACCAATCATAAAATGAAATGTTTTGGTCTTATAATGTTATCTCTCTACTAGAGTTATGATCAATTTCCTATCAATCCTCACTATAGGCATCATTTTGATATAATAGAGGACTACCATCTTTAACACTCCATAATTAGCTGGTGTCAACAAATGCCTCTTGTGAAGCATCACTAGATGTCATAGTCAAGAAGCCAATACCCCTAAATACTCCTACACCAATTGTTTCTATACGATATTCACTTTCTACATTCAAAGAGAGAAATAAGAAACTAAGAAGAATGGTCTAAGGCTTGTATGTACCTAGATGAAGTCGTGCACACCAAAATCAGATGATAGCAGGAACTCCTCTTTGGTTATGGAGGATGACACCTGAAAGAAAAAGAGACTAAAACACAAAAAATTTTAGATGAGGAGATGGTGGGCTGCCAAGCAAAAGCTTGATCCTGAAAGTATGAAGACTTCCTTGAGGGATATCAACCCACTGATTAAAAACAAAATATTTGACAAAAATAGAAATAATGAAAGACAGAATGAAATAAATAAAAGACAAAAAGCAAAATGCGTACCTAATATGCAGTAAACTACTTTGCACAGTCATCAGCGTCGGTCTCTGTGCCGACATTCATTAAGGAAGGTCACCGACATCGGTTAAGATGCTGACGTCAGTAGGGGTAATGACTAGCATCAGTCAGGGTAGTAGTTCTTGGATGGGGTCTGCTCAGGTTTGGATACGGTTCAGGACTGTAGAATAGTCTAAAGTTTCATCTGAGGGTAAGGGAGCCTATTTGGGAGTCAGAGGGATTGTTTGGGGGTCTGTGCAGGGATCTAGGCAGAGTTACAGACTGTATATTCTAGAAAGGGTGGATAGAGGTGATACAAGAGGGAGTCAAGTCAGGTTTGTGGTCTGAATCTAAATCTGGGTGGTGATATCAATTAAAAACAATAGCCATAAAATAAAATAAAAGCAGAGAACAAATGCTTACCTATTACCTGCTAAAGATAGAGTAGGAGACATGATTGTTATTGTCGGTGTGTTGCAGAAGTTCGATGTAGCAGACCTCCAGTGAGATGACTGAAGCAAAATACATGTACCTGAGAGAGAGAGTGAGAGAGATTTGATTGCAGATTGATTGAATGAATAGTTTTCTCATCCTCCTCGAAGGTCCAATGAAAGAATGTTTTGAAAGAAGGTTTGATAACCGATCGAGAAACTGATTGAGAACTGAATAATGAATAACGGATAATGGATAACAGATCCTACAATCAGGTCAAGAACGCAGTGTTAAAGATAACTGACACCATCATAACCACCGACGTTGATCGAGTAGTGACTGACGTCGGTGAAGTCAACTGAATAGTGACCGATGCCGGTAGATTCAGAATGGGGACAGAGGCTAATTTTAGCCTTCTACTCATTCTTACATGCTGTCAAGGTCAAGGCTTGTGGGAAAATGGTTGAGAGGGGATAAATAGGTGTGGGAGAATAAAATGGGGGTTATAAATGGGTCATAGGGTAATGGAAAAGGGGAGAGAAGGGGAGGACAACCAAGGGTTAAACATGATTTTGGTGTCTACATTTGCCCCTTTTTGTCTTGTTGGTTGTTCTGGATGAATTGCAAGACAAAAATAGGAGTTGGTTGCCCCAGGTGTGGGATAAGGTTGATTTTGTCCTGTTGGTTGTTCGAATGAACTGCAAGATAAAAATAGGAGGTTGATTGCACTAGATGAGATGAGGTATTCACCCTCAAAGTAGGAGTCGAGGGAAGGGAACCAAGAATCGGGTGCTGATCTGACAAAGAGTGGATGAAAAATGGTGAGGGTGAATGCTGCAATAGTTGTAATTGTGTGCATACCACTTCACAAGATGGTCAGGTCAAATTGTCATAGGTCAAGGGTCAAGGAGTGCCAAAATTGAAGTAACCAAGCCCCAACATGTGGTTGTAGCTAATCGGGTTATTCAATCAAAGCTATAGCTCCAATGGGTCATCGTGTTCCAGGTATCTCGAGATCAGGAAGTGCTCTCAAAAACACAAAAATGTCACAAGTAGTAGGGATCAACCGGCTTGAGATCTTATGCTTGTGAGGGTCAAAAACATGGGCTACACATAATTTTGCTAACCATACATGGGTAGCATACACGCAAAAACAACCAAGGCGAAGTCATCTTGGAAGTGGTCAAGGTCAAAGGAGATAGGCATGATCTCTAAAGTGGTTAGTCGAGACGAGGTTGAGATAGATAACTAGTTGAATAGATGGGAAGATGAAATAATGTGACTGAGCTAACCTTAGAACACTGAGTGCTACCTATATAGCCCCTATTGCAGAGCCTCAAGCCAATGTAGTTCTCCCTAAAAGGGAGGAAGGGTCAAAGGTAATGGATTGGTCTTGGTCGAGGGCAAGTCATGGTCAAAAGGAAGAAATAAGGTTTGTCCATCAGTGAGACAAACAAACGAGGGTGGTTGAGCTAACCCCAAAAGACGTCGTGTCATTTGAGTGATGCCTACATAGCCCAGATTGGGAGGGGCCTCAGACCAATGTAGTTCACACTAAGAGACAAAATGGTCGATGATGGGTGTGGTCATGTGTCGAAATGATGAGAAGAAAAAGATGTTACAGCCTTTTCCAAATGGTGTATGTTGTAACATTGGTCAAGGGGTCTTTCATCCCTAGCAATTTTCCATAGGCGTGATGGATGTATGCTAAAAATGAATTGGGTCCATTTATGCTTCAGCAAGTATTGGTTTATGCTCAACATAAATTGAGGTTGGTCGATAGTTTCCATGTGTATTGGTGTCTATAGAAACTATGTGAAATGGATTATGATGATGTTGGTGGTTTGAAAATGTTGAGGTTGGTTTGGTTTAAGAAAATAAGTTGGTTGAATGTGACCAAAGTGTAAAAGAAGTGAAAGGCATATTTGCCCGTTTATTGACAAGGACCAGAAGGACAACATAGATAGGGGTTATTAGAACCAAGAGCCCCATTCATGCATGACATCATTGACCATAGGTTGTGTTAGAGAGGTAATAAAATCACTTTGACATTAAAGTGAGCTCGAAGTCCCTTGAGTAGGTGATAGGAGGAGGATAGGGTAACCTATTTTAGAGCAAAGATAACTTTGCCCCTTTTTATAGGAGACCCTGAGACAACTACAAGCCAAGTCCATAACCCTTTTTTTTTTGTTGTAGACTGATCAATGCGGGAAGTCCACATAGATATGTCATTTGCTTGGTGGTCATTTGTGAAGCTGATCGATGTGGGAAGCTTCTAAGAAAAGGTGTTGTGTGTAGCAAGATTTAGTCATAGCCATCCTTTGAGGGAGTGGTCTATATTTTTGTTTTATATATAAGGGCTTTGAATAGCTGTCCTTCGAGGGAGCAGTCTATTAGCTACAACAATGATAGTACAGCTGTCCTTCGAGGGAGCAGTCTGCTTTTTGAGTTGAGTTGGTGACCTTGGATATTTTGAAATCTTGATTTGTTTTGACAAAAATGTGAGTCATGGACAAGACTATAGAAGGTTAAGGGCTCCCTTTTATTAGGATAAAGCATCCATACTGTATAAAAGGGTTATATAGAATTTGTTAAGGGGAGTATGGTTGAAAGGAATAAGGACTAAGAGGACAGGGATTGCTCAAGGGATGAGCTCAAGGTAAATGTCAAATGGACAAGTACTCGACTAACAGTAGAATGGTCACAAATGCAATGCATTAAGAGGCTCAGGTTTTGGCCATCCATCGAGAGAAGACAAATGATACATCCCTGATCCATACTTGTGCGTGATGATGAAAGGTCCAAGCCAATTAGGGACAAACTTGCCTTGTTTACTTTGCTCCATATTGGTCACGTGCTGATTCTCTTTGAGGATGAGATCTCTGATGTTGAAATCTCATTCTCGCAAATTTTTGTCATAGGCACGCTTGATGCGATGCTGATAGACATGGAGATGGTTGAGGGCAGCAAGAAGGCGCTCGTCAAGTAACTCAAGTTGAGCTAAGTGATCTTGACGAAAGTCATCATTAGAGAGAATGTCATGCAGAAGATGCGGAGAGACGAGATCTATACTTTGAGAGGTAGGACAGCCTCTATTCTGTACACTAGAGAGAAAGGGGTAGCTCCTATGGCAGTTTGAATGCTAGTGCGGTAGGCCCACAAAGTGAAGGGAATGTGAATATGCCAATCCCTTCTAGTGTCGTTGACCACCTTCATGAGAATTTTAGTCAAGATTTTGTTAGAAGCCTTGGCCTGCCCATTTGCTTGTGGGTAGTAAGGCGAAGAAAAACTGAGTTTGCTACCAAATGAGTCACAGAGTTTTTGGATGGTCTTGTTTTTAAAGGACTTGCCATTGTCGGTGATGATTTTGTGAGGGACACCAAAATGACAGATGATGTGGGTGCTGATGAAGTCAACAATCCTGTCAGCTTTTGTGAATATGAGAGGAATGGCTTCCACCCACTTGGTGAAATACTCGGTGGTGGTGATGATGGATTGATGACAAAGAGACGAATGAGGGTTAATCTCACCGATGAGATCTAAGCCCCACTGAGAAAAAGGCCATAAATCCTGAGCAACTTGTAAGGCGTGACTAGGAAGATGAAGCAAGTTAGAGTGCTACTGACACTTGATGCAATGCCGAACATAGTCACTACAGTCTTGATGAAGGGTGGGCCAATAATAGCCCAGATGAAGGATGTGCTTGGCAACCGAGTTCCCACTGAATTGTCCACCACAAATTCCATTGTGGACTTGTTTAATGGCATGAGAGGCTTCAGTGGAGGGTAGACAGCAAAGAAGGAGGCCGTCGAAGCCTCACTTATAGAGAAGACCCCCTAGCATGGTATAGCAAACTATGCATTTGATGAAAGCCTGCCGTGCATTACTAGAGAGATCGGGAGGGATGATAGAATGAGATAAGTAGTCTACAAGTTGTTTATACCGAACATCCCATGGATTAGAGTCTATGGTGTTGACATTGTTAGAAGAAAGGTATGAAGGTAACGGCAGACGATGCACCGTGATGAAAATTCTAGATGACGATGATGAAGACAGAATATGTGAGGTGAGAGAAGCCATGGTGTCAGCAAACTTATTCATGGATTGAGGAATAGTCTGCAAGAGGTAATGGTCGAAAGAGGCTAGAAGAATGCTAGCACGGTTTTTGTACCTTTGCAAAATTTTATTTTTATAGAGGTATGAACCGTTGGCTTGATTGATGACAAGTTGTGAGTCACTGAAGATGTTGACGGAATTGATGCTGAGAGAGAGGGCGATCTGAAGTCCCAAAATTAAGGCCTCATATTCAGCCATATTATTGGTACAATTAAAGTCAAGCTTGAAAGATAGAGGCATGGGCTCACTATCGAGTGGGATGAGAATAACTCTCACACCCCCACCAAGTTAACATTTGGAGTCGTCGAAGAACATGGTCATTTGGTAGACAGTGTCATCGATGGAAAGTGTGGTGATAGACTCATCAAGGAACGCACACTGTGAAGGTTGATTGTTGGGAAGAGGGGCATCTACCAGTTGATCAATGATGGTTTGCCCCTTGATGGATTTCTACTAGATGAAATCGAGGTCAAACTCAGCAAGCAGCATGAGCCACCGAGCCATATGTTGATGTTGATATGGCTTGGAGTGCATAAACTTAAGAGGGTTGGTGTGAGTGATGACAAAGGTTTTATGATTGAGAAGATAGTGGCAGAGCTTGGTAACGACAAAGACTAATGCCAAACAAAGTTTCTCGATATGAGTATACCAAGTTTCATAGTCAACCAGTGTTTGGCTGATCTAGTAGACCACTTGCTCACGGTGATGCTTGTCTCAGTGCGCAATCATGGCACCTAACGAATGGTTGGTGACAGAGATGTAAAGGTAGAAGGGTTGGTCGTCTTTAGGTGGAATGAGGAATGGTGGAGAGACTAGATAGCATTTGAGGGCTTCAAAAGCCTCTTGACAGTCCTTATCCCATTTAAAGGAGATGTCCTTCTTAAGGAGATGATGAAAAGGTTGGCAGTGGTCAGAAAGCTATGAGATGAAACGGTGAATGGACTGGAGCTTCCCTTGTAGATTGCGAAGCTGCTTAAGATTGGTCAGAGGTAGCATCTCAAGGATAGCCTGGATCTTGGCAGGATCTATCTCGATGCCATGAAAAGAAATGATAAAGCCTAAGAACTTGCTAGAGAGGACCCCAAAGACACATTTCTTGGGGTTAAGGTGGACATTGTATTGAAGAAGGTGAGAGAAGATGATTTTGAGAATGGCCAAATGGTCACGGTGAAGCTTGGACTTACCGAGTAGGTCATCCATGTAGTCCTCCATGATTTTGTGGAGGAGATCATGGAAAATGTAAGGCATGGCATGCTGATATGTGGTGCCTGCGTTCTTCAAGCCAAAAGGCATGACCTGATAGCAGAAAGTCCCCCATGGGGAGAAAAAGGTAGTCTTGTGCTGATCTTCTGGTGCAATCAGGATCTAATTATATCCTGAAAACCTATCCATGAGAGATAGCATCTCATGGCCAGCCATAAGATCAATAAGCTAGTCAATGTTGGGAAGAGGAAAGTCATCTTTGGGACAGGCTAGGTTAAGGTCATGATAGTCTGTGTAGATTCGGATCCCCCTAGTCACTTTGGTGATAGGGATGATGTTAGAGACCCACTGCGGCTAATTGATGGGCTGGATGAAAGAGACAAAAAGGAGGCATTGAAGCTCTTCTTTAATAAGGAGCGCCACGCAAGGATGCATCTTGCAAAGCTTTTGCCTAATAGGCTTAGCCTCTGGTTTGGTGACTATGTTATGGGTAGCGATGGTGGGGTCGATGCCAGGCATGTCACGGTAGGTCCAAGCAAAGGCCTTGCTATGGTTTGAGAGGAACTGGGTGTAGTCTAGCTGCTCTTGAGCATCTAAAGATTGACCAATATTTAAGATGTGAGGAACATCAGAAGAAGGGAGGTTGATGTCAATGGTTGATTCATTTAGCATAACTTGGGTCTCAAAAGGGAGAGAGCGCTGGATGAAAGAGTCATCGGCACCCATGTAGGAAAGAATGGCATCGTCATCAATGTAGTAGATAGTGTGAATGGTCACTGACTCATCTTCTATCATGCTAGGATAAATGAGAGGGAGAGACCTGGACACCCCATTTAGCTGATAGGTTAGGGGTTTTAGGCAGATGGTGTTTATGCAAAAAAAAACTAGGAGGGATGGAAACCATCGACTCCGTAGGTGAAGAGAGAAGAATGGGCAAGCTATGAAGAGATTGGTCAATGGTGGGTTCAGGGCAAAGGTTTGTAGGGGCCTAAGTGGGGTCGTGGTATCCCAAGCCATACCATTTCTTGGCATTGTCATCATTGAGCGGTTTGATGGGCTGATGGGAGCCTTGCTTATAGCGTCTGAAGCCAAAACCCTTCCATGCACACCTGTAAAGGTAGGTGTGTGCAAAGGCAGCGTTGCCAAGAAATGAGAAGTCTGATGTGAATGGTTGCGGTGAAGAGAGAGGATTGCCATCAGTAAGAGCTTGATTGAGCCCCCCATAGACAAGATTGGTTTGGAGGTGAGGAGGACCATAAGGCACGACCATCTCAATTCGATGATCATAACTGGGGCTATGGTGAAGGCGTCCATACTCTTGCAGAGTTTGTAACATGTCTAAGGCTAGCAAGTGATATTCCCCAAGTGAAAGTCATTAGAAGATGTCTTCCATGGGGTCTTTGATTATCGCTTGAAGAGGAGGGGTGAGGTTGACCACCGGTTGTGAACTAGTCGAAGCTTTCATGAATGGAGGCAGTGCCAGGGTTGATGGCTTGATAGGAATGAGGACATCATTTGGCCTATAGGTTGTGTTACAAGTTTTGAAAGGTGATGGGTCAGCAGGAATAGTGTGGACTTGCCCGTCGTGCTCAAATTTCACACAACAGTGCAGGGTAGAGGGAACACAAGCCATGGCACGGATCTAGGGTTAGCCTAGCAAGATGTTATATTAAAACTCTCCTTTGATGATATGGAAGAGCTTTGAGACTGTGCATGGACCAACGTGAATGTGAAGGATGACTATGCCAATGGTTGTGGCAGTGGTGTCATTGAAGGATCATAAGATTGCGTCAGTTTTGGATATGCAATTCTTGGGGAGGGCCAATTGATCAAAGGCATGGGTGGAGATAATATTGATGTTGGTGCCTCCATCAATCATAATGCGCTTAATACGTGTCTGATCAACATAGGCAGTGATGAAGAGGGCGGCATCTTGATCTTCTGTGTTAGATGTAGGAATCTTAGAATTGCTGAAAGTGATGGAGGCGACAGGGTATAAAGAGTGGACCAGGGTAGCGAGTGGTTGGGGGTCTTCGGGTTGGACCTCCACTACCTGCAAGGCTCGAATGAGGGCCTGATGATGCTGGGGTGAGGTTTGGATGAGGTCATAAAGGGACATCTTCACGGGCGTCTGGTGAAGCTATTTTAACATGGAGTCATGAATCGCCCTTGAAGAGGAAGAAGAAGAGGGTTGAGGTGCACCAAGGATAGAAATCCTAGGCTTGGGCGGTTGAGGTGGCTGGACGAAAGGATAGATCCAAGGAATGGTGGCTTTTTCTTTTTCCTTGTCCTTTTGTGACCTAGTGGTTATGTGAATGGCATTGATTTCAAAGATACGGGGTGAAGGAGATGAAGGGATCATGGCCTGCTGATGAGATTTTAATGTGATTGAAGAGGTTAGAGGAATGTGGGAAAGTGTCAGGGGTCGATTGACGGTGTCCTCAAGAAGAAGAATGTCCTTCTCCATGTAGTGGTGAATGATGGCCTAGAGGGAACATCAAGTCTCGGTATCATGTCCTGGCGTACGATGATAGAGGCAAATCTTCGTATCATCAAACCAGGAGGGCTTAGACTCGAGAGGTTGGAAGGGCTTGATGGGCGGAAGGGTTATGCTGGAAGTCTACAAAATTTGGTGCAATATCAAAGAGTATGAGCCCACCAAAGGGTCCATGCTCGTTAATGTGTGTGATGATGGTGACTTTTGCTTGGGCAGTGTTGGAGAAGACTTCCGTACCACCTTTGGGTTGATGGTGTGGCGACAGATGAAGATGACACCTTTTTAATGAGAGGTGCCAAAATTTTTGGAGAGGATAGGCTGGTGGTAGGCAAAGGAAGCAGAGGAGGCAACTGGTTTTGATTAGAGGTTGGAGTGCGGAGGATTTTGATCAAGGTTGAAGGATGAGGGCCCAAAATAGAGGGCAATAGTGACGGGGGAGGAGGAGTTCACCTCTGTGGTTTGGCAGTCTTCTTGGATTTGATTTGAAGACTACTATTGGTCACGGTCTGGTCTAAGTCCACCTTCACTTGCAGATGAGTGAGGTTGGAGACATGGTGAATGCCGAGTGACTTGATTGGTTTAGATGGGGTAGATGAGGGTTTCGGTCCTGATGCGGTTGGTTGAGGTGTAGATGGTCTAGAAGTGGAAGTCTGGTTTTTGTTGAGAGTCTTGGGAGATTCTGCCATGGGAGGATTAGCAGCATGAGATGAGAGGGCATGGGCATGTTGAAGAGCTATGAGATGCTCCCACAATACCTGATGCTCCACTTTCCTTGAAGGGAGAAGTTTGAGTTTTTCCACTAATTAGGAAAATGCCTGAGAAGATGTTGGATGAGGCTTGGGTCCTTGAGAGGATGTGGACGGTTGTGGGGTTGAAGATGAGACTAGTGTAGTGGTCTCAGACCCAAGGCATGATGAAGTCGTGATAGGTTCATCTTTGGTTGGAGACAGAGGAGAGATAGGTTCTTCCCTGGGTGGAGAAGAAACTAGAGAATGAGGCTCCTCAAGAGGGTAAAGGGCAAGAATGATTGTGCCCTCCACTTGCGGTTGAGGAGTAGGAAGGGTTGGGTCCTCCATAGGTAGCAAGAAGGAGGATGGTGAGACTAGTGGAGCTGGTATGGTCAAGGCATCCTCCAATATAAGAGAAGTTGACGGAGAACTAACTGGAGAGGGAGGTTTGTCCACATGCGATGGACTAAGGGGTGGACTAACTTCTTGAGTTTGTGAAAGAGTTTGGTCGGGGATGAAGGGCGAGACCGTATTGACTGTTCATACATTATGTTCTTGAATGTTGTCAGTCATGGTCTGGACATTGTTTTGGGTCAGAGGATGATTAGGGAATGGTTGTTTGAAGATGTCAATGCCTTAATTAGATGGTGCATTAGGATTGTCGAGGACAAGGTCACCCTTTTCCAGCATGTCTTGGATGATGTTTTTAAGGGTCTTATAGTTGCCCGTGTCATGGCCTTTAACACGGTGGTAGTTATAGAAGTCATTTTACCTATACCACACAGGGATGGCATGTGAGGGATCAAATTGTGGAGGTGGTCAAATTTGGGGGAGATTGAGAACTCCCTATTTGACAAGTTTTTCTAGCACAGATGCGTATGATTCTCTGAGTGGAGTATACTGTCATTGTACGTATCTCTATTGGAATTAGCAGGTGATGCTTTGGGATGTGGATGGCTTAGGCTGGTTGGTTGAAGAGGAAGAGGATGAAAGTCTAACGACTATAGCATTTGCTGATGCCTTAGACCTGGGGTTAGATGAAGAAGGCTTAGAAAAAGAGGAGTCATTGGTCTTGGAGTTGGGATTCTTACTCCGCAACTTGACTTTGTTCTCCTCGACAGCACATAATTCAAGTTTGTGGGCCATCGTGAAGGCTTCGTCAAAGGTGCGAAAGGTCTGAACCTATAAGGTAGAAGAAATATGCTTGGCGCAAAGTTGGGAGAAAATTTCAATAAGTTTAGGTTGGGGTAAGGAAAATGAGAGCTGATTGATAAGACTTCTCCAGCGAGTAACAAAATCAGCTATGGATTCATCCTCAAACTGCTGAATAGAATAGAGGTCTGTGATTGAGAACTTTTTGGTGATGTTGATAGAGAAATGGTCGAGGAAGAGTTGGGCCAGCTGAGTGAATGTGAAGAGAGAATGGCTGGCAAGGGAGTTGTACCAGTCAAGAGCAGTGCTAGAGAGGGACATAGGGAATGTGCGTAAAAGTAACACATCATCGTGAGTAATGAGATAACAGGCATGTTTGAATGCTTGTAGGTGCTGTTGCGGGTCTTCCTTGCTCTAGAAATAAGAGAATTTACGAAGTTCCCATTGGTTGGGGTATGGTCAGATCGAGACGGAAGGATGAATGGGCTCATTGCAAATTTTCTCATATGAGAGGGCATTGTGTGAACCAGAAATAGAGGTCTCGAGACTGGACATTTTGTCCATCAGCATTTTGATGATGTCTGCTGATGGATTGGCGGGTTGAGCTCCCCCTAGATTATAAAGTGCTTGGAAGGTATTGAGAGGGGCGTATGACGTGGTTGGTTGCGCTTGTGTAGGCGCAACATATGGTAGCTAGTTGTCGAGGCAAAAGTTGAAGCCAAGGGAACTTGTGTTATGGGGATGGTAGGCACAAATTGGATAGGGGTCATCAAAGATGGTTGAGGAGTGGCCACACTTGTTGAAGGGTAGATAGTTACTCTTGTATTGATAGGTGTAAGAGTAGGGGGATAGAGAGCACTAGGTTTTGGAAAGGTGTAGGATTTGGTTGAGTAGTTTGAGGTTGAGGGGGTGCCAGAACCCCTATGGAGGTAGGTCTAGAAGGAGAGGCTAAATTTTGAAGGTAGGACATGGTTGAGTTATTAGTCGAGGTGTTGGCTTGATTGTCTATAGGTTGAATTATAGATGTTGTTGATGTGATCATTGTCTCGCCTAAGAAAGTCGGCATCCCATAGATTGGGTTGCCTAAGGAGTCTCACATTCGGCTTCGCGCAAGATAATGTTGAAGGGCTCTGCCATTGAGGTCCAGGAATCTTTTGAAATCTTGGTCCCCTTCAGGGACAATGGGAGACTGGGTTGGGGTCGATTGAGTAGGATTTCTTTCAGTCTCTGAGTGGAACTCCATTATAGGACTGGTTATGGATGGGGAAGATAGAAGCGGTTGATGCCTCGCGTGGTTGACAAGAGCCTTGGTTTGACTGCGAGTCAGAACCATTCAAGGCAAGAAAGAATGTCCTCACAAGCTCAAACAAGCAGATAAGAACAAAAAAGATGAAGAACACAAGCAGACCCTAAACGTTAAATCCCTAGGAATAAATTATTAGGATCTTGGTGGCTTATGCCTTAGAATGTGTGAGGAAGATTGGCTTTTGAGACGGGTCCTAGAAGTAGTCTAGAGCTGGTTTTAGGTTTGTTTAGGTGCTCAAAAGTCTGGGTTAGGTTCCATACTTAGCCTGGTGCTAAGGAGCAAGCTCCCCTCACTTCACGAGTCCAGTGATAAGCTAGGCCCGCTTAGCCAAAATATACTTCCCCTAGAGATTATCCTCTGCCAAAGAACAGAGTGGGCTTTCCCCTTGGTGATGAAATCCAAGTAGGATCACCAGGACAGGTAAGGTATCTGCTGGGGGATGAAATCCTAGTCGGGCCTTATCTCAGGTGAGTTTTGATGTTTGATTTGTGCAAGTGGTTTGGTTGTGTAACATAAAGTGGACTACAATTAATTCAATATGCGGTTATTAATTACTAGGTGTGGACTAAGAAATGCAAACAAGAAGAAATGATATGCAATGTGTTTTAAGCCCAAGCCGAAATGTGAGTTTGAATGAAAACAAGTTGAGAAAGGGTTGAAGAATATGACTTTTGACTAGTTTGAAATGCAAGAAAAGAAAGAAAGGTTCTTTTTAATCCCGATTATGATGTTGTTTAGAAGAGAAGAAAGAGGTGAAAAGGGAGAAACCTAATGAACCTATATGAACAGAAAGAAAAGAACCCAAGGAAGACCCTAAGGTCCCACTGGGCGTGCCAAAATGTTTCTATATGATATTCGCTTTCTACATTCAAAGAGAGAAATAAGAAACTAAGAAGAATGGTCTAAGGCTTGTATGTACCTAGATGAAGTCATGCGCACCAAAATCAGATGATAGTAGGAAATCCTCTTTGGTTGTGGAGGATGACACCTGAAAGAAAAAGAGACTAAAACATGAAAAATTTTAGATGAGGAGATGGTGGGCTGCCAAGCAAAAGCTTGATCCTAAAAGTACAAAGACTTCCTTGAGGGATATCAACCCACTGATTAAAAATAGAAGATTTGATAGAAATAGAAATAATGAAAGATAGAATGAAATAAATAAAAGACAAAAAGCAAAATGCATACCTAATATGTAGCAAACTACTTTGCACAGTCATCGGCGTCGATCTCTGTGCCGACATTCATTAAGGAAGGTCACCGACATCGGTTAAGATGCCGACGTCGGTAGGGGTAATGACCAACATCGGTCAGGGTAGTAGTTCTTGGACGGGGTCTAGTCAGGTTTGGATAGGGTTCAAGACTGTAGAATAGTCTGAAGTTTTGTCTGAGGGTAAGGGAGCCTATTTGGGAGTCAGAGGGATTGTTTGGGGGTCTGTGCAGGGATCTGGGCAGAGTTACAGACTATATATTCTGGAAAGGGTGGATAGAGGTGATACGAGAGGAAGTCAAGTCGGGTCTGTGGTCTGAATCTAAATCTGGGTGGTGATATTAATTAAAAATAATAGCCATAAAATAAAATAAAAGCATAGAACAAATGCTTACCTGTTACCTGCTAAAGATAGAGTAGGAGACATGATTGCTATTATCGGTGTGTTGCAGAAGTTTAATGTAGCAGACCTCTAGTGAGATGACTGAAGCAAAATACCTGTACCTGAGAGAGAGAGTGAGAGAGATTTGATTGCAAATTGATTGAATGAATAGTTCGCTCATCCTCCTTGAAGGTCCAATGAAAGAATGTTTTGAAAGAAGGTCTGATAATCGATCGAGAAACTGATTGAGAACTGAATAATGAATAATGGATAACGGATAATGGATAATGGATCATGCATTCGGCTCGAGAATGTAGTGTTAACGATAACTGACGCTAGTAGAACCACCAACGTCGTTCGAGTAGTGACTGACGTCAGCGAAGTCAACCGAATAGTGACCGACGCCGATAGATTCAGAATGGGGACAGAGGCTAATTTTAGCATTCTACTCATTCTTACATGCTGTCAGGGTCATTGCTCATGGGAAAATGGTTGAGAGGGGCTAAATAGGCATGGGAGAATAAAATGGGGGTTATAAATGGGTCATAGGGTAATGGCAAAGGGGAGAGAAGGGGAGGACAACCAAGGGTTAGACACGATTTCAGTGTCTACACCAATACACATCTTATCAAATCACCATAATCCCATCTACCTAGTACCTAAATCCCTAGCTCACTCATCTAGCCTATCTTCCTATCCTAACCACCACCCAATCTCTAACCACTCCATCCTATCTACCCAATCATCCTAATCACACTAATCCATCCTATCTAATTACCCATCATCATTAACTACCCCTATCCTCTTTCATCTCCATCACCTAGTCCTACTAACTCTTAACCCTTCTTTCTCACTACCCTATCCTATCTTATTACCTATCTTAATAACTTCCATACCCTAATCATATAAATCCTTACCTACATCACCTCACCATCTAACTCCCTACTTATCCTCACCTAAACACCTAAGTCCCTAGTTACTCTAACTCCCATCCCCATTCCCACTCATCCCATTTCATTAACCCTTATTCCTAATTACCAGAAAACTAGAACTCTTGATCTAACCCTTAGATGAAATTTTGGCAATATCACCATTTGAAAATTAAAATTTTGCAAAATCATAGGTATAACCATGTGGTTTGGAAAATTGTGACTCCCCTTTTGTAATATTATGATAACACAAGTCACTTACTTTGGTATTGCAAAACCCCAAATCGCCTCTCATGGTTTTTTAAAATTGTAGCTTGCAATTGCATTATCATTATTTGTGTTGATAATACTATAACTAAGGGAATAAACCCTAGTGTAAATATTTCCATGGCTGCATGCACATGTAGTAAATGAAAAAATAAATGCAAAAATGATAAAAATCAAGGACTAGGCATGGAGTACTCACTGGTGGTCCTATATCAGCTAGTCTCTAGTACTCCCAGACCCTCTTTCTATAAGGTGATGAGTGAGGAATGCAACCCATGGCTAAGTCTCTAGAGCACAAAATCACACTATATAAAATACAAAACAAGCCTTTTTCCCCCACCTTTTCCTATTTTACCCCTAATTCACCCTTTCTTTTACACCTTGTACCCCACTTGACCCTCACTAATCATATTATCATACCCCATCTACTAATCTTGATCCCTAAACCCTTTTCATGACCTATTATCATATTTAATCACCATTTCATCCTCTCTATGTTTCCTAGAACATAGTCTTCTACTCTTCATTATAAGTCCCAAATCTTGGTTAGAATTACATTGATCTAAGGTCTCTTAAGACTATGTAGGCAACACTTGGCCAATTTTTTATGCCCAAGGATAGTTCATCCATTCTTAACCTCTAATCTAATCCCATCCCCTATGGGTCACTTGATGTTATTAAATCATATTAAGCTATAAATCTAATACAAAGTGGATTATTACCCATAATAATGCATCAAATGTCCTTTATAGGCTTTTTTATCCCTAACATGTGTCCTTGATATAAGAGTTATCATCAGCTCATGGCCTATCTTATCCTTTTTATTATTTAGATAATATCTACATCTAGGGAATTTTAGACTTATCTTCTTAATCAACCTACCTCTCTTATAGACCTTAGTCATTATCTATATCTCATCCTCAGAGGCTAAGACACTTTATCCCATAGAACTTATGTTTGGGTCATCTCAGTCATAACTCCCTTAATACTCATGGCATCCTAACCCATTATCCTCGTCTTGGCCTTCTCTGACCCTAGGGACTTTGTTTAAATGACCATCAAGTTCATTCCTCCCTACATGCTCCCTCAAGGGAGAATCATGTCTACTACTATTAACCTTCTCATCCATGAAATAATTTTTCTTTGAAAATCCATTACTCCTTCCACTCTGCTTCACTCACAATTCCCTTTCAAAGAGGGGTAAAATGTATGCACCTAAATCCACTCGTCTCAATAATTCTATTAAACCTGCTAATTTTTCTAATAACCATAGCCTTAACCAATTAATTAAAATCCTAATTTCTTACACTATATTCCTTATACCCCATAAACCTTTTTAGACCCATATAACCAATTAATTAACCCATTAATCTACTAATTAGCCTACCATTGTCACCAAATATAGCACCTTAGAGGAGGTTTTTCAAGCTTACTTTAAGAATTGGGTAAAATTGGAATACCTCTAGGCTTGTGGGTCGCCTATAGTAGAGGTAGACTTCTAGGTTTAAGGGATAGCTCTCTGAATTGATCCTTAAGTGTTTATCACCTATACTAACTGATTACTTGTATGAAAAGAGACAGAAGTAGACATGAAATTAAAATACTCTAAGGGGGTGAAAAACCAAAAATATATCCATGATATTATCATATAAGTGCACTAAGATACATGAATCACAACACTAGTCCTAGAGACCTAGAATACTCTAACAGTAGTATTTAAAATGTAGAGGTGATATGCATAAACTACTCAAGTTAAGTGAACTAGAGATCAATTGTAGACATTAAGGCTACTTGTACACTTGAAAATAGACCCATATACTTGAAAACACTTAAAGTGATTGCTAGAGTGGAACAACTTGCATCAAACATTTAAGGATTGAGGGAAAGCAAGGATAGACATCAGTCACTTGACTTTTCACTATACATCACTTCACATACACAAGATAGTTTGTGAACTGAAAACCATATTGCATATATTATTTCAAAGGTAAATCAATATATCAAATTAAAAGGGTTTCACCATACCAGGTGTGGAATTATTTTACAAGAACCAAAATGGTTTGTATTTATAGAATGTGAGAAGAGAGAGAAGTGAATCTCAAGGGTCACAATGCCACATGTCAAGGAATGAAAAATAGTTACATTATATAAGTATGAAGTGTAAAATATAGGTTTTGAAGGTCCTCTTGGACAAATGTCCACCTAAATCATGACAATTCTCTAGATCTAGTGTAGGGGTCTTCAAATGGCTTCTTAAAACTACCTTCATGATTGCCAGGCATCTTTTGATTGCTCAAAACTAGACTAGGGATATTTTAAATGTGAAATATCAAGGATGGGTTAGAAACACACCATAAAAATCATGACATGTGTCCCCAACTTAGATTTATTCTAGACACTTGTTCTCACCATTTGTATTCACCATCACTAGCCTTATAGGTCTATCTTCACATTTGTCATCAAGATGGCCTTCTACTTCCCAACTAAATCCAAGGAAGAGGTGTCAGGACACCTATCTAAGACCCCTCTACCTTCCACCCCATGAATTAGACCTTAAAAAGACTCCTAATTAGAATTATCATCCTCTCATTTGGAATTCATTCTTCATTTTCACTATCTACCATATACTACCTAAAGTGAATGAGTTAGTATAAGAGTTATAATAGGTCCCAAATGACCTCCCCAAATGATTCTCACCTATTCATCTTATTTTTCACCTATAAAACAATCAAAACTCTACAAAAAACCCTATTTTCACCTTATTCATAAATGTAGGGTACAAACCAAATATGTGGGGAAGATTATGGGAGATTCCTCTACAAGTTCAAAACCATTTCTAGGTCATATTACCCCCTTTGAATGCATATTATTTCTTATCTTATCCATCAGGTCAAAACCAAGGGTTTATAAGGGTTTTAGAGGGTTTGGAATCTTAAAGATTGTTTATAAAATCTAATGTCCAACTTCCCAAAAAATTCCATAAATTTTAAGCTCAGGACCTTCCTAAAATATACCCAACTATTTGGGTCACCATGTAACATGTTAGTACATGTTTAAGCTTTCAAAGATGGCCTATCAAATCTTAAGAGTGTATTTTGCATACCCTATGATGGAATTGGGACAAAAACAACCAACCTATGTGATCTCTCTTCAAACCAATGGATATATCTCATCATAACCTCTCCCTTCAAGGTCATCTAATGCATTGGAAGGTTCATCTAGTCTTAGAAGTGATGGCTAGACCCTTGAAGGTCCTGGGTCTAACTCTAGGCCTAATAGGCCTGACTATTCCATACTTGTTCATGACCACCCTATGTGATTTCAAATGGATATTAGGTCTTAAACACATCTATTTATCTTCATTCCAACTCTCTACACCCTTCTATAGTGTTCTAACACTTTACATCTCAGCACCTTATCTCTTACCTTCCTCTACTTATGTCTTGCCTCTATGAGAGTGTCCTCTATCTAAGATATAATAGAGGGAACTTCCCATGTTTTTTTAGTCAAAAAAATTCTATGAGAGGTGAGATTATGTCATTTAGGTGTTTTATACAAATTTTCATAGCTTGGAAACCTCTGTAAATTCATCAATACTCTAAATATTCAAGGCAAATTTATCAAATCTAATGACTATTTGTAAGGGTAGGGTCTGACTAATGAATGTTGAAACCCTCTTTCCTCTACCTCTCATCTTTGAAAATAATTTGAGGTGTGTTACTACCTCAATGAGAGTGATCATAATAATGTTAAACACCCCATACCTCTGCCAACTTCTCAAAGCTCACACCTTTCATTGGCCTGCACTAGTCCATGGATTATGTACTAACTATAGGTTTATGCTCTTAATAAAATGAGATTCCTATAGGATGTTGTGAATATTATGTTTCATGCCTTAGGTTCTTTTTTTATCCTTTGATCTCACCTTCATAGTAAAATACATTCATATCATTCCTATGTCCTGAAGCTAACACACAAACTATCATTCTCTAATATGTTACCAGTCTATAGTCAGCCTGTAGGTTCCCTTTTGAGAATAAAAAGGGCCACTTTAGGTGTTAATATATATCAAACCTTGTGTCTCAACTTCTCCAATTGTTCCATGGGTTATTAGTGTCATCCTCATTTAAATGGGGTAACTTTTCTATAGGCTATGTCATCATCATGTTATTATTGCACTGAAAGGTCATTTGAGCTTAAAACATTATAGATGATACTAAACATCTATAGTGAGGATTTACTTGAGATGGAGGTCTTTTTATATTACCCTATTTTGACCAAACAAATAACCTATAATGTCAAATAATTTCCCCTATGCCTGGACTACATGATGGGAACACTTAAACAATCACAAACCTCAAGATACTCTAATATGAGAGGATCAAATGTATGGGAAAAATGTGATTTAGAGAGTTTTAGGTAAAGTTTCCATTTATCAATCTTCTCCACCAATGAGTAGGGTTTTAGGTCTATATGCATATGAAAATCTCACCATGATGTTTATCTATCTTCCTAGACCTATTTGAAGGTCTCAAATTCTTTCAAACATTATCATGTAACACACTCAGACCTTTGTTGGAGCTACAATCAGATTACTATTAGAAACCTGTAGGTGGAGATATGGTACAAGACTATGTGCAATGAGTTAGGATCTATAACCAACTATTTTAAAGGCTCAATTTCACTATTGTTTCCACTTTATTATACTTCTCACACTTAGAAAACCTTTCCACTTCCCACAAAAGACTAGTTAAGGCTATTTTTCACTTGACTATAGGTGAATGTTTGTAGGAAGGCTAACTGTGTTAGATTTTTTACTGTTCACTCCATCAAGAGATGATTTTGAAACCAAACCTCCTTGGAAGAGATTGATCACTATACAATAATAAATTGGAAATAATACATCACCTTGCATTACCATTACTCTGAAGATCAATACAGGGAAATAAGCTTCTAAAACTGATGAAACTATTTATAGACAAGCAATGGATTCCCCTTAGCAAGATGAGAGTGATCATGTCAAATAATTCATACCACACATGCATAAAATATAAAGGGCCATGTGAGAAGGAATACCAAACTGTTGGGGATCAACCAACAATAGATTACACTTGTGAAAGCAATGAATGCGGAATTAAATTAGATAAACAAGTAATTAGAATGAGATAATAGAAAGAACAAGAGATACAAGAAACCACCCTGAAAACCTGTATTAACAAACTCTTTACAAAAGGAATACAATTGAAGAAACTTCTTTCTTCCACACCTCTCCTAGATGTATAGATCTCTCAATAGATCTCTATTCCTCAAGAGCTCTCTCTCTCAAGAACAATCAACTCCAACAAGCCTGGATTGATTCAATTCAGTACTGTTCTTCAACAACTACTACAATAATTCACACAAAGCTAAGAAGATCTAATTCTACATATAGAATTAGGAGACTTGAGCATGCACTTACAACAAGCAGTTAAGCCACTTGAACAAGGGCTCTAAAAATAATATTGCTAATAATAGAGACGCGAGCTTAAGACTACAACTCAAACTCATCATGCAAACACTCGCTTTTGTCCTCGGAAATAGCTTCCTAGATGCACAGGTAACTGACGTCAGTTCCTGTTGCTTGCCTGTGACTGCCGCCAATCGACCCACTGCCGACATTGGCACCTCTGCAATTGCACCTTGCCGACATCGGTCGCTCCTGACCAATGCTGGTGTCTGTGTAGACCTGTAACTAATAAAGTATGCTCCTTGGTGAAGCTTTTAGCTCCACACCCTAACAATATCCCACTTGGAGATAAACAGCTGCACCAGTACCTGTATAGCAACATCTTCTAGCTCCTCCATCTTTAACTCAATCATGAAGACCAACAGAAGTTGAATGAAAATTCAACTTCTCCTTTGTGACCGGCTTGGTTAACATATCAGTAGGATTCCTATCCATAAGGATCTTCTCTAGCTTCAACTCACCATCTTCCAATACCTGTCGTATGAAATGGTACCTTAGCTATATGTGCTTTGTTCTTGAATGAAAGGCTGAATTTTTAGCCAAATGGATTGCACTCTAACTGTCACTATACAATCTGCAACTCTCATGCTTCCTACCAAGCTCATCCATGAACCGTGTCATCCATATCATCTCTTTGCTAGCCTCTGTGGCTGCAATATACTCTACTTCTGTAGTTGATAAGGCAACAACTTTCTGCAACTTAGATATCCAGCTAATCACCATTCCACCTACAGTGAAAACATAACCTGTAGTGCTCCTCCTGCCATCCAAATCACCTGCCATATCTGAATCTACATAACCATTTAGAGAAGTATCTGTACCTCCATAGCACAAGTGCCTACTGCTGGTTCCTCTCAGATATCTAAGGATCCATTGAACTGCTTTCCAATGTTCCTTACCTGGATTGGCCATATACTTACTTACCACTCCCACTGCTTGGGCAATATCCGGTCTAGTACACACCATTGCATACATCAAACTCCCTACTGTGGAAAAATATGGAACTTTACTCATGTACTCTACCTCATCATATGAATTAGGACATTGTTCTTTACTCAACTTAAAATGTCCAGCCAAAGGTGTGCTTACCGGTTTAGCATCCTGCATATTGAACCGTTTCAACACCTTGTCCACATAATCTTCTTGAGACAATATCAACCTATGATTTTTCCTGTCTCTCTTAATACTCATGCCAAGGATTTTCTTTGCTGCTCCCAAATCCTTCATAGCAAACATTTGAGCTAATTTCACCTTAAGCTCAAAGATATCCTACATGTGAGATCCTGCAACCAGCATATCATCTACATATAACAATAGAATAATATATCTACCATTATCAAATCTCTCGAAATACATTCAATGGTCAGATTGACACCTACTGTAGCCATGCTCAATCATAAACCTATCAAATTTTAAGTACCATTGCCTAGGAGCTTGCTTGAGGCCATACAAGCTTTTCTTCAATCTGCACACAAACTTTTCCTTACCCTTGACCTCAAATCCTTCTGGTTGTTCCATATATATTTCCTCATCCAAATCTCCATGAAGAAACCCTGTCTTAACATCTAGCTGCTCAAGATGCAAATCCTCAAAAGCAACCAAAGACAATACAACCCTTATAGAAGTCATTTTAACAACAGGAGAAAAAATCTCACCAAAGTCAATACCTAGCTTTTGTGCAAATCCTTTTACCACCAATCTGGCCTTATATCTCATCTGTCCATTCTCACCTTCTTTCAACCTGTAGGTCCATCTGTTCTTGAGTGTTCTCTTACCAGTTAGCAATTCAACCAAATCCCATGTTTGGTTCTCTCTTAAGGACTCCAACTCCTCAACCATGCCACGCTCCTACTGACTCTTGGACTCCACCTGTATTGCTTCTTCAAAACTCTTTGGTTCTCCACCATCAGTTAGTAATAAATAAAATAATGAAGGAGAATATCTAATTGGAGGCTTACTCACCCTTTCTGACCTCCTGATGGGTGTTTGAGATTCGTTCACAACACGCTGTCCACCCAAATTCTCTGACAGTGACCGACCTCGATCACCTCCAGACCTGTTACTAGCCGACGTCGGTTCTTTGTGACCGACCTCGGTGCCTGTCCTGCCGATGTCGGTCTCTGTATGGCCGACGCCATTTTCTATACTGCCGACGCCGGTTCCTAACTTGCCAACGTCGATCTCTGTGTTTTCCTGCAAGTGATTATTTCTTTTTCCCACGAGCTCATCTTGGACTTTCACCTCATCCAATTCACCATTGCTCTGCTCAGATTGATTCAACTTCCTTAGCTGATCATAATACATCACTCTTTCTTTGAAAACAACATCACGGCTCTTGATTACCTTGTTAGTTTCTAGATTCCACAATCTATAACCAAAATCATCTGAGCCATAGCCAATAAATGTGCACCTCATAGACTTAGCATCAAGCTTCTTTCTATTTTCTTTATCTATGTGCACAAAGGCTTCACAACCAAAAAATTTGAGATATGAGAGATCTACCTTTTTACCTATCCATGCTATAGAGGGTCCTCTGTTAATCAGGTATACTGTAGTGTCAATAGCTTGTGCCCAAAACTGTAAGGGCAAACTAGCATGCAATCTCATACATCTTGCATGCTCCATTATTGTCATGTTCATCCTTTCAGCAATTCCATTCTACTGAGGTGTCCTTGGAACCATCCTTTGCCTGTGGATTCCATGCATATAACAATAATCTCTGAACTTATAACTGCAGAACTCACCGCCATTGTCAGATCTCAGGCACTTCAATCTTTTACCTGTTTCATTCTCAACCATAGCTTTCCAAATCTTAAAAGTCTCAAATACATCAAATTTTCTTCTAATACAATAGATCCATACCTTCCTTGTAGCATCATCTATGAAAGATACATAGTACTGTGATCCTCCAATGGAAGCAAACTGAGCCGGTCCCCACACGTCTGTGTGAACAAGCTGCAACTTATGCCTCTTCTTAGTAGACCCAGTCTTGAGAAAACTAACCCTTTTCTGTTTTCCAAATACACAGTGCTCACAAAACTCTAGATCTATGCCTTTTAAATCTGAAAGCATACCTTTGGACTTAATAATTGACATCCCCTTCTCACTCATGTGGCCAAGCCTTGAATGCCACAATTTAGCATCCACATCTGAAGTAGATAATATAGAAGAAGATTTGTTAGTAACACAATTACACAAATAAAGAGTACCTTCTCTCTTACCTCTAGCCATAACAAGTGCACCCTTGGTCACCTTCCAAGATTCTACTGTGAGAGTTACTGTACAACCCTTATCCCCTAACTTTCTTGTAGAAATCAAATTTCTCTTCAAGCTAGGAACATGCATCACATCTCTCAACACCCATGTGTTGTTATTCTGCATCTTCAGCTGCACTTTACCTCCAATTATTTTACAGGGCTCATCATCCCCTAGATACACTATTCCAAAATCTCCATGGATATAGTCACTAAAATATTCCCTGTTAGGGGTAGCATGAAAAGATGCACCAGAATCTAACACTCAAGATTCTATATTATTATGCAGAGAGAAAATTAAAGCATCTTATGCAATACCTGCAACCTTGGCTTCTTCCTTTCCTTCGTGTTGATTGTCCTCCTTAGGCTTTGACCAATAATCTCTACTTATGTGCCCCATCTTTCCACAATTCCAGCATTGTGGCCTTCTGCCATTTCTGGATTTAGATCTGCCTTTCCCCTTAGATTTGGATCTTGATCTGCTTTTCTTACTCTTCTCTTTCTGCCTCCCCCTGCTCTCAAAACTTAAAGCATTCCTAGATGCCTCTTCTATGCTTTTCCTACGTATTTCCTCATTCAAGATAACACTAACAACATCCTCTACTTTCAAAATATTTGATGCAGATGCAGTATTACTTACTGCCATTACTAAGCCATGCCAGCTTTCAGGCAAACAACATAATATTAAAAGAGCTTTTATTTCATCATCAAACACTATATTCACTGAACTTAATTGATTCACAATTCCATTGAAATCATTTAGATGAGTAGAAATAGATCCACCTTCATTCATATGCAAATTAAATAACTGCTTCATAAGATATACCTTATTAGAAGCTGAGGGTTTTTCATACAAATTTGCTAACGTAGTCATCAACTCTACCATAGACTTTGCCTGTGATAAATTAGATATCACAGTGGATGCTAGACTCAGTCTTATAGACCCCAGAGCCTTTATTCCATGTCTTTGGGCTTCTTTGCAACACCACCTAACGGTAAGTAGAGATATTTCTGATACAGATAATCCTCTATCTGCATTCTCTAATGTTGGTAATTTTTGCCATTAAACTTTTCCATTCTCAATTTACTTTCATCTGCCATTGCTTCTCCCACTCAAATAGAAATCCCTACAGAAACCCCTGTGAGAACCTATAATCAATACGCACTATACAGATCTGAACCACCTGTTAGTGCACCTGAGCTCTGATACCACTTGTTGGATATCAAGCTCTGAACCTACAACCAAGGCTCTGATACCACTTGTTGGGGATCAACCAACAATAGATTACACTTGTGAAAGCAATGAATGCGGAATTAAATTAGATAAACAAGTAATTAGAATGAGATAATAGCAAGAACAAGAGATACAAGAAACCACCCTGAAAACCTGTATTAACAAACTCTTTACAAAAGGAATACAATTGAAGAAACTTCTTTCTTCCACACCTCTCCTAGATGTATAGATCTCTCAATAGATCTCTATTCCTCAAGAGCTCTCTCTCTCAAGAACAATCAACTCCAACAAGCCTGGATTGATTCAATTTTGTACTGTTCTTCAACAACTACTACAATAATTCACACAAAGCTAAGAAGATCTAATTCTACATATAGAATTAGGAGACTTGAGCATGCACTTACAACAAGCAGTTAAGCCACTTGAACAAGGGCTCTAAAAATAATATTGCTAATAATAGAGACGCGAGCTTAAGACTACAACTCAAACTCATCATGCAAACACTCGCTTCTGTCCTCGGAAATAGCTTCTTGGACGCACAGGTAACCGACGTCGATTCCTGTTGCTTGCCTGTGACCGCCACCGGCCGACCCACTGCTGACGCCGGTGCCTCTGCAACTGCACCTTGCCGACGTCGGTCGCTCCTGACCGATGCCGGTGTCTGTGTAGACCTGAAATTTATAAAATATGCTCCTTGGTGAAGCTTTTAGCTCCACACCCTAACACAAACTCCTCATAATCACATTTAACAACTGAATTGTATGGGCAAATCCAAATAGAGGAGAAAACTAAAGGATATGGGAATGTGAATGCATAAATGAGTCACTAACACTCTAAGTAATTTTTCATAAATCACAATTAACCAATATTATAAATATACCCATGAATTGTAAGTATAAAAATATTATAATCATCCCTTAGAAGAATTTGACTTGACTCAACTCCTCCTGGTTGTACCATACAAAGACCAATTGACTATTCTTGTATGCAAAAGAGAGAGATGGAGAAGAAAAATGTTTTCTACCATTTTTGAGATTTTAAAAGATTATTAAGCATGTAATTTATTTGGGGGAACCTGAAGGGTAACTATGAAGCCTTCCACATGTGTCAATTCTTATGCAAAAGTCGTACAATTGTTCAAAATTGCCTCTAATTGCCTAATTTTCTTATTCTAATGTATAAACATACAAACTTCAATTATGAAAAAATTATTATAACACTTAATAACACATGGGACATTGAGGAAAAAATAGACACACTTTCCTTCTATGGTGAATCATGCAAGTCTATTAAATGGCCCAAATATGACCCGTAGATGACATAAGACTAACTAAGGACTAAAAATGAATATGACCAAAGCTATAAACACAATGAATGACCCTCTAAGACCATATAACACATTAAAATAATCTAGTTAACCCATATATAAAGTTTTCAACCATAAGGGGTTGACCTATTATGACTTATGGTCAAAATAGTCAACATTCTTAGTGATTTCCTAGGGGTGACAAGCCAACTATGCCAAAGACCAATAGCCTACTCATATCCATTAGTATATGGAGTCACCTATGCATAAATTTTAAACTAAATTTCCTATAAAACCACACCAAATAATAGAGAACACACAAAAAATAAACTTGTGTTCTTAATAAAACTTAGGGAAACACACACAATAAAAGCAAAGACACACACCTACCCTAGTATGTATAAGACCTAAAACTTGAGGCAAAGAACATCTTATCATGCTTCAACTAGGGTCAAATATGGTACCTCTTGCATCCTTTTTTATCTTTGAAATAAACCTATAATATAAAACATGCTTATCAATAAACACTTGCTCATGTGGATGGTCAAATGACTTACCATCCTTGAATCTTGTTTTATCTACAAGTGTGCTATTTTGAGTTTTCAAGGGCACTCTTTATTTCCCTCCAATAATCTTATTTGAAACTAAAACCTTATTGAATTCTACCATGTCTAGTTGACACTCCCCAAACTGTAACTTAGGAGTGATCAAGACTACCTAAGCATTACTCTCTTCACTATCATGATGTACTTGATGCTTGGGAGCATCAATCTTATCTTCATTTTGCTTCACCACATCTGAGAGTGGTTCAATATCAGGTTAAAGTGTTGACTACTACTCAAACATAGAATTTTTTGATTTATGTTCACTAGGTCCTTTCATGACTAAAAACTCCTTGGTAGTAGCTTGACATACATCCTTATGCTCAACAAGAAAATTTTTTCATGCTTGTTAAGACACTCAATAACCTACTTGTTAGGCTCATTGGAAAACTTGTTATTAGATTCAAGTTTATTAAGAGGATAATTAGGTCTTCTCAACTATTTAAACTCTACACTTATGACATGAAACCTTTGACATAGGTCATCTTCCTCTTCATGTCTATCATGTTCAATGACTCCATCAATTGTATGCATAAAGACATTGTTATTCTTACCATAGTGATCTATCATTATTTGAAAAGTATCATAATCATACACATGGATAAGTTAATTACCCTCAATATCTTGTGAAAAGGAATATTCAATACTTACCTTAGATTTATCATATGTTCCCTCATGTATGATGTATGTACAAAGATCAGTTTGTTCAAAGTAAGTGTATGGATCATATCCATCAGCGTTTGCACCATAATCATCTAGAAATAGATAAAGTATTCCCTCAAGCTTGGAATATGTCCCATCATCCAAAACACACTCCTCATGATCATTGATGACATAATTCAAATTGAAGCTTGCATTTACATAGGACTTAATATAAAAATTAACTAGTGGTTGAGTTATAATGGTTACCTTTGCTCCATACCTTGTCCTAAGGGCCAAGAAGGACAAATAAATTGAGAGGTATCCTCCTATCTTGGCTATGAAATCTCTTGAGAGGTAGATATCAAAGTGAGCAAGCAAGCCAACAACCATAATGTCTTAGAGGATAAGAAAGCTGGGAAAATCATGTAAAAAGACTCTCAATCCTTTGACCAATCCTACTAAATTATCAGGTGTACCATTAAGTCCAATCACACCTTTACTAAATGGTTCATACTTTAGACCCAATTTGTCATCTACAACATTAAGAATCACTAGGGCACTAGCCCTACTATCTACTATGCAATTTTGAACTAGATTATCTTTAATAATGAGACTGACATAGAAGGATGGAGGCTTTTCAGATTTGGAAGAGGGTTGTACAATGTGATTAGGAGCATTGGTGAGAGAAAAATTACTATGACCTAATGGTTGATGGATAACATAAATTTGAGATAGCTATTTTTGTGAAAGTTCCTTTTGGTCAAGCATATGAAGGACATACCAAAGAGAGATAGATGCCTTAACTCCTTCAAAGAATCCATAATTTTCAAAGAATGAGTACTCACCTTTTATTGAGTATTTGAAGACAAAGAAGTGTTTGGAGCTTGGGTTATCATAACACTTTGAGTATCCATTCCAAAATTTTGATTTGAAATGGGTGTAGAAGTTGTAGGGACTACCATACTTACAGTCATATTTTGTTTCCTTGGAGAAGGATTAATTGAACTTGTATTCATACCATGGGCATTTCCAAAGGCCTTCCTCTTTTCTCTAGTATTGTATGTAATTGAATTAACCTATTTTAAAACATAGTTGTCTTCTATTATAAAAATTGCAAAGTTCACTCCTTGACGCTACCATCCCTCATTTGCTTACATGAGAGCTTTATCTTCAGTTGATAGTTGAGGAGTGATTCCTCCTTGAGAAACCAAAGCTTTCTCTCCACCTTAATTTTCATCCATTAAATATCCTTGATAATATTATTCTCCTTGCAATAAGTTGTTATGAATCAGTTTTAGCTCCAAGAATCTGAATGGAACCACTAGTGTTTGGTAGGGTGTTAAAGCAAACCACTAAGAGGCTATAAGGCTCAAAGCTTCTATGGGATATAAGAGATCTATAGTGGTTATCTAGTTTTATGGATTACACCAAGATACAAATATAATTGTAAACTAGGTTAGGGCTAGCATGATCAAGTGCATAAAGGATGTAGGTATCTATAGCAAATAAAACCATAGTAAAGTATGTAGCTAAGACTAAACTATTGATTGCACAAAAATTGTAGAAACAACAATACCAAGTAAAGAGAGCTAACAAATGAAATGCAAATATAAAAGCTAAATCAATTTAAATCCAAATGAAATACATTTTAAACAATAAATACATTTTCAAGAAAGGGTTTAAGAGCATGCCTAATCTAGATTTGATATATCTTTTACTTTTAACACTATTATTTTCTAACAATGCAATGTTCTAGTTTAACAAGAGAGAGATTGTCTAAGCAAGTTGTATAGTTCATTTTGAGCATGTATAATTCTAGTATGAGGTTAGAAATGTTTCTAAAGAGATAAATGACATGTAATAAAGGAACATTTAAAGAAATGAAAGTATTATTCAACCATATACAAATGCAAAAAACTTCAAAAACTACTCTAAGAAATGCACAAAATAACTAAATCACTAAAACAAATCAAACCCTAACATGTATACTACTGTAAATAAATAAAGAGTTTCACTTTATAAAGAAAATTTCCCTCATATAAAACTCAAATGGTGATGTGTATACTTTATACCAACTAATTATATAAATTAGGAGGAAAGAGAGGAAGAAGATCAAGTTGTGTGTAGGCTGAGTCAATACCAAGAGCCAAAAGCTATGGATGAGATGAAGGAGAAGATACCAATATATGAGATCCAATGTAAGGAGTATAAAAAATAGGTGAAATTGAGTATTGAGGGAGCAAGGAGTATACCACAAGCTTTAGGAACACTGTCACTAATAATGTGAGTCACCAATAGAAGCAATAATAGAGTAGGGCATCCCATATCATAAAGAAAGCTATTGTGCCAAATAAAAACCAAGAGAGATTCAAGGAGGCATCCAAGATTTGGATGTGAGTGATAAATAGAGAATATCTGAGTAGAGATACCAAAAAGAGTGAATGTAGAGGCTCAAATGGATGAGAAAGAGGCATATATCTCAAAATTAGTCCATCACCAAGCCAAAATCTAATTGTTTCTAGTTGTTTGGGCCCAAATTGGGACCTTATTCATGCATAATGCCTAAAATAAGGCCTAGGCCATGGATTTTGTGAAGGAAATGTGTAACCTAGGCCTTAGGTTTCCTTCACAAAAGCCATGGATTAGGTTAAAATGCCATCCAAGTGGTCAACAAGTCTCTAAAAGGGCCCTAGGGGGTGCCTAGAGGGCCTATCTAGTGTGCAAAAGGTTTGAGATGAATTGAGGATGTATAAGGGATGAAAATGATGAAGAAAAGGTATAAGTGAGTGACATATGTTTCCAAATAATATATATATACTAATATACACATGAGCTAATGTGTAATCATATGGATTAGGTTTATAGTAAGTACAATTACATATGCCCTCAAGGTATGAGCAGTCGATGTTCGAATGAATAAGGATTGTTGTGAAGTACCTAGAAACCACACCAAAACAAAGGAAATCAAGAACTAAAAAGATAAAATAAAACATTGCCTTCACTTACCAGATAAGGATGGCAATAAAAGAAGTTAATGATGTGATCTATGGGTGAGAGTGCAAATGTTGTGTAATCCAAAATCCAAATCTAAATCCAGCTCTAGATATTAAAAATAAGGGACATAAGTGATATCAAATAAAATCATACTATCTAGAATGGCGTTCACCAAAGCATTAGTCATAGTGTTCTCCCTATGAGGGATATGGGTGAATTGGATGTCCTCAAAGAAAGAGAGAAAATCACATGCCACCTCAAAGAGGGTGAGAAACTCAGAGCTAAGGATAGACAAGACACCAATGAGTTGAAACATGACCAAAAGTCAGTCAGATAATAACTACACATAGCATGCACCTAACTCATGCATGTCAGTCAAGGTGCCAATGATTATGTGATACTCAATAACATTATTCATTTCATTGGTAAGAAAGAAACTATTTGTAACAAGCTCATGTACCCATGGATCATCAATCACCTGATCCATAGTTTTTAGTCCTGAGTTGCCCTGATTATCACCATCAGTATGAAACACCACTAAGAGGTACACTATAATGGGGGGTGAAGCTATAAGACTAGAAACTATCAGAAGGAAATCTCAAATCAAGGTGATATAAGTGAATTTCACAAGGGAAACAAATAATGAAACCAATCCATAACCATAGTGGTTAACCAACATCAACCATGGGAAGAGGTAACATAGAAAAGTGGGGGGAAGTTCAAAGAAGATGAAGACCAGTTAATACGACTAGAATAGGTCCTGAACTAGCACTATTAGCTAATAGCCCTACCTACAACCATAATAAAAAATTGAGAGAGAAAGAGTTATAATGGATTAAATATGAAAAATTATATAAATGACTAACTAAAATAAGTATAACAAGTAACTTCTATCCCTGGATGCCCATGAAGTGGGGCACAAGCCTGAGAGATCAATGGGGACCTAACAGGGGTCTCAAGGACCAAAATGAGGCTAGAGTGGGACTAATGAAGATATAGATTTAAAAATTGAGGATGAAAACATGTTTGTAATGTTACAAAACCCCTAATATGGAGGTCTCATAGTCTTAAATGTAAAAATGGGAAAAAAAACCCAAGAAGGGCCCACAAGGAGTATCTGATAAGTACATAGGCCTAATAGGCTAGAGGACCTAGGGGTCCAAGAGACTATAATAGTCATAAAAAACACCTAAGGATGCATCAAAGAGAGAAATGAACCCTACCATTACATTTATAATGGGTCAAAACCTCTAATATGAAGGTTCTATGGTTTTGGGAGCAATAATGGGATAAAATGGAGGCCCAAAAAGGGCAAAAAGAAGGATTTAAGCCCAAGCAATGGACTACTTGGGAAAACCCATGGCTTGGACCAATTATAATCCATGTGTAGCATGGCCTAACCCATTATCAAGCTGAGGTTTAGCCCAAAAACTCATGGCTTGGGTTAGAAAGGGCCAAAAATAGGCTCAAGGAGCCCGATATGGACCAAAATTGGGCCAAAAAGGAAGGGAAAGGAGGAAATAAGAAAAGAATGTTTATGAGCATGTCAAAACACGTTTTTATTATTTTATCTTGCACATAACTGATCCATGGTCACATTTCTCTCTTGTGAAGATGTGAGGAAGATTTAGAGTGTTAGAGGAAAGAAAAACATCTCAGTCGGTAGAGCTACCTACATTATGTAGGGGTCAACCATGAGAGAGTGTCTCAATGAAAACCATAATAAGAGCATAATGTTGGGATATAAATAATGGAAGCACATAATTGATTACCAAGCAACTTAACATGCGGAAATTAACCAGAATACACAAGTAAATAGAATTCAAAAATAACACATGATATGAGAGACAATACACAACTTGTATTAAAACTCTTTCAGAAGGAAATACAACAAAGAAAGCTTCCACAGTTCTTCTTCCTTACACACCTCTAGGGCTCCCACACCTCCAGGGCATAAACAGTAAATCTTCCCTCAAAGCTCTCTCCCTTAGGTCCCAACACCCAACTCAAACATAGAGTTGGTGTTCACCTCCAGTATCCACACACTCCACAAGTGCTCCACGCACTCCATAAGTACACAATCATACTTCAAGTAGATCTCCCCTGAACCTGCAACAACTTGCACCTCAACAGACCTTACTTATGGAAGGATCTTCCTTGCCTTCCTCTTTGCTCTCTATGAGTACCCACTGTACTCCAAGTAGATCCCACCTGATTCTGCTCCCTGTTGTGTTGTTGTCCTATCTAATCTTGCACACCTACAAATCAATCTGGTTCTGCACACCTGTGAACCTTGACCTTGCACACACATACACCTACAAATCAATGATCTTACTTACCCATGCAGATCTCCTATCGTAGCCATGCTCATCTGATGACCAAGATCATACACACATGAAGAACCCTATTGACTCTCCAATCCAACACCCACACTTGGTACTGTGGCACTAGGAGGAACACACCATGCTCACCTCACACACAGAAGGAGCTTATATTATTTCTCTCTTACTCTCTAGCACACATTTACAATACAACCAATGAGTCTCTTAAATAGATCTCATGCAAACAATAATTAGACACCTAATTACAATAATTAGATCCGCAACTTCTAGTATAAATTTGGCTCTTGACATGCAAACACTTGGTTCGTTAGCTAACTGCCCATAACATTCACAGTCTGAACCACATAGGTGGCCGACGTTGGTCCCTATTTGCCTAGGGGGTGTCGATGTCGACTGACTTTTGACTGACGTTGGTTTCTCTCCTGCCTTATCCTACCAATGTCAGTTGGCCTGACTGACGCCGGTGTCTGTGACACTCCGCAACCCTTCACAACCTCCTTCCCTACTTGCATTAGTGAAGCTTTTAGCTCCATAGACTAACAATCTCCCACTTGGAGATAAATAGCTACACTGTACCTATACCTGTACCCCATCTAATCTATTTCCTAACTTGTATCCCTCTTCAAGATCAACCTTGAAGACCACCCACCACACAACCTGTGGTGCACCTCCTGTCATCCGAGTAGCCTACCACATCTGAACCTACGAGCCCATGTAGTGAAGTCCTGACCCTACATAGCATGAATCCCTGCTACTGGTCCCTCTCAAATACCTGAGAACTCACTTCTTTAAATTGGCTCCTAACTCTCTAACAACACCCACTGCTTGGGCAAACTCAGGCCTATACCAGACCTCATGTGATTTTGGACACTGAACTGTCTAGCCCTTAGTGTGCTCCGATTCTACATCTTAAACCTCACCAACACCTGATTCACATCAACTCCCACTAGAGACAAAATCAACTTGTGATCCCCCATGTCTCCCATGCCAAATAATTTCATTACTCCAAATTCTTCATAGCAAACCACTGAACTAATCTTACCCTTAGCTCAACAAAACCCTGTATGTACAAACCTACTAGCTAGCATACCATCCACATACAACAACAAAATGATGTTGTAATCACCATCCACCATGGTAAGACAAACCAAAGTAGTTACCCTGACATTGACTGAAGCCATGCTTCATCCTCTACCTGTCAAAACCTGTACCACTGTCCTGCAGCTTCCTCAAGACCATATGACCTGGTCTTCCATCTCACGTGTCCATTCTCTCTATTCTTCAACTAAGGTATCCATTCATCTCTGTGCTTTTCATATCCGGCTGACAACTCTACCAAATCTCCCGCTTGGTTCTGCATCATATTCCTGCCAAGCTCCCATTGTTTCTTGGATCCTTCCTGCTCTACAATAAGCAACTGGTATAAATAAGAGGAATAATGAATTTGAGGCTTACTTACCACCTTCAATCCTCCATATGGGCATTTAAGACTCCTTGATAGCTAGCTATCCACCCAAAAATCTATTACAGTGACTGACCTCAGTCACCACACAGTCTACATCCACCTGACGTCGGTTCTCATGAGCCTGTCCTGACTAACAACCCTATCGATGTCGGTGTCCACCTATTGCCGATGTTGGTCCTTATGACTGACATCATTCTTACCTACTACTGACATCACTTTTCTTGCTGATGTTGGTACCTGTGTTTTCTTGTGAGTGATGACTTTTTACCTGTGAGCTCCTTTGAATCAAAACCCATGTCCAAACTGCCCTGCTCAGAAGTATCTAGCCCCATCCACTGGTCTCTATCCGCCATCTCCTCCATAAACACCAAGGCTTTCCAGTTCTTAAGCCTATCAAATATATCTATCTTCCACTTAAGAACATGCATCTCTTTCTTGCTCATGTGACCAATCCTACGAAGCCACATCTTTGCAACAGAAGAAGAATCAGTAATATAAACAAGTAGATAAAGAGTACCTATTTTCTTACCACCAGCTAATTCAAGTGCATCTACTGTGAGAGTTCTTGTGCATCTCTCATCACCCAATGTATCTGAAGAAATTAGCCACATCTCCAAACCTGGGACCTGCATGACCTGCTTCAACACCCATGTGTTGACCACCTGTAATCTCAGCTTCACTTCCCCTTTGCCAATAATTTGACAAGGCTCACCAACTCCTCTCCCTGGGGCTGCATGGAAAGAGGCAACATAATCTGTTAACCAAGATTCAACTTTATCCAAGAAACCTCCTAGAGCATCCTATGCAACAACACCTAGCAACATCTGCATCTTCAGTTCCTTCATGCTGATCTGCTACCAACCAACAATATTCTTTTCCTTGCTCTTTCTTTCCATAGGACTGTAAGTGACCATCTATGCTTTTCAACTCCTCCATTCTTAGCTTACTTTGATCTACCATTGCTCTACTCCCACTCAATCAAAAACCTCTGAGAGTGACCTGTAACCAAACACAAAACTTGCTCCCTGCAACCTTAGCTCTGATACCACATGTTGGGATATAAATAATAGAAGCACACGATTGATTACCAAGCAACTTAATATGCAGAAATTAACTAGAATACACAAGTGAACTAGAATCCAAAAATAACACATGATATGAGAGACAATACACAACTTGTATTAAAACTCTTCCAGAAGGAAATACAACAAAGAAGGCTACCGCAGTTCTTCTTCCTTACACACCTCTAGGGCTCCCACTCCTCTAGGGCATAAATAATAAATCTTCCCTCAAAGCTCTCTCCCTTATGTCCCAACACCCAAATCAAACACAGAGTTGGTGTTCACCTCCAACCAGCCAGTATCCACTACTGCCAATACTCCTATGCTCCACGCACTCTACAAGTGCTCCACACACTTCCAGAAGTACACAAATCATACTTCAAGTAGATCTCCCCTGAACTTGCAACAACCTGAAACTCAATAGACCTTACTTATGGAAGGATCTTCCTTGCCTTCCTCTTTGCTCTCTATCTGAGTACACACTATACTCCAAGTAGATCCCACCTGATTCTACTCCCTATTGTGTTGCTGTCCTATCTAATCTTGCACACCTGCAAATCAATCTGGTTCTGTACACATGTGAACCTTGACCTTACACACACATACACTTGCAAATCAATGATCTTACTTACCATGTAGATCTCCTATCATAGCCATGCTCATCTGATGACCAAAATCATAGATACATGAAGAACCCTGCTGATTCTCCAATCCAGCACCCATACTTGGTACTGTGGCATTAGGAGGAACACACCATTGCTCTCCTCTCTCTGAAGGAGCTTATATTATTGCTCTCTTACTCTCTAGCACAAGTTTACAATACAACCAATGAGTCTCTTAAATAGATCTCATGCAAACAATAATTAGATGCCTAATTACAATAATTAGATCTATAGCTCTTAGTCTAAAATTGGCTCTCAACATGCAAACACTTGGTTCATTAGCTAACTGCCCATAACATTCACAGTCTGAACCACATAGGTGACCGATGTTGGTCCTTGTCTGCCTGGGGGTGCCGACGCTAGTCGAATTCTAACCGACATCAGTTGCCTCTCTTGCCTTATCCTACTGATGTTGATTGGCCTAATCTGATGCCGAGTGTTTGTGACACTCCGCAACCCTTCGCAACCTCCTTCCCTGCTTGCATCAGTGAAGCTTTTAGCTCCACAGCCTACCACATAAGAGGGGTGGAAGGAGGCCTATGATAGACCAAGACTAGATAAAGAAGCTTGGATTAATTCATAATCAACCATAACCACTAACTCACACCACCTATAGGCACTACAAAAAAGGAGAGAGGGAGTCAATAAAGGGCTAGCTATTAGAAAGTAGTAGCCCAACCAACTAAAAGAAGCAAAAGACTCTAATTTTATCTTGAGGTGCATCCAAGGAAAAGTGCACAAGCTAGATGGCTAAGAGAACCTACAAGGTCTAATGATGGATGCCATGAGAGGGGAAATCCACCTAATGGGGGCCTAGGGAGGGTGTTCTAGTAAGCTTTGAGGCTCACCAAAGCACCACAAGACTAGGCCTAAGCCTACCCCTAAGGGTAGGCCACCAATTCACCCTAACTAGAGGCCTACCCATGAGGTAAGCCACTACTTAGCCTATAAAAAGGATAAATAATAGGGAAAATGTGGGAAGAAGGAGATGGATCATCCATATCCTTATGTTCACTAATCATGCCCTGAAACACCAAAGTGCTAAAGGTATGGTCATTGTTGGTGAACGAGACATATAAACCAAAAACATTAAGAGGATGGTGATGCATATGATGCAAAATCATGATAGTATTGTAATCCCTCCTCTCATTGATTAGGTTGTGTGTTATACCATGGATGGAATAACACTTAAGATCAGATTCAGTGACTCTAACAATCTATGTGGGAGATGCATTGATAGATCTGAGACTACGATGGGAGAAGCACAATGAGAAGTAAGGGAAGCTCAATATTCATGGAGACATATTTAAATATATCTCCAAAAAGGTAAGAGGCAACCTAGCATCATGAAGTTAGAGAGGGAGTTGGTAAATACATGTTAGACTCTAAAGGAGTGAAGGCTACTCAATACTCAATTGGATCACAATGTTCATCCTTGAGAAAATTAAACTCAACAACATAGGGTGTGTGGTAATCCATAGAGCCCCATAAGGAGATAATAAAATCCTCATTTGAGGGATTTATCTTTATATATATATCAATGCCCAAGGATATGGGTCAGCCTCCATGGTGTGAACCTCACCTTCATACACAAACTAAACCATGTGAAATGTGGCTGATGTGATGGCTTGTATGGCTATGGTCCAAGGATGGCCAAGAATCATGTTATATGAAATATCAAGGTCTAACACACAAAACTCAATCCTAAATACCATAGGGCTAAACTTGACCTAGATATTCATGTTCCCCACTGGTGTAACTGTGTCATTATTAAAACCAACATAGTTATGGTGAAAATTAAAGAGATTCTTCTAAATGATCACAAACTCATTGAACACATACAAGGGCATGATATTCAATGCAACCCCTTCATCAATAAAAGTCTTAGTATAGAGAGGGAAAAGAGCCCTCTTTTTAAGAATTGAATCATATAATAAAGAGGTAGGGTTGAAAGATACGATGGGAGGATGAGGGTACTTAGATGGATCAGTGAAAAACATTTTGATGTCATCATGAAGTGAAGCCTTAGAGAGAGACCAAAATCATCAAATATGAGGCAGATTTGATCATGGAAAAGGTGAAGTAGGTCCAAAATAGAGATCCCAACTGAGAGGACATATAACTCGTCTATGATAAAGTAAGGAGATTGTTTAGCTTGGGGAGGGATGTTATGCCTAAAGTCAAATCTAACTTTAGGATTCCCTGCACCTATGGGCTAGACAAGAGGCCCAGTGCCACTAGTCTCTCTAATGGGTTCAGTGGCCCAACCTGAGCATGTGTTAAGAAATCAATCATACCCATTAGGAGAGATGTCAATATAAGTAAAGACATTGCTACTCTTGCACTTGGCTTTCCCTCTTGGGTTAGCCTGAGAAGAGGAGTCCAAAGAGTTGGAATAACAAGAAAGAGAATGAGGGGCCTTAGCCTTTTATTTATTCTTTTTCTTCTTCTTCTCTTTATTCTCCTTATCATGGTTAGACAAATGCTACTTGAACATATTCAATTTATGGTTGGGTTCTATAAGAGTAGAACTCTAAGATGGAGGCAAGGCTTACCCACCAGAATTTTAGGCAACATAATTGGCATCATCATGCCCCTTTATTTGGTAGTAGTTAAAAAACTTGGTAGGGTCATAAAGAAACACCATCTATTGTTTTACTATGCTTGATTTAGAAACCTTCTTTTTAGTTGGCTTCTTTCTCAAAGCATTCACCTCACGTATGTCCTTCTTATCCTTCTTCTTAGGAGGAAAATCAATTACACCATCATCGATCACATTACAATTGTGATCATGTGAGGAAGATGATTTTTGGGAAGGTATGGGATGCATGCTTGCATGAACATCAAATAATTTGATATTTATAAAATCACTAAAATATTCATCATAAGAGGTGGGTTCATGATTGAGGACCTCAAGGTGAACCTCCTCCCTTAATGCTTGCATGAACATATCATAAAGTTGGTCATCTGAGAAACTGGTCCTGCATGTGTCAATGGGTGAACACGACTTATGCACAAATTTAAAGTTTGACTCACCCTTGGCCTACATCATGGAGGTGAGTGACTAGATGCCAATGTTAAAGGGTCTAGAGATATCAAAATATTGGAGGCAGTCATCCAGAAGGATCTAGAAACTAGAGAGATAATCTAGAGGTAGATTTTGAAACCAAACCAAAGCTTCAACTCACAAAGAACAAGCAAAGAGATTAAACATCATACCTGCATCCTATTCTTAATCCATACATTACATCATGAATGCCATAATATTCTATGTAGGTCTAAAGTCTTGAGTCCCGTTGAACTTAGGCAATTCAAGGATAGGAGTAGGAAGGGTAATAACATACACTCAAGGGGATAGAGGATTTTGATGGATATTTTTATAAACACGATTGATAGTAGGATAGAGATAAGCTTAAAGAGAGGGATCATGATGGTAATGAAGTTACCTTTGCCCATAGACATCATCATAACCATGGCCATAGAGGGGTTGATGCTGAGATATCTCCTAATAGGGAGGATGCTCATGATGGAAATCATCTCTACCATGAGGTGGGGAATGAGGATGATGGGAAGACATGGCATATTAATAGAAATAGTCATGATGACCTAAATCTCCATGATATTGGTAATGTGCCATTAGATGAGGGTCAATTGATGGGTGTTGATACTCATGATAGGCATCCCATGGATCTTGAATCTGTAAATGATGATCAAAATTAGCATGGTCATTCAAGACTCTAAAGGAAGGATTAGGAAGATGAAAATAATCTTCATGATGAATCTACCTCACTAAATGGGAATAAATATGACCCATAGCATAGATGTGAAGGTGTTATTATTTTAGAGTTTCTAACTAATAAATGGGTAGGGAACTCATATGAGAATTGGTTGAGGCACTTGACACTTAGTAGGTATAAGCTTTGTCTCCATAAGGAGCATGCCATCAACTCCTAGGGGATAAGAATGTGCTTAATTAACCTAAGGGAATCTATGATAATCATCAATGATTATGCATAACTCATCAAGTCCTAATCATGCAAATGGATCATCATCACCTCAAGTGGGTGAATGAGTCATGACATGGGAATGAAAGAAATCTTTAGATGAATGAATTTCAAACTAGTGAAAAGGAGACCAAGTCCATTTGTTGTAGTCATATCAATCTTATTCCATTTATAATTTGATATGGTAAAAATTGCCATGTTGGGTCAAGGAAACCTCTTGGATCCTACGGTGTCTATGACATTCCATTATAGATGTGGCTTACTCATGAGTGAGATTAGGGATGAGAGCCTAAATCTGATAGGATTGTCATCCCAAGGGTGGGAGGCTAGCCATGGTTACAATGAAGAAAGAGAAACATGGAAGATAAAATAAAATACAAACTAATAGATAATCAATAGGGATAATTAAATAAAACCAAAGAAAGAGAAAATAACTAAGGTGAGAGTTGAAATATAATTAAAAGCAAATCTTAACAGCTAACAGAGGGGAGTTGGCTAAGATAGATCTAAATGGGGTAGAACTAGCATGAGACTATATGTGGGATCCTAAAAAGAGTGATAGAATATAGATCCAATAATCTAAATGGATCCACTAGTGTTTGGTAGGGTTCTAAATCAAACCACCAAGAGGCTAGAAGCCTCAAGACTTATATGGGCCAAAGGAGATCTATAGTGGCTAACTGGTTTGTTGGCTTACACCAAGCTATAGACAGGCTTGTAAATTAGGTTGGGGATAGCATTATCAAGTTCACAAATGATTTAGGTGTCTCTATCAAATACAACAATAGTAAAGTAAGTATCTAAGACTAGATTATTGATTGCACATAAATTACAAAAATAATAATACCAAGTAAAGAGAGTTAACAAATGAAATGCAAATCTAGAAGCTAAGGAACTTTAAAGCCAAATGAAAGATTTTTAAGCAATAAAAATGTTTTAGAGAAATGGTTTAAGATCATTCCTAATATATATTTGAGTTATCTTTTACTTTTAATATTATTGCTTTTTAACAATGCAATGTTCTTTTTTAGCAAGAGAGAGAGAGATTGTCTAAGCAAGTTGTATAGTTCATTTTGAGCATGTTTAATTATATTATGTAGTGAAAAATGTTTCTAAAGAGAGTAATGAAATGTAATAAAATAACATTTCAAGCAATGAAATTATTCTTCAACCATATATAAATGCAATACACTTTAAAACTACTCTAAGTAATGCACAAAATAACTAAATAACATGTATACTACTAAAAATAAACAAAGAGTTTCATTTTGAAAAGAAAATTGACCTCATATCACACTGAAATGGATATTTTTAGACTTTATACCAATCAATTATCTAATATAGGATGCAAGAGAGGAAGAAGATCGGGCTGTGTGTAGGCTGAGTCCAGACTAAGAGCCAAAAGTTGTGGAAGAGGTGAAGAAGAAGCTACCAATCTATGAGATCCAATGAAAGGATCACACAATATATTTGAAATGGAGTCTTGAGGGATAAAGGAGTGGCACACAAGATTTAGTAAAACTATCAATAAAAATATGAATCACCAATGGAAGCAGTAATAGAGTAGGGCATCCCCTGTCATAAAGAAAGCTATTGTACCAAGCAAGAACCAAGAGAGATTTAAAGAGGTAGCCAATCTTTGGATGTGAGTTATAAATGGAGAAGATCAGAGTAGATATACCATAGATATTGAATTTAGAGGCTTATATGAATGAGAAAGAGGCATATATCTCAACCCTAATCTGCCACCAAGCCAAAAACTAGTTATTTCTAGCCATTTCAGCCCAAACTAGGACCTTTTTCATGCATTTTGCCTAAGCCACGACCTGGGACATAGATTTTGTGAAGGAAACATGTGTCCTAGGCCTTGGGTTTCCTTCACAAAATCCACATCCTAGGTCAAAATGCCACCCAGGGTGGTCAACAAGTCTTTGAAAGGGGCCCAAGGGGTGCTTAGATAGCCTGTCTAGCATGCAAAAGGTCTAAGATGAATTGAGGATGTATAGGGGATGAAAATATGATGTAATAAAGGTCCAAATGAGTGGTATATGTCTCCAAGAGGATAACCAAGGTTGATAGTCTTCACATGAGTCAATGTGTAATCATAAGGAGGAGTAGTGTCATGGGAAGTATGATTACACTGGTATCATTGCTCTTGTGTTAGAGGTGGAAGTTGTATTATATGCATTGGTAAGCCTATTGAAGTTAGGTTTCCATTTACATCTACTTTGACCATATTTTTTAGGTGGGAACCTACTTCCTTGTTGGGATAGAGGAAGGGGTTTTGATGAACAACAAATTACATATTTGCTTGCCTAAGCTGAGCTTCTAAGAATTGGATCCTTACATATTTATCACTAGCATATTATACCTTATTATGGGAATCTCTAGACTTAGTGTTGGCATTTGGAATTTATGAAACACTTGGAGTAGTATAAAAATTTATTTTTAGTAGAGGCATGGACACTTTTGGAGGCAAATTCCCAAATTGTATGAGGCCACTCTCAACTCTAATGACAAGGTCATATGTTTTAGGTAAGGTATAACCACCCATGGATCACATCATGATGGCTATTTAAATAAAAATATCCCTCAAATATGTAAGAAACACAAATATTATAGGTGGTCTCATGGGAGGAGGCAACCTATGCCAGGTCTTTTGGAACCTCTCATTAAAATCATGCATTGTCTCCATGGGGGCTCTTTGAATTATATTGATTTGGTGAATGAGTGATGTGTGATCACTCGTCTTTAAACCTTGATGTCAATGGCTATCCAAAATCATCCCAAGTGGTGATACAACCTTTGGGAAAGGTTCTATACTATTCAAGTGTTTTCCCTCTAAGGGACATGGTAAGGAGTTTAATGGCAATATTAACCTCTGTGACATTATGGAAGCTACAGAAGTTTGAGATATACCTAATGTGCTCACTAGGTGTGACATAATCTTCACCATTGAATGTTGGAACACTCTTAGTAGTATTAGTGGGGATATCATCATATGCATTGAGGTGAATTGGATTTTTAGTGTTAAATTCTAGGAAGGCATGTTGCCTACCCATGTTTTCCTCAAGCTCTTCATCATTTTCTTGATCTTCTTGGCTTGAAATTTCCTCTTGATATTCAAAGGTAAAAGTAGGTTGAGGATGTTGAAATTCAAGAGGAATTTTAGGTTGAAGAGGTGGGTTTATGGGATTGAAAACTCTACTAGAAGATGACCTAGTAAGTACCATGAAGTATGAGCATAAATATTTGACAAAATAATGGTCAAAAACCATATATTACCTTGAATGGAGTCACTAAATACTGAGTAGAACACCATATACAGCTATGATGTTGTCAAGAACAACATTCACCTTGATAAGATGTCTTTAGGACAATGGTCCCATTGGGCATGCCAAAACTATTATCACCAACTATTTCAACCTAGAGGATGTTGTTCAAGCCTAATCCAATATTTTGGAAACATTTAAATACTTTTATCTCTAGGTTTAAGGGCTAGCTCCTTGAATTGATCCTTAAGTGCTTATCACCTACACTAACTAATTACTTGTATGAAAAGAGACAAAAGTAGACCTAAAATTAAATTACTCTAAGGGTGTGATACACCATAAATATGTCTGCAATATTATCATATAAGTACACTAAGAGACATGACTCACAATATTAGTCCTAGAGACTTGGATACTCTAACATTAATAATTCAAGCATGGAGATGATATGCATGAAACTACTCAAGGTAAGTGAACCAGAGATAAATTTTAGACACTAAGGATACTTGTACACTTGAAAATAGACCCATACACATGAAAACACTTCATGTGACTTGCTAGAGTACAATAACTTGCATCAAGCATGGAAGGATTGAGAGAAAGCAAGGACATACATTAATCACTTGAATTTTCATTATACATCACTTCACATACTTAGACAAGATAATTTATGAACTCAAAACTAGATTACATGTTTTATTTTAAAGGTAAAGTATAATATCAAACCAGTAGGGCTTTGCCATACCAAGTGTGGAATTATTTTACATGAGCTAAAATGGCTTACATTTATAGAATGTGAGAAGAAAGAGAAGAAATTGAAGCTCAAGGGTCACAATGCCACATGTCAAGGTAGGAAACTAGTTACATTGTAGAAAAATTAAGTGTAAAATAGAGGTCTAGAAGGTCATCTTGGACAAATTTCCACTTGAAACATGACAACTCTCCAAAATTTGTGTATGGGTCTTCAAATGACTTCTTGAAACTACCTTCATGATTAGGCATCTTTTGACTACTCAAAACTAGATTGGGAAGAGTTGAAACATGTAAATTATCAAGGAGGGGTTATAAACATGCCATAATAGTCATCAAATGTGTCCCTAACTAATAGCTTTCTTCTAGACACTTGTTCTCACCATTTTTAGCCACCATCACTAGCCTTATAGGTATATATTCACATTTGTCATCAATATGGCCTTAAATTTCTAAACCAAATCCAAAGAAGAGGTGTTAGGACACTTGCCTAAGACCTCTCTTCCTTCTAATCCATGAACTAGACATTAAAATGACTCCCAATTGGACTTATCATCCTCTCACTTGGAAGTCATTCTTCATTTTCACTATCTATCATAGACCACATGAAGTGAATGAGTTAGAAGAAGTATTTCCATGCCATTTTTCTATGATAAATATACATGAAGAGTTATAATAGGTCCCAATTGACCTCCCCAAATTATTCTCACCTATTCATCTTCTTTTTCACCTATAAAAAAATCAAAACTCTATAAGAAACCCTATTTTCACCCTATTTATACAATTTGTGTACAAACTAAATATGTAGAGAAAAGCATGGGAGAGTCCTCTACCATTTCTAGGTCATACTACCCCTTTGCATGTATATTATTTCTTATCTTCTCCATCAGGTCAAAACTAAGGGTTTAGGAGTGATTTAGAGGGTTTGGAATCTTAAGGATTTTTCATAAAATCTTGACATCCAACCTACCAACAAATTTTAAGATCAAGACTCTCCTTAAATATCCCCAACTCCTTGGATCACCATGCAACATGTCTATACATGTGTGAGCTTTCAAAGATGTCCTATCGAGCTTGAAAGTGTATTTTGCATACCCTATGATGGAATTGGGTAAAAAATCATCATAAACTCTCCCCTAAAGGTCATCTAATGCATTTTAAGTTTCATCTAGTCTTAGAAGTGAAGGCTAGACCCTTAAAGGACATGGGTCTAGCTCTAGGACTAATAGGCCTAATTGTGCCATATTTATTCATGACCACCCTATGTAGTTTCCAATGGATTTGAGGTCTTAAAAACCTATGTGTATATTTATTCCAACTCTCTATACCCTTTTGTAGTGTTTTAATAGTTTACATCTCATCCCCTTATCTATTACCTACCTCTGCCTGCAGTCTTGCCTCTCTAGGAGTGTCCTCTATTTGAGATAGAAAAGATGGAAATTCACCTATTGTATAAATAAAAAAAATGTTATGAGAGGTGATATTAGGTCATGTAGGTTTTTTTTACAAATTTTCATAGCTTGGTAACCTATTCAAAGTCATCAACACTCCAAATCTTCAAGGCAAATTTCTCAAAGCTAGTGACTATTTGTAAGGTTAGGGTCTGACTATAGGTTGAATGTTGAAACCATATTTTATCTACCCCTATTTTTTTGGAATCATATGAGGTATTTTAATACCTATGTGAGAGTGATAATCATCATTTTCAACACCCCATACCTCTGCCAACTTCTCAAAGCTCACACCTTTCACTAGCCTGTATTAGTTCATAGACTATGTACTGACTGTAGGTGTATGCTCTCAATAAAATGAGATTATTTTGTATGTTGTGAACAATTTGTTTCATTCCTTAGGTTATTTTTAGAGACTCTAATATCACCTTCATAGTTAAATGCATTCATATCATGCCTAGGGATTGAATCTAACACAAACTATCATGCTCTAATATGTTACCAGTCTATAGTCAGGTTGTACGTGTCCTTTTGAGAACAAAAAGGGTTATTTTAGGTGTTAATATATAGAAAAACTTGTGTCTCAACTTCCCCAATTATTCCATGGCTTATTAGTGTCATCATTATTCAAATGGATTAACTTGTCTACATGTTATGCTACCATCATGTTATTTTTGCACTGAAAGGTCATTTTAGCATAAAACACTATAGATTATACTAAACATATATAGTGAGGATTTTCTTGAGATGGAGGTATTTATATATTACTCTCTTTTGATCAAATAACCAACCTATCATGTCAAATCATTGCTCCTATGCTTGGGTTACATGATGGGAACACTTAGACTAGCACAAACCCCAAGACACTCTAATATGAGAGGATCAAATGTATGGGCAAAATGTGATTTAGAGAGTTTAAGATAAAGTGTCCCTTTAGCAACCTTCTCCACCAATGAGGATGGTTTCAGGTTTATATGCATATGATATTCTCACCATGATGTTTCTCTATCTTCCTAGACCTATTTGAATATCTCAATGCTTTCAAACATCTTCATGTAACAATCTCAGACCTCTATTGGAGATACAATCAGATTAATATTAGAAACTTGTAGGTGGAGACATGGTACAAGACTATGTGCAATGAGTTAGGATCTACAACCAACTATTTTGAAGGCTCAATTTCACTGTTGCTTCCATTTTATGAGCCTTATCACAATTTTAAAACCTTTCTAGTTCTCTTAAAAGACTATTCAAGGCTTCTTTTCACTTGACTATAGGTGAATGTTTGTAGGAAGGTTGATTGTGTTGGATTTATAACTGTTCACTCCATTAATAGATGATTTTGAGACCAAACCTCCTTGGGAGAGATTGATCCTTATGAAATAGTGGATTGGAAATAATACATTACCTTGCATTACCATTTCTCTAAAGATCAACACATGGAGATAAACTTATGCAACTGATGAAATGGTCTCTAGACTAGTAATGAAGTCCCCCTCGTAAGATGAGAGTGATCATGTCAATTAATTCACACCACATGTGCATACTAGATACAGGGCCATATGAAAATTAATATCACACTCCTTAGAATCATGTTCAACAACTAGTTTTTATAGACCAATCCAAACAAAGGAGAAAACTTAATGGTATGGGAATGTGTACGCAAAAATGAATCACTAACACTCTAATCATTGATTAATAAAGCAAAAGGAACCAATATTATAACTATAACCATGAATTAAAATTAGGCAAAGATTAATATCATCCCTTATAAGCATTTGACTGGACTCGACTCCTCTTAGCCATACCATACAAAGACTAGTTGACCATTCTTGCATGCAAAGGAGAGCAATGGAGAAGCATAATAGTTTTATGCCATTTTTGATATTTTAAAATATAATCAAGCATGGAATTGAGTTTAGGTAACCTAAATGGTCACTCTAAATCCTTCCACACATACCAATTCTTATGCACAAGCAATACAACTACCTAAAACTGCCTCTAACTACCTAATTTTCTTGTTATGATGTAAAAACTTACCAAATTTAATTATGAAATAGTTATTATAACACTTAATGACACATGGGATGTTGAAGAACACATTGAGACACTTGTCTTTTAAGGTGAACTTTACAATTTTATTAAATGGCCCAAATATGACCCCTAGTTTACATAAGACTAACTAAGGACTAAAAATGAATATGACCAAGGATATAAACATAATTAATGACCCTATAAGACCATGGTACACACTACACGACCATAATGGACCCATATATCATTTTTTAAACTATAAGGGTTGACCTATTTTGACTTATGATCAAAATAGTCAACACCTACTTAGCCACTAATCTACCCACAAGCCCACTTGCAAATTTAAAATTCCTATTTATTCAACTACCCCCTAGCTAACATACCACCCTAGCCTCTCCTACTTTTCCTATTAATCCTAAATCTCATTTAATCCCCATATAATCCCCCATTATCCTCTAAACTAATCAAGAAACCTATAGAATTAGAGAAGCTCCTCTAAGATTCTATAAGTCTTTAAACTAGAGACTTCTAAATAATTTATAATTCCCTAAAATTCCCTTCCACCATCCTATAAAATCCATGCTTAGGCCATGGCAAAACCAACTTGGAAATCAATAATCCCTCACTATACTCTCATAATGAACCATCCCAAAGCATCCTAATACTCTTTCCAATCCATTCAACTATCTAAGGAAGCCATTGGAGTCATTTTGAAGCTAAAAGTAAGTAATCCACAATAAATTTGGCATTCAAATTTACTTGAAGATCTTGGAGAGAATACATAAGGGACAAGGTGATGGTAATATTTCATTCTTAATTGACCGATTGTTCCTGTATTCCATATTTTTTATGTTATTATGTTATTGGGTTTAAGTTACTAAATATAGTAGTTTTTTAGAGACAACTCAAAATATAATCATACACATAAAAGTAACCATAACCAATAAATTTATATTTATCTCTTCTAAATATTAGGACCATTTCTTCTTACAAACAATAATATATATAGACACTTACATAGATATTTGACGTAGTAAGATTTATAGTAATCGGTCAAGGTGCCATTTTTAGTTTTCACCTCTTATACACTACTTAGCCACCCTTTTAGGTTTTAAACTAGGTCGCATACCAACATAATACCCTTTTTAATGTTTTCAATATGCTAGCATAACTAGGTGGTTGCCCTTTATGGGTTTTTAACCATCCTAGCCCTATGTATCAAACTGAGTCTTCCCCAAAAAATGGTATCCTAACATTTCAAAAATATGCACTACATAGTGTAGACACCAAAATTACGTCACACACATGTGCGTAACTCCCTGTGATAAAACCCCCCTTAAGCCCCTTTCAATAATAACAATTAATCTCCCTAACCCATGATTTTACCCCTAACACATTTAACTAATTTAAAATACTTAATTAAGTTAATTAAAAACCCCCTTTGCCACCTTACCTAGCCTCCTCACCCTATGACTAATCCTCACCTGATGAGTTACCTCAAGACTTGATCCCCTCATCCTAACTACCCAAGAATTATTCTCACTTCCAAACTAAATTCCTAATTAACTACCTCCTTCCTAACGTCTTATTTTTACCATTTTATAATGGATGTCACATTTGGCACGAAGAACAACAAAAAATAGGCCAAAAATATTAAGGTTTACCTATTCTAGGGCCACTGACGTCGGTCAACCCACAGTTGACATCAATGGGATTGCCAATGTCAGTAATATAAACCAAACTCCAACCTAAAGTTTAGGTCAATATAAATTAATAAAATATATTCTTACTCACATTCAAGCTCTGGGCATTTTATTTTTGACATCCTAGCTTATAGTCATCTTGCATAAGTCAATCACAATCAGCAACTAAGCTCTTGAGGACCAATAGCACCCATTTGTTCTTTTTATTCATACATTTAGGTTTAGACTCCTTACTAGGGATCATCAATCTGACACATGTCATTTGATAACCATAGATAAGTACATCACTTATCATGTAGGTCTTTTAAACATTTATTCTGCTATTTCTTTATATCTACTATGCATTACTTTATGCACTTCTGACCGAACTGCCATGAGGGAGTTACAAAGCTTCCTCATTTATTTCCCCTTAACCTAACACACCAAACCTATGAATAGATCTACCCAAACCATAATATCTCTCTCATAACTCTCCCAACATCCCAAACCTCATCCAAACCATTTCCTAGACTTGAAAAAGCTTTATGCAATCTCCTAGACAATTATTGCCCCTACTGACCTTGGCAGCCTAACTAACATCGACCACCTTACTACCAACCTCAGTAGTATATTCGATATTAATCACTCCCCTACTGACGTTGATGATTGTGGGTTCCCTAACCTCTTCAAAACCTACCCAAATAACTTATAAAATACAAATAGAGTAAATCACCTACACCTTCTCACTCTTTGCTACATACAAGTTGTTAATAACAATATTATTATCTCTCTTTCACTCTCTGTTTACCTCTTTTTTAGTTATTTATTAATCTTTTGTCTCTCAAAAGTGGACTATCATCTCTAAGGTTAAGTATTCTCAACATGTCTTCAATATGCTCTACACCAAGGTCGAGAATATACTTATCTTTTGAGTTTTTTAATTCCCTATTCTCCGTATCAAGTTTCACACTTCCTAGAATAAACAGGTAGCTTGGTAGCCCACTCATTTATCTGCTAACAAACATCTTGTGATAGTGTTTTTTTACTTGTAGGTAGTCCTCCCCATCCAAATAAGAGTGCTTATAATGTTTGGATATGACACTCAAACTAATTTGGGTTCTTTCCAATCACTTATCCCCATCATTCTTTCTATTTTCCTTTAGACTCTAAATAGACAAAATTTAGTGAAACATTTATGGCACGCCCGATGGGACCCTGGAGTTTTCCTTGGGTTCATTACTTGTTTTAAGCATTCATATAGGTTCATTATAGTGAAAACTTCATTTCTTGCATTTCCTCCTCTTTTCCCTTAAAATGAAAAATTCAATATTTTATTTTTTGTTTAAAAAGCATTAAATTAAAATTTTCTTTCTTTTCTCTTTGCCTCTAAAAGCAATTTATCATTTTCTTTTACAAAAAAAAAAAAAAAAATCTTCTTTACTTCTTCTTTCATACATATTAGGATAGTGAATTTCATACTCTATTCATATTTCATCTCTATTTTCATTTGTATCTAAACATTTTATATTTGGGTTTAAAACTTACTGCATTTCATAGTTTGCTTATTGCATATTAACTCACTTAGTTAATTACAAGCATTTTGAATAAATTATAGTGCACCTATGTTACACAACCAAATCACATTCACATAAACAAACATCTAAACTCACCTGAGAAAATGCCCATTAGGATTTCATCACCTGGTGGATCACCTTACCCTACCCAACTAACCTACTTAGATTTCACCACCAAAGAGAGATCCCACTCCATTAACTAGTAGAGTATAAACTCTAGATAGAAGGTATATTTTGGCTAAGTGGCCTGGCTCAGCTCCAAGTTCATGAAGTGTGGAGAGCAAGCTCCTATAACAAGCCACGTACCTAGTCTAACATAGATTTCCTCTTGAGCACTAAAACCAACCTAAAACTAGCTCTATATTACTTTCTAGTACCTTCGATGACCAAATTCTCTTCTCACTATCTGATTAAGGCATAAGCCAACACGAGACTAAAAATTAATCTCTAGGACTTAATATTTGTTGGTTATATGTTATTTTTCTTCCTTTTTATTGCCTTCTATATTTTGGAGTTGGTAAGGACATTTTCCTATTGATTCACAAAATCAATACTATTTATAATACTTAGTTTGTATAACCTGTTATCTCAAGTTTTCTAAGTGTTCTTCGTTCTTACATAGAACTTTTACATCCATTATTTTACCTAGTTTCAACTTTTGGTTTCTTAAAACATCAGATTTTCATCTCCAAGATATTACAGTGACTGACATCAGTTAACCTTATCGACATTCACACATTTTACCTATCGACATCGATTAATCCACTGACATTGGCAAACATTTTCTACTGACATCGGTCAAGTGACTGACATTGGTGACTGTGTAATTTCATCTACTTAAAATAACAAGCTAAAATAACCCACTTACCCACACTCAAACTTGATTTTTCCTCATTTTGTTTCTAATATGGGTAGTAAGACTATTTATACTTCCTCTTTCATGGTATTGACATGAGTTCAAGCTAAAATTCTTATCAATTACATAAGCCAACAACCACTTCCACCTTCCCCTCTCACTTTTGATTCTATCATGGAGCATACTTCAGATATAGAGCATACTCCCAACCCCAACTAAATTCCCATTGTGCTTGAGGGAGATCAATATTTTTCTAAATTTCTTGATCATAATGTGGTAGCCCTTCAACATTACCTTACTATGATCCAAACCCATAATTCTTTGGGTGACCCAATCTATGGTATGCCAACCTCTCTAATGGAGACAACCTCAGTTTCAATTTCCTCCACTATTTTCCCCATGGTTACCTAAACCACCACTTCAATGAGTAACCCAACTATAAACAATGTCCAAAGTGTAGCATCTCCAACTGCCCAATCCCACCTAAACCCTAGTGTGACTTCCCTACTTTCACAACCACAACTAGTTCAGTCAAGTCACACCCCGTTTCTAAATTTAGTGGTACCTATTCAATCTACCCTTGCACCTATAATTACCCTTTATCCAATCTAACCATGCTAGTAATCCAACCTGTAATAACAACAACCAACCAAGGCATAGTCTCCAACCTAATGGGATAATCCCCTTTTCTTTCTTTACCCTAGCCTATGACTCATTATCCTTATGTTACTCCAACATAACCTCAACAAGCTATGTCATACACTCCCTCTACTTCTTATCAGCTTTCCTATAACTTAGGAGTTATTCCCCAAACTAGTACCTCTCCAAACCTCATTAAGATGCTGATGGACAAAATGTCTAATCTAGAGACATCCATTTTTGGTTCAAAGAATATGTTATCTTATGATCAAATATGTAATGAACCAATCCATACCTATGTGCCTATTCACCCTTACCTAAGCCAATGGGAACTCCCTAAATTTACTCATTTCTAGAGTAAAGAAGACCCATAATAGCACTTGCAAGCATTTAGACATGTTTATTATTTAATAGGGCATGATGATGCATTACTACTTTGCATTTTCCCTATGTCTCTTTCAGGTGCTACCTTGGATTAGTATAGCTCTATACCTTAGCATTCCCTTTTCTCATTTACCCAACTTGCACAAATATTCCTAGACCATTTCTCTATTAACATTTCTAAGAAGGTTTCTATAATAGACCTTTATTCAATTAGACAATTTGATGATGAATCTATTGCAAATTTTATCACTCATTGGAGAAGCTTGATCAATCAAATATCCTTCTCCTTACCCCAACCTGAGCTTATTAAACTCTGCTCAAAGGCGTGTGCTAAGCACATCTCATCCACACTCTAGGTACAAACTTTTTGCACATTTGATGAGGCTTTTACAATGGCATAGAAACTTGAGGTTCTTTATAAATGAAGGCAAAGTCAAGTTTCACAATAAGAATTCCAATTCCAAATCAAATGAATCATCCTCTAAAACTTCTCCCTCTAACAAAAAAGCTAAAGGCTCCACCAATGCGGTGGTCATTAAGTCAGCCTCTTCCATAACCATAAACCAATCTAATTCCTTGACTTCCCAAAATCCAACCAAGCAATTCCAACAATGGTATGAACAAAGACAATACACTCCCATTGGGGAGTCATATACATATATCTTGGAGAAATAATTGAAATAAGGTGTCATAACCCTTCCTCAGATAAAACCTCCTATATAGTTTGACCCTTCCCATCTTATCCCAACCTAGTACAAGGAAGATGAGTTTTACAGTTACCATCAAGTTAAAGGCCACAATTCTAATAATTGTAAGACACTCAAGAACATTTTTCAAGATATGCTTGATAGAGGTGATCTCATCTTGGAAAATCCTAATTCACCTCCTAATCAAAGTATGGATGTGTTCAAACACCTTTTTCCTAACCATTCATTGAATCAAAATATTGTCCAGTCCATAACTAACTCAGGTGATCATAATAAAGATATAGTTAATATAGTCTTTCTTTTACCTCTAGTTCAACCTTCCCCTCAACAATAAACATCCATTTCATCGAATCCTTCCCCACATTCAGTAGAATTTATTTTTCCCATTCTTCCTCTTTAGGAAAAAAATCCTATTTCACCTATTCTACACCCTCGAGAGGAAGAGCCTCCTTTACCACTTCTTTTACCTCCTAAGGAGCCTATAATGCCAATTCATTTTGCACCAATATTACCTATCCTCTTACCAATTGAAGACCACACCCTACCCTTTCCTCAACCACATGTTAAAGGGAACATCATTCTTGCATTATACCCACTTGAGGAACCTTCTTCACCTACTTCTCCTCCACCTATAGTGAGTAGTACCCCACCCACTCCACCTTTGCACTTAGAGGAGTCAGTATTATCTACTCCCGTAGTAGATGAGAGACCTATTGTACCTACTCTAATTATACCACTCTTATCCCTTATTTTACCTATGGAGGATCATATTTTACCCATGCCTCACCCACATGCTGAAGAAGCCATAATACCTATGCTTTACCATCTTGAGAAACCTTCTTCACCTACCTCCCCTCTACCCACGACATATCATGTCTCTTCTCCCATCTCTATCGAAGAGGACCTAGTTATGGTTCTTTCTTATCTTTATCCCAAAGTAGTAGAAACCAAAAATTTCCCTCTCCCAAACACCATAGCCTTCTAAATACACAACTATAAGTCCCATGTCAACTTCATCTAAACCCTTCTCACATTTGGTGAAAAGTCTATAATTTTTTGACTCCATGAAGTTAGATCATGCAATATTTTGGGATCATCTAAAAACTCTTTATCCAACACAATGAATGTCAACCTTTACCACCAACCCTCTCACTACCCTTTACCCCAAGGTCTTTAACAAATCTAGAGATTTTTCACCAAAAGCACCTGAAGTTCATCCACCTATGTTAGAACCCTCACCTTCACAGGAATGTACCACATTGAAGCAATTCATACCCTTAGGTATATGTCCCATTTCTAATTTAATTCATCCACAGGTGAAATTAGATTTAACTCCTCAATCACAAGTTGGAGTTTCACAGCCTAAATTATAGAAAAAATTTAAGCTTCCTAGATGTTACTGATCCCTTCTTTAAACCTCAACTTTACCATCTATTTTGGGACCACACCCCTCTACTTTAGTTAGAATATTGCCTAACTAATCAAAATAAAAGGTGAAGCTACCTCCACTCCTACCTTTTCCATTTTATAGGACTCTCACATCTAACACTAAAATGTGATAGAAAAACATGTAACTTCACCATCACCAAACAAAGCACCACATAAAATTACCTTTTTAGTATCGAAACATAAAAAAGTATCCACTCCTATTAGCACAAGTGTGAGCCTACTTACAGTCTCTCAAAGCTTTTTCCTACGTCATTTATTATAATATTCCATAATAACTCTTCCTCCCATTAAGCCTTATAGTACTCTTAGAATGAAGTCATCTTGGTTTAATGATATACATGTGTTTATATCATCATTCACTTGGACGTGATACTAAGAGTTATAAAGCCCTCACAGTAGTTATTTAGCAACACTTCAATGTTGACACTTTCTTCGATGATACTCCTATTAACCTTCCTATTATTCCACCTTTAGCATCTACAGTGCCTCCTACCATTCCACCTAAATTCAAACCTAGAGATGTCATCATAACCCCTTTACCACCTCCTTCACCAACATTTCAAATAAACACAGTTAATGTGGCCACATGGTCACAAAACTAAAAAGATAAAGCTAAGGAAAAGGTCACTGCTCCTTGGGCTCATCCTTTCACCAGAGACACTCCACCTCCTAATCCTAAGATTTCCATCTTGGGTGTTCCTAAAATAACATCTTTAGATGTTATTCAAAGCTCAATGGTGAAATAGATTTACCAAACTCCTATGAAAATGTCTTTGTATGTGTTAATCCAAAACTCATCCCAACACCATCAAGCTGTGATTAGTACTTTGCAAGTGATTGAGGTATAATCAGATGATCCCCAACCTCTTGTAGTTTTGGTTGGCTGCCTTAATTTTGTCTCCTTGATTTCTTTTAGTGATTCAAAAATTCCACTTCAACATCTTAAAGATTAGGATTTTTCCCTTTTTATTACCATATATATTGATCAAACTCATATCAAGAGTGTTATGATTAGTGGGGGAGTTAGTATTATTATTATTTCCACCCATGCCTACAAACCAGTCCTTCTCAATAATTGCATGTCTCAAACCAATGTGGTACTCCATTCCTTTAATGATACTATAACTACTATTGTGGGCATTGTTATCTTACATATCCATGTAGGTCCCCACACTATTCTTGAGCTCTTCTATGTTGTGGAAGGAGATTTCTAATATAACATACTACTTGGATGACCTTGGATACATGCTATGGCATGTGTACCCTCAAATTTGCATCATTGTGTCAATTTTGAACATGATGGACAAGTACATGTTATACCTACTCACTCACTTCCATTTAAAACATGCAACATGACCTATAGTCCCAATGATGTTCTCATTCCATTGAAAACATCATCTTCCTCACATGATTATTTTGAAGCTTCCACAAGCTCCACTCTCGTAGTTACGCAGATACTGACAACACAAATTCCTGACAAGGGTCCCATGGAAGAGACCTTTCAATGTTTATCACTTGGTGAATATCATTTGTTGATGATTGACATGTTCTATACTCCACAAGAGTATGAAAGACTTCACATGCACCCAAATTATGATCCTCATATTGGGATGGTCATCCCTTATGGGCCCCCTAACCTTCAAACCAATTTCACATATGGTGGAATTGATCAATTTCCCACTATTAGCAATCCATCTTATTCACCACAACCATTTACCTGGGACTTCTCTTTCCTAAGTAACCCTATATTCACTCAGACCTATCTCTATAGGTGTGCCTAGAAAGGATTTGTTTTGGCTTACTATGAACAAGGTGTCCATATGCATATTGAATATCTTACTAGTACCATCATTGAAAATGCCAAAAAGAGGCATGGAGTGGGATATGATGAAGCAAATAAACTCACTAAAACCTCATATGAACCAATTTTAGAAGAACTAGTCTCTCTTTCTCCACCTTCTTCTCCACCATCACCTACCAAATCAGAGGTATCTATACCTCCTAAAAAGAATTTTCAATAAATGTCATCCGTTTGGGGCCTCTCACCTATCATCAGGGTAAGGAAACAAGGTCCCTTCCTCTCATTCATCCCAAAATAATTGATGAAGACTCTCCCACTATTAACACTATCTAATGTCAAGATGATAATGCAATTCTCACCTATATGGGTGCAGATGATTCTTATATCCAGTGGTTACTCCCATCTAAAACACAAGCTATTTTAAATGAATCAACCATTGACATCAAACTACCCTCTCATGATAACCCTCGCATCCTCAAGATTGGCCAATCTTTAGATTCATATGAGTGAGTTGATTATGCCACATTTTTTAATGACTATGGTAAAGCCTTTGCTTGGTCTTTATAATGACATGCTTGGTATTGACCCCTCTATCGTCACCCATAACATTATCACCAATCAAAATGCTAAACTTGTTAAGTAGAAGCTTCACAAGATGCATCTTCGTATTGCTCTCTTTGTCAAAGATGAGCTACAATGCCTCCTTTCTATAAACTTTAGCCAACCCATCGACTAGCCACATTGGATTTCTAGTATCATTCCTATCACAAAAGTGACTGAGGGAATCCACATTTGCACTAACTATCATGATTTAAACCTTGCTTGTCCAAAAGATGATTTCCCATTACCAAGTATCGACTAACTTGTTGATCTAACGGATAGCCATGAGATGCTATCAATTATGGATGGATTCTTTGGATATAATCAAATCCTATTTGCTCTTGAGGATCAATGCAAGACAACATTTATTACCCCATGGGGTAATTTTTGTTATCGGGTCATGCCTTTTGGCCTAAAGAATGCTAGTGCAACCTACCAACATGCCATGGCCTACATTTTTCATGATCTCCTACTATAAATTATGGAAGATTACGTGGATGACTTACTTGGCAAGTCTAAACTTCATCAGGATCACTTGACAATTCTCTAAATTATATTTTCTTGTCTCTTCCAATATAACATTTGACTAAACCCAAAGAAATGTGTCTTTAGTGTTTTTTTTTCATTAAGCTCTTAGGTTTTATCATTTCTCTCTATGGTATCAAATTTGATCCTGCAAAGGTTAGATCAATCCTAGAGATGCCTCTATCTACTAATATCAAGCAACTCCATAGCCTATAAGGCAAACTTTAGTCAATCCATCGATTCATTTCTCAATTGTTAGATCATTGCCAACCCTTTCACCATATCCTCAAAAAGGATGCCTCCTTCCATTAGAATACAAATTGTCAGGAGGCTTTTGATGCACTTAAACAATATCTCCTTTCCCCACTGATTCTTATTCCACCTAAGGAAAATCAACCTTTCTACCTATACATATCTGCAATAGACCATTCTCTAGGTGATATAATTGCACATTGAGATGACCAACATCAAGCTCAGGTGGTTTATTAGATAAGCTACACACTTATTGATTATGAGACTCGATATATCCATATAGATAAACTTTTCCTTGTGTTGGTTTTTTCTACCTCTAAGCTTCACCATTATCTCCTAAATCACAAAACCTATATGGTCACCCATATTGATCTCCTCAAATACATGCATTCCAAACCATATCACAACCAATGTATAGCTCAATGGCTCATGCTTCTTGTCAAATTTGACTTATAATTCATTCATCAAAAGTCTATTAAAGGGAAAGCAATCTCTGACTAGTTAGCTGCTACCCCTTTACCTAAAAATCAACCTTCAAACCTTGAATTCCCTGATGAATCCATTGCAATGATTTCTAATGATGTCATATCCTATTAAATGGTGATGTTATTTGATAGATCTAAATGTCAACATGGTGGGGGTGCGGGGGTCATTCTTATTCCTCTAGATGGTGAGCCTATGCCTTTGTCATTTAAACTAGATTTTGAATGCACTAACAGTATGGCTTAATATGAGGCTTTGATTCTAAGACTTCAAACAATTTTTTTCTTAGGTATCAAATCCATAACCATTTTTGGTGATTCTTAGCTAGTGGTTAACCAATTTAATGGTTCCTACCTATGCAAAAATGAAATTATGTATTGGTATAAACATCATGTAATCTCTTACAAACTGTTCCTCGATCTATAAACAAGTTTGTTGACATGATAGCTTCACTTGATTCACACATACCCTCTTCATCCTCTTCCTTGAGAATATATGTCACTATCCATTACTTAACATTACCCTCCTATGTCTCAGCTAACATCCTCTTTTTCAAAAATGTAACAACCAACCCACATGACTTGTGGTATAAAAAACTCATGGATTATCTTTCCTTCCCTATTACCCATTCTGATCTCTCCAATAATGGGAAATGGGCCTTCATAAAATGTGTCGCTTATTACACTATACTAGGGGGACTTCTCTACAAGCAAGGTTTTGATGGTCTTATCCTTAGATGCCTCACTAGTAATGAGACTCCCTTCACTATTAAGGAAGTCCATGATGGGATTTATGGTGGGTATTTCAATGATCACATAGTTTCCAAATGTATCCTTTAACTTGGCTATTATTGGCCCACACTTCATCAAGACTGTGGTAATTACATTAAGTGCTATGTCAAGTGTCAACAACACACTAACCTCCTTCACATTCCTAGTCATGAATTACAAGTTACCAAATACTTTTAGCCCTTCTCCTAATGGGGCTTAGATCTAATCAGAGAAATTAACCTTCATTCATCCTTTCATCATCATTCTATCATTACTACCACTTAATACTTCACTAAGTGGGTCGATGCCATCCCTCTCATCTCCACTAAAGCTGAAAAAATTGTTGACTTCATCAACCATCACATCATATGCCATTTTAGTGTCCCTCATGAGATTATAATAGATAATGACAAGTCTTTCAAAAATAATACTATTCAAAGTCTTTATGATACATTTGGAATCAAATTAAGCTTCTCATCACCATACTATCCAAAAGCTTATGGATAGGTAGAAGCCTCTAACAAAACATTGACCAATATTCTAATGAAGGTAGTCAATAATACAGGCAAGGATTGGCATACACACATTCCTTTTTCTTTATGGGCTTACTTCACTAGCATTTAAACCCCTATAGGTGCTACACCTTTTTCATTGGTGTATGGGATGGAGGCTATTTTGCCTCTTGAAGTCCAGATTCCTTCTCTTCACATTTATTTACAAGACATACTTACTAATGATGACTTTCACCAAGAATATTTATCTCAACTTGAATTGCTTGATGAGCACCACCTCATAGCCTTTAACCACCTCCAAATCTATCAAAAGCATATCAAATGTGCTTATAACAAAACCCTCAAATAATGATATTTTAATATAAGAGATCTCATCTTAAAATAAAATCAACATGTGACAAATATGGAGAAAATAAAATGGGGTAAGTTTGTTCTTAACTGGCTTGGACCTTATATCATAACTCACAAGTATGGCTCAGGAATTTATCACTTGTCTTCTCTTAAAGGAAGGCTAGAACCCAAGCCTTTAAATGCCTTACACCTATGACCATTATTTTGTTAAACAAACATCACTTTACCTCATGTTTAACTTGAGCTCGTCTCTTGAGCATCCTTATTACATTCATTTCCCTTCCTTTACATCCTTACTCCTATACACTTAGTTAACTTACATAGTGGTATGGTTTTTCCCTCAAAGTGGAAAACTCCTAAGTCTCTATAGTCTTGTCTATGACTAAAAGCAAAAAAAAAATGGGATATTTGAAAAAGTTATAAAGTCTCAGGTCATACTTCTCAATGTAGACTGCTCCCTTGAAGGACAACTACATAAATTCCCTTTGCTACTATCAATAGACTGCTCCCTTAAAGGACAACTATTTAAAATTAAAAACAAATGCTTAGACCACTCCCTTGAAGGATGGCTAAGCCAAGCTTTGTTCTCAAAGGTAAAAACAAATGAAAAAGGCTTCTCACAACTTTATATGACCTTAACCCATATAAAATCCCATTGTTAGCTTCCCGCATTGATCATCTTAAACACAAAAAAAAAGCTTTAAGTCATGGACTTGCTTATATTAGCTCTCAGGTCACCCAAAAAAGGGGCATATCATCTCTACTTAGTAGGTTATGCTACCTAAACATTTTCCCTCATTTTACCCTTTTTCTCATCATACTCTTTCAAGGGACAATGAAGCTCACTTAACATAAGGTAAACACGATGCTTCTCTAACAAACACAATGGTTCAAAGATTTAAGGCATGAAATAGGCTCATCTTTCAAAGCCTATTTATGTTCTAATTATGGTCTTTGCCAATGCACAAGCATTTTGCCTCTTTATTTTCCCATCTACATCACATGTCGATCTCTCTATTTTTAGATGAAGAAATAATGTCATACCAACACTAATAAATCCTATTCAATTTATTTTACACATGCACCATCACAAATATGGAAAAATTCTAAAATAAACTAACATAACCAATTTATTCATGTTAAGCATACACCATTATAAAATATGTAAAAATTCTAAGATGAAACTAACCAACCAACTATGCATATACCATCACATATATGGGAAAGGCTAGTATAACTCAACTAACATGATCAACATTAACATTAAATTAACATAGCATAAAATAATCATCATCCACATCATCATCATAATCATAATAAACACATCTCTACATAGCAATAAATGAACATCTCATGTATGTGTGTGTGTGTGTATACATACATACATACATATATGTATGTATGTATGTATGTATATATATATATATATATATATATATATATATATATATATATATATATGTATATGTATGTATGTATGTATGTATACACACACACACACATATACATGTGTGTGTGTGTGTGTGATCAAAATAATAATCATCTACATCATCATACAATCATATATCTCTCTCAAAATATACATCTTACATCTTCAGCTCATATGCCAGTATACATATAAAATATATAATCAAAACTGGCAAACTCTGACACTCAGGGTCCTTGAGGCTCTCCACATGGTCATGAATGACAAAGTAGTGTCATCACCACTCTCCACCTATCTATATGTGTGTGTGTATACATACATACATACATACATACATATATGTATGTATGTATGTATGTATATATATATATATATATATATATATAGATATATATGTATATGTATGTATGTATGTATACACACACACACACATATACATGTGTGTGTGTGTGTGATCAAAATAATAATCATCTACATCATCATACAATCATATATCTCTCTCAAAATATACATCTTACATCTTCAGCTCATATGCCAGTATACATATAAAATATATAATCAAAACTGGCAAACTCTGACACTCAGGGTCCTTGAGGCTCTCCACATGGTCATGAATGACAAAGTAGTGTCATCACCACTCTCCACCTATCTACATCTGCATGAGCTAAAAGCCATTGCATGTGACATAGACCTCTTCTACTCTCTAAACTTTGAATATCTCTAAATCTATAAAAAAATTCTCTAATCACCCTCTCATAGTAGGAAATCTCATCCAATGTAGTCAAATATCTCACCAAAGATATAGTCTGTGGAGGTCCCATAGCACTTGATGATGTCCTAGCCTGTACTAGTCCCTATGGTGGTGGAGGAGCAACCTAACCTGCTACTCTCAGACTATCTCTCTATATTGTCACTATAGTCACCTGACCCTTTAAAACTATAACCTAGCCCTATAGTGCTAAAACCTGGCCCTATAATGCCCTTATCTGACCCTATAAGGCTAAAACCTATCCACAGGTTGTATATCAAACTTGCACTAATGCATCTTAGACCTCTACCATTGCATCCCTCTCTCTCACCAGTGCCTATAAATATAGTGGTGGCCTCCTGACCTCCACCATTGGATGTAACCCTACCCACCAAGCTTTATAGGCTATTATGCATCCTAGGTCTCCAATACTTAACCCTATTGGTATCTCCTCAAAATCTAGCCCATTTGTCTCCTGGGGCAATGATAGGGGTGCCTCTATGTCATCCTCCTTGTATCAAGGGAAGGTAGGTGGAATATCCTATAGTAGACCAAACTACCTCCTGACTCATGCCATAGGTACCATCTCTAACTCACCAAATCATCTTACCCTAGCCCATAGTGAGCTCTACAAGCCCACAAGTTGATATGCATGTCTTCTAAAAATTGGGTATGTCAGATATGATCTTCACAAAATATCTATAGGTATCAAGCCCTCAATCATGTGCCTATAATAGGCAATGTCTCACACCATGCCATCCACTCAAGTTTGTGTCATGCCCTCTCTCCACCATCTAAACCCAACCCTGAAGCCAGCTAGGATTATGGTGGGTAACCCTAATGGTCATGTCACCATGATGTGCTCATATGCCCAATAGTGTAATAGATGGATGACACATTAAATTTATCATCAGTGTAGCCTCAAACACCATAGCTCTCTTTATAACTATGCTAAAAATACTAGCCCCCAAGTAAAAATGGTATATTACTCAACCATTTGTACAAGTACACCTATGAATGCAATAAAAAATCTACCACCATCTATATCTGGTAATGCATATACCATGATTCTAATCATCATTAGGATGCTCAAATAATGTTGCTCCTCATCATCCATATAGAGTGGCTCATATGTGAAACTTTTAGAATGGTAAGTCACCTCACTAACATGATCTCTATATAATGTGACCATGTGTATATCATGATCCTCTTTTGAGCATGCGAAGATCTCCTCACCTTGGAGTGGTAGCCATAAAATACTATAAACATCCTCTTGAGTCACTATAAACTCTTTAATCAGTAGATGGAAGGTGTTGATGGTGTGATCCCACCTCTCAATCAATTCTATCATTAAGGACACATCTTGGGTGACTTGATAGTACTACCACACTCTTAACCCCATAGCCACCTTGTACTCCCACTCATCTAGAATGGCATCCCTACTCATACATGTCAATAACCTTAGTAGATGATCTCATAATGTCAGCTCCATCCTTGCCTGGATCCATACACCCACAACTCAAGTCACATACCTTTTAATATACTATATCACCACCTTTTCCCATCTCTTTGGGAGAACTACATTGGTTTGAGGCCCTAAACTAGGCTATGTAGGTAGCATTCAATTGACACAAGGTCTTTTGAGGTTATCTTAGCCATATACCCACCTCACTAACTACCCTACTATAGTTATCACATTCTCTTTTCTCTCTACCCTAGGCTATCACTATCTCTCCTCTCTCTCCACCCTAGGTCTACTTGCCTATCACAATTCTAGGCCTCATGGCCTATATTCTTGATCCTTGACACTATGACCTATCTTTTAAGCCCTAAACCTCTCAACCTATCTTAGCTTACCTTTTTACCCATTTCCCCTATCACACCTTTTTAGATATTTTTCCTAGGCTTTGGGAGAACTACATTGGCCTGAGGCCCTAAACTAGGCTATGTAAGTAGCACTCAGTCGACATAGGGTTTTCTAAGGCTAGTTTAGCTATTAGGCTAGTTGACTACTTCCACTGGGGATCCAAACTCACCCTTAATCCTATTTCACTACTTTTTTTATAGTCATCAACATCAGTATTAATGCTAACATCAATACTTTATAGGCCTAAGTATCAGATGACATTGATAGGCACTTGTCAACTTTAATTTCATGTTGATTGACGTTGGTGGACCTCATCGATGTCAGTGACTGGTTCAGCCCTAGGGATGAATAACCCAAACCCAAAATTACCAAATTTTACCTTAAAACTACCCAAACAACCCTGTAACTCATCCTAACACTAACTTATACTATTTTCTACACTTCTACTAATGTTTTCTACACCCCCACCTCTAAATTAGGCTAAAAACTACAAATACCCAAATCAACATTCAAACCAACTAGTAAAGTCTCTTACCTCATCTCTCCATCTCCTCGAAGCTAACACAACTAGATCCTATGGTGGTGTGCCTCTTCTAGGTCCACTCCTTGCTCTGCCATCTCGATCGCTCTCAAACCCTATTTTGTCTCTCTAATCAAAAAATTACAAATGAGTTTGGTCATCCACCAAACCCCTTTTTATTAGGTTTAGTTGACCATCAACATTGGAATTCTTGACCTAATCTATCAACATAAATAACATTACCCTAGTGTACTAACATTGGTATTATCTATTAATGATGTTAGCACCATTCCAATAATATTTTCCCCAACCAAGCAACCCCCAAATTTTCAAACTTCAGCCATACACTGGGGCAACTGGGGATTACATATATCTCCCCAACCATGACAAATGCCATTGGAGATCACTTACATCTTCACCCATGATGACTTTTTTTGGGAGATAATGAATATCTCCTCGCTCATTGACCCTTTTTTTACCAACCTCACATTGCTTGTCTTGACAGTTTATGTTATTCTACTATAGTTGGCTATTGTTCATGTGCATTTATATTAGGTGTTTTGTATGGTAACCAAGCCCATATTATCACCTTTAACCCTTTTGTGTTTCTCAAGGGAACTTCCTACCATAGATACCTAGAAAACATTGACCATTGGAGCTATAACTTTGATTGTTTTGACCTATCAGCTATCACCTAAAAGCTATACTTTGGTTATTTCTATCCAAGTCCTCTTCAACATTGCCTATTTTTGTTGTCAACTATAGCTAGTTGTAGTATATGCATACAAAGTGCTACTCACATCTCCACCTCTCACCCAATTACTTTTTTTATCAAACTGGTCCCTGATTCTAGTTTCTCCTCTATCTATTCCTATTTTGAGGGGGGGTACCTCATCCAATACTTGGAGTATCTAAATCTAGTTTTTGTCTTGTAAACTTGTTAGTATAAATTACAAGACACAAAGGGGCAAATGTAAACACCAAAATTATGTCACACATATGTGTGTAACTCCTTGTGACAAAACCCCCCTTAAGCCCCTTTCAATAATGATAATTAATCTCCCTAACCCATGATTTTACCCCTTGTATATTTAATTAATTTAAAATACTTAATTAAGTTAATTAAAAACTCACTTTGCCACCTTACTTAGCCACCTCATCTTATGACTAATCCTCACCTTATGACTAATCCTCACCTGATGAGTCACCTCAAGACATGGTCCCCTCATCCTAACTACCCAATACTTATTCTCACTTCCAAACTAAATTCCTAATCAACTACCTCCTTCCTAACCTCTTATTTTAACCATTTTATAATGGGTGTCACACTTGGCATGAATAACAATAAAAAACAAGCCAAAAATAGTAAGGTTTACCTATTCTAGGGCCGTCGATGTTGGTTAATCCAAAATCAATGTCGATGAGATCACTGGCATCAATAATATAAGCCAAACTCCAACCTAAAGATTAGATCAGTAGAAATTAAGAAAATTCATTATTACTCACATTCAAGCTCTAGGCATTCTATTTTTGACATCCTGTCTTACAGTCATCTTATGTAAGTCAATCATGATCAATAAATAAGCTCTTGATGACCACCAACAGCTACTTATTCTCTCTATTTAGACATTCAGGTTTGGACTCCCTACTAGGGATCATCAATATCGCACATATCATTTGATAACCATAGCTAAGTACATCACTTATCTTATAGGTATTTTAAACATTTATTCTGTTATTTCTTTATATCTACTATGTATTGCTTTATGCACTTTTGATTGAACCCTTGTGAGGGCATTACAAAGCTTCTTTTCTTATTTCCCCTTAACCTGACACACCAATCCTCTAACTAGATCTACCCAAACCATAATCTCTCTCTCATAACTCTCCCAACCTCCCAGACCTAATCCAAACCATTTCTTAGACTTGGAAAAGCCTTTTGCAAGCTCTCAGATAATTATTGCCCCTACCAACCTCAGCAGCCTAACTGACATCAGCCACCTTACTACCAACCTCAGTAGTATAACCAATATCAGTCACTCCCTTATCGATGTCGGTGACTATGGTTTCCCTAACCTCTTCAAAACCTACCCAAACAACTTCTAAAATACAAACAGATTACATCACTTGCACCCTATCACTCTCTACTACATACATGTTAATAATGGTAGTATTATCTCTCTTTTAATCTCTCTTTACGTCTCTTTTAGCTATTTATTATTCTTTTGTCTCTCAAAAGTGGATTTTCATCTATAAGGAAGTTTCACGCTTCTTCGAACAAGTGCATAACTTGGCAGCCCACTCATTTATCTGTTAACAAACATCATGTGGTAGTGTTTTTTTACTTGTAAGTAGTCTTCTGTAGCTAAAGAGGAGTACTCACAATGTCTGTATATGGCATGTAAACCAATCTAGGTTCTTTTTAATCACTTATCCCCATCATTATTTATGTTTTCATTTAGACTTGAAATAGACAAAATTTAGCGAAACACATAATAACTAACTGAATGAGGGTGGCATAGATGAATATGGATCTATCATAGATGTATCCTTGGGCTATAGCTACACAACCTTGCATTGGGAGATGATTATTGAAGTTATGATGGTGGTATGTAGACATGAGTGTCAATGATCTATGTAATAGAGATGGTGAATGGTGATAAATATTTCTTGTAGGCATTACAATCTAGCCTGACTTCCTAGATTAGCCTTAATAATATGCATTAAGGGTTTGATAGCCTATGGGTTGTGTGAGATCAACATTATCAGTGATGCTCATGAATGTCTTAGTTTTTTAGACCCATTTTTGAATCTCAATGCTAAATTTCTCTAATTTGTCTATGTCTTTGCACCTAAAGTCCCGTGAAAGAATTCCACATAATTTGGCTCTACCAATCCAAGAGATTGTTCCTCATAATGTCATAGGCATTTGAGTATTCTTGTAATGCAATGTCTATATACTTTGTTTTTTTCATGTGGCTCACAATTATTTACTTAGTAGAAACGACCTTAGAAAAATATAAGCTTGATATATTTAGTGTTATTTTTTAGTTGTTGCTTCTAGTCTAATGTATTTCATTCAACCTAATGTGATTGTATCATAGCATCCTCAATAATGTTTTGATACTCTTCCAATAGAGTGATGAGTGTATTAAATTTTGATTTGATGCCTTACCCAAGGAACTAAGTTATTGTAACTTTTATGTAGTGAACTAGTCTATTATTAGTTGAAAATGAGTGTTTTCAACCTGTGTTGGTCGAACATTACTTGATCATTGATGACTCATGTGACCAATTCCAGACAAGTGTCTAGAATGATCTTCTTAACTTCTTGTAAGTAGCCTCAAAGGTCAATGTTATCTAATTTGAATTTTTCATCCTCCTACTCTAATGATGCATCTTTTTTGTAATCAATTCTTGAAAAATGGTAACACCCTCCAATTGTTTTGACAGTGGTAAGTAAGAAACATTCAAGGATGCTTCCTACGGTACTGAGGTAGAGGCCAAATTAGTATTTTCTAATATTGGGTTAGTGAATGACATATTTTTAATAGGAAGAGAAAACATAGTGCACCTCATAACTATCATGGGAACATCCCATAACCACACTCCTCCAGTTGGAAATACAGACTAATGATCATGTACCCCTTGGATGTCAGAGTCATCTTGTTGTGCATTTTATTCTTGTGATGCCTAATCCAACACATCCTCTTTCACATTATCTTATGGTTCCTCCTGATGATGTGATTATGCATCATCCTCATTTTTATATTTTTTCTCTATTTGTTTATTTTATTATGATTCCTTATACTTTATTTTCACATCAAGCACAAAAACATTATCCTATTTCATTTTCTATTTTTTATTAGCAAGTATAAGAACCAAATCATAAGAGCATGAAACACATGAACATAGTAAATACATGAGAAACACTTAAATGGAAGAAAACCCATTGATGATGCAAAATGGACTATAGTCCTATAAGGCAAACACCAATATTTAGTGAAGCACCAAATCCACATGGAACACCAACCCTAACTAGATAAGCCCCAACTCAACTAAGCTTTAGTAAACACCCACTTGTAAGGAGGTGCCAACCCCCTAGATTACTCAGCACCAACTAAGCCACATAAAACACTTGATCACCTTCAAAAAAACTTATTTCTTATAAAATATATGATGATCTTATTCCTTAGCTCTTCTCTCACTTATATCCCTCTCAAACTAGCCTCTAGCCTTCTTCACTCAGCTAGCCCTCTTCATCACTTGATTAAATATTCTAACATATAGATATTCATGACACTTATTTGATGGTTTTCATGACCTCCTTATGCTCACCAATCCTCGATATCATTCACTTGTTATATATACTCTCTAAGCACACACAAATAGGCCTAAACTACCTTTCTTTTATACAAGTCACGTGATCATATCCTTCTTAGTTGGCAACACATTCTTATCTTATTAGGTCAGCCATGTAATAGGTCTTAGAATATTATAATAATATGATTTTTATCATAATTTGATCACACAATGGTTGGTCATGTGAACTATGAATTTGACTCAAGAGAGGTGTTAGTATCTTGTTAGTGACAAAATAAAATCAAATTAAAAAACCAACACACTAGCTAGCATACTATTAAGCATAAAGTATACTGAGAGGGGGGTGAATCAATATATTATATATCTTTTACTTAATCTAATTTCTTTTCTTTAACCAATTAATCACACATTCAAGATATGCAATAAAAATGAAACAATAACGTGCACCACACAAAGGAGAGAGAGAGAGAGAGAGAGAGAGAGAGAGAGAGAGAGAGAGAGAGAGAGAGAGAGAGAGACCATATTTTTACATGGAAACCCAAAGTGGTAAAAACCATGGAGAACAATATCAAGTATATGAATGAGCATCAACTCAAATTACAAATTTTTCAAACACCAAATTTCAGGAGTACCAACCCCTTTATCAAGCACCAACACAACAACTATTTGTGAGCACCAACCCACAGGAACACTGACCCCTTGCAAATATTTGTGAGCACCAACCCATAGGAGAACCAACCCCTATTGTGTATAAAACACAACTATATCTTAATGTTTCTTACTCAAAAAATGATAGAACTCTACAATATCTCTTACTTTTCTCTCTTCTTTTCTTATATAAAATAATTACAAAACCATGCACTCTCTTGCATATAACAAATAGCTTCTCAAGCCTTTATTTATATCTTTCCAAATGACCTTTGGTATTCACCCTTTGTGACCCTTCAATTCTCATGGAAAATGTCAGCAAAATTGCATGACCCTTCGTATCCTTGTATTTTAAAAGTCACATGGTGACCATTCATAAGTAAATGCATCGTTTCCTCTTTTGTATTTATCTTGGTGACCTTTCAAATTCTTTAAAGTGACTCTTCATGGAAAAATGTGCCATACCCTCTTTTGTCTTCACTTTGTGACTCTTGAAATTCCTCAAGATGACTCTTCATGGTAAAATTCATCCCATTCCTCTTTTATCTTTACCCCGTGACTCTTTGACTTTTCCATGGGCCCTCTTTTGACTTTTATACAACTAAAAATATATTCATTAATATTAAATAAATATTAACACACATTAGCCAAGATATGATTATTAAAAACACCATTAAATGCTATGGGACCTTTATCACCAATGCTAGACCTTTGACATCAATAACAATATTTCTAACAATCTCCCCCTTTGTCATTGATGGCAACCTCAAACTAAAACTGTCACATCCTGAAACCTGCACTACACATGCCAACCTACATATACTACCATCTAAAAAGCATATAGTAATTCCCCCTTATTGTAGTAATTTTTACTTATTCCCTGTACCTATTTTTGCACCTATACCTATTTATATTTCTAGACTTGTACTTGTTCTTGTACCTATTTTTTTTCTTCTCCCCCTTTAACATCAATAACAAAGGGCTATCCTAGAGCTAACACGTAGATCCCCCTCAACTAATATTGATCCTCAATGGTAGGAAGTAAAATAAATTACTCCTAACTTCTCTCGCAAATACTCAAATGTGTCTTTTGGTAGTGCCTTTGTGAAAATATCTATAATCTACTCTGTAGTACTGATATATTCCATCTTAACTTGTTGAATTTAAACCTACTCTCTCAAGAAATGATATCTAATAGGAATATGTTTTGTTCTTAAATGCATCATTAGATTCTTAGAAATATTAATAGCACTTGTGTTGTCACAAGAAATAGAAATAGGTTCATCATATTTTACCTTGATATCTTCCAAAGTTTGCTTCATCCAAAGCACTTGAGTACAACACAATAACACTGTAATATATTATGCTTTATCTATAGAAAATGATACTAAATTTTGATTTTTACTTAGCCATGATACTAATATATCACTGAGGAAGAAAGCTCCTCCACTTGTACTCTTTTTGTCATCTAAATAACCTATCCAATCTGAATCTATATAAGTAACCAAATTGAAATCTCTGCTTGTGGGATACCATAATCCATAATCCAATGTCCCCTTGATATATTTGAATATTCTCTTCACCAATTAAACATGACTATCTTTTGGACCTGACTGATATCTTGAAACCATACCTACTACATGCATGATGTCTAGCCTAAATGCTACCAAATATAAGATAATACCAATCATATATCTATACATATATTTAACTATAACATGTGAATATTCATCCTTGCTCACCTTATTTCTTGTACTCATTAGTGTACCAACTAGTGCACAACCCTCAAAACCAAATTTATTCAATATTTCCTTGGCATATTTACTTTGAGATATGCAAATTATTTTATCTGACTGAAACATTTATAATCCTAAGAAAAATGATAATTCTCCAAGCATAGACATCTCAAATTCTTTTTGCATATTATCAAAAAAATATTTTATCATCTTTTCAATGTTTCCTCCAAAAATGATTTCATCAACATATACCACAATGATCAATTAATGCTCACCTTCTATTTTGATATAGAGATTATTGTCAACAAATCCTCTCTTGAAACCTTGATCCTATAGGTACTTATCAAGTCTTGCATACCAAGCTATGGGAGCTTGTTTCAATCCATACAATGCTTTCTTCAATCTACATACATGGCTAGTAACATTTGATAGAATAAATCCCTCGGGATATTTAATGTAGACCTATTCTTCTAGAAACCCATTTAGGAAGGTATATTTGACATTTATCATCATTATTATAGTGTGAATTCCTTTATTTATGTCCCTAATGATGTCACTTTTATTATGATTTATATGGACAGATTTAGATGGAGTTTTGGTGTCCTTTTTCTCCTTATTCTCATCTTCATTCAAATTATTTTTGTAAACCCATTTTTTTCCTATCACATTGTGATCTTTTGGTCTAGGCACTAATTCCTAAGTATCATTCTTTTCTATCTGATTTAATAATTCATCCATTGCTTTAACCCAATGCTTATCATTTTTAGCTTCTAAAAAAGTTTTACGCTGAATTTTTCATAACAAAGAGAAATTAAATTACTCTGATACCAATTGTTAAGCATGAAATATACTGAGAGGGAGGGGTGAATTAGTATATTGTATATCTTTTATTTAATCTAATTTCTTAAAAATCTTTCTCTTGAATGATTTCAAGAATGTCTATTGGATCACTGATTCTTTGTGCCCCATCTTATATCCTGACACTTGTACTTTTAACTATTTTCTTAGTTATTTTGTTATAATATTTATAAGATTTACATTTAAAAGAATAACCAAGAAATATACCTTCATCTGCTCTAGATTCAAACTTATCCATATTTTCATTGGTTCTCTTTATGAAGCATCTATTGCCAAAATTTTTGAAATAATCAACTATATCTGGTTTGCCTTTTCATAGCTCATAAGGAGTCTTGTCACTATTGACTCTCAATAATTCTCTATTATGATATGCATTGTTGTACCAATTTCCTCTCTCCAATATTTATCTAGTATTTTAGATTCATTTAGCATTATCCTCACCATCTCCTGAACTATTTTGTTTCTCCATTCAACTACTCTATTTTATTATGGAGTTCTGGCTGATGAATAATGTCTCTTTATTCCATGGTCTTCAAAAAACTTAATAAATTGATTTGACATAAATTTTCCTCCTCGATATGATCTTAGGCACTTAATATTCAAACCAATTTCATTCTCAATTAATTCTTTGAATGCTTTGAAATATCTAAAAGCTTTTGATTTTTTCTTTAAAAACATTACCCAAATCATACGTAAAAAATAATCAATAAGCAACATGAAATATTTCTCACCTTGAGTAATTTGATTTCTCATAGGTCCATATAAATTAGTGTGAACAAGTTCTAACATCTGAGTGGTTGAGTATTTTTTTGTTTTGAACCATCTTCTAGCCTGCTTCCCATGCTGACAAGGTTCACAAAGTGTGTTAGATGTCTTTGTAATCTTTGGAAGATTTCTGACTACTTACTTCTTACTGATGTTGACAAGATTGTCAAAATTTATGTGTCTCATTCTCCTATGTCATATCCAACTTTCTTTAATCTGACTCAAACAACATCTTTGACCTTTGATGTCTGATAATATTGCCTATTCTTTAGGCATCTACAACCATAATATCTGAATGTTTTCTCCTAATTTCATAACCTTATGCATAAAACTTAAGTGTCTGCCCCTGATCACACATTTGAATTACACTCAAAAGATTATGTTTAAGACCTTCTGCATACAAAATATTTTCAATTTTAGTTCTACCATTATCCAAATTTAGTGTACCTTTTTCAGCAATTCTAGTAGTAGTATTATATTTGCATTTCACTATGCTACCATTGATCTTCTTCAAGGTTATGAACTTGATCCTATCTCCTGTCATGTGCCTTGAATATCCACTATCAATAAACTATGTATTTTCTTCATTTTAATCATGCAAAGTTGTCTAGACTAACATATACATTTTAGGTTGTTTTGTCTACCATGAACCTGTCTGAACTTTCTTCTTGATGAATGGAGCCTTGAAACTATGGTCCTTCTTGACTGACTCAAACATAGTTCTACAATACCTAGCTATGTGTTGAAGTTATTTCACTTGTAATATATTATGGCTTCTTCATTAAAACCTGATAGAGGAGCAAAAGAGTTATGGCTTCTGCTTGACTTTGCATGAGTTTCCTTCTCCTTATTTCTAAAATTGTTAACCCTTTTTTGACATTCTATTTTTTTATGACCATATCCATTACAATAAAAAAAATAACCATAAAAATAGGACCTATTTTTATATCTCTAACTTGATTGCCTTTTTTAGCTTTGTTCCTTCTAGTATTCTTTATTTGAGATGTATTCTTAACTTCTTCCCCTTTTATTTCCTCATTTGTAAGAGCTTCAACATAGCTCTTTCCTTTTTTGTGTTAACCTTGTCTGTGAAAGTAGTGGCCTCCCCTTTCTCTTTCTCAAAGCCAATACCTATCTTATCTGACATTGATCTTTGACTTTCTAATATCTTATTCAACATATTAGTGTTATTCTCAAATTTTAAATCATTAGTTTTTCTATCATTGATTACTTTATTTGTTTTCTCAAGATTTGCTTTTAAAGAAGTAATTTCAATAACATACCTTTCACATTCTTCACTTAATTTTTGTAACTATACCATTAGATATTTTTCATTCTTCTTGGCTTCTTCAAAGTGTATTTGTAGATCTTTAATTATTTCCTTTGACTCTTTTTCATTTTTCTCGATCTAGAGCTTCAATCTTTGATTCTTCTTCTCAAGAGCTTTTAACTCTTCTAAGGCACAAACAATTTCTCCTTCCAAATTCACTTCAGCATCATCCTATTATTCTTCTTGATCATCTATATTTTTGCTTGCAGAGGTATCCTCATGTATGGCCATGAATAGAATCTCTTCTTCTTCTGAATCACTGAATCCACTATCTTCGACTGAGCTAGGATCTTTAGAATGCAAACTCTTTTTCTCAAATCCCTTATTGAATTTTCCTTTGAAATTATTCTTATATGTAGACTTTCCTTCTTCATTATCACTGTTACCCTTATTTAGGCACTTAGCTACAAAACGTCCAATCTTTCCATAATTAAAACATTTAAAAGATAATTTTCTTTGATATTTACCCATGCCATTTTTTGACTTGTGAATGAATAGAGATATATTGTCATCTTCATCATCATTAGAACTGTGGCTTAATTCTTGAATCTTAGCCTTCTCTTTCTTTGATGTCTTGAAATCAACTTCTCTCTTTGAGGGTTTCTCTTGTTTAGTTCGCATCTCATATTCCATAAGAATACCATATAGTTCATCCATATTTAGCTTGGCTAAATTCTTTATCTCTGCAATTGCCAAAACTTTTGCATCATATCTCAATGGTAGAGATCTCAAAACTTTGTGTACTATGATTGATTCTTCTAACTTTTCTTCAAGACTTTGAATCTGATTAACTATTTGATCAACTTGCAAAAGGTAACTTGAAATATTTTCTTCATCTTTCATCTTCAAACTATCAAAATATCTTCTAAAAGTATAAAGCTTAGCTTGTTGAACATTTCCATCACCTTTTTAAATATTCTCAAGTTTGACCTAAGTTTTATGAGCAGATTTATATTGCATAAATTTAACAAATTTTGATTCACATAAATCACATAAAATAACATTTAAAGGTTTATCACTATTTTCAATTGCCTTCTTTTCTGTTGGAGTAGTTACAAGTGTCTATGGCTCTTCATATTCCTCCACCACTGCTTGCCAAATGTTGAATCCAAGGGCCATCAAATAAGTCCTCATCCTTATGCTCCAAAAATCATAATTTGTACCATCAAACAAAGGTGACTTATTTATATAAAAACCTTCATATGATCCAACCATCGTGCTTTCCTTGATCTACCTTCAAGCTATAAATTTTTTTCAAAAGGAACCTACTCTGATACCAATTGTTAAGCATGAAATATACTAATGGGGTGGGTGAATCAGTATATTATATATCTTTTACTTAATCTAATTTTTTTATTTAACCACTTAAACACACATTTAATATATGCAATAAAATTGAAATAATAACATGCACCACAAAAGAGAGAGAGAGAGAGAGAGAGAGAGAGAGAGAGAGAGAGAGAGAGAGAGACTAAATTTTTATGTAGAAACCCAAATTAGAAAAAACCATAAAGAACAATCTCAAGTATATGAATGAGCACTAACTCAAATTACAAAGTTTGTAAGCACCAACTTGTAGGAGCACCAACCCCTTTGCCGAGTACCAACACAACAACTATTTGTGAGTACCAACCCACATGAGCACCGACCCCTTGCAAATATTTGTGAGAACTAACCCATAGGAGCACCAACCCCTCAATGTTTCTTACTCAACAAATGATATAACTCTACAATATCTCTTGCTTTTCTCTCCTCTTTTCTTATATAAAATAATTACAAAACCACGCACTCTATTGCATATAATAAATGGCTTCTCAAGCCTTTATTTATAGCTTTCCAAATTTACCTTTTGAATTCACCCTTTGTGACCCTTCAATCCTCATGAAAAATGGCATTGAACTTCCATGACCTTTTATATCTTTATATTTGAAAAGTCATAGAGTGACCCTTCATAAACAAATGCATCTTTTCCTTTTTTATCTTTATCTTGGTGACCTTTAAAATTTATTAAGGTGATTCTTCATGGAAAAATGTGCCATACCCTCTTTTTTATTCACTTGGTGACTCTTGGAATTCCTCAAGATGACTCTTTATAGAAAAATGTGTCCCATTCCTCTTTTGTCTTTACCCCGTGACTCTTTGACTTCTACATGGGCCCTCTTTTGAATTTTATACAACTAAAAATATATTAATAAATATTAAATAAATATTAACACACATTTGCCAAGATATGAATATTAAAAACACAATTAAATGCTATGGGGCCTTTAACACCAATGCTAGACCTTTGACATCAATGACGATATTTCTAACACATACATCTCTAGGCCTAGTTACTTGGTTAAGCTTAGTTAACAATACTATAATAGAAACAAAACTAAAACATGAAAGAGAAAAAATATTTCACCTCCCTTGATTGATCTAAATTAGATTGTATTAGTGGCTTTCTCGGCTTGTGCTCATGAAGTCTTCATCAAATGAGGCTTGGCTATCGCCTCTTCTCCTTTGCACCTTGTGGCTTTGGATTGGCTCAATATTTGGACACTATAAAAATAATTTACATGAAACTTTGGAATCAATTTAGAATTATAACTTTGGCATGTGAGATATTAAAATTCAATAGGCAAGGCCTCCTATTTATAGATTTTTGGAATGGTTTGAAGATCAACCGTGACCATCCATCTCAAGATTGAGATGTGTGTCCATGAATAAATCTAAATATGAAATTAATTATAAAAATATCCCCATTAATATTTAGGATAGAGGGGTGTTTAATAGGCATGGAGGGTCTTAATGAGGCATGGGAGACCCATAATCCTGATATTTTATACATTTATGGCTTATGGATGCCACCCCCTATGATGATGTCACTTAATGATATAGTTAATAGAAATCAATTTGAAATAAAAATTTATTAAAAAAGTTACATGAAAAATTTACTTAAGGCCCTAGTTTGGTTTAATTAGCCAACTTTGGTGCAAATTTTGGCTCTTGGTGCACAAATTAATCAAATTGGTCAAAATATCTTTTTATTGGTCCAAAATTTGACTGGATTGGAATTGGAAGTCAATGTTAGATGCATTGGATCCATTATCCTATTTATGATGTTACCAACATTAAATAACAAAGGCACGTGTCTCATACAATAAATTTGATAGAAAAGAGCAATCTAGAGCACCTAGGTGCAAAATTGGTATTTTGACTCATAATGATTTGATCAAAGTTACCTGACCCATAAATTGCATTACCTCCTAACCAAAATTATCACTTGAATATATCAATTTCAACTCATTTGATATGTTTTAATGTTTTTAGGCCAAATTATGCATTTTGGTGGAAATTGGTCAAAAGCCTAGTTAGAGGTTATCGGTGGCCAGTTTTAGGTGTCTATAGTTTTCCCCTATTTGGAAAGATGTTAAAAATTGTAGGAAAAACAATATATTATCAAATAATGAAAAAAGGCCTGTACACCAAAAATACGATGATGGTTGAAGAACAAGGCTCCAAATGGTGTTTGGGAAGTCTAGGATGATGCCCCCTCAAGGGAGTGGCTGTCACATTTGTTGATGGATAGTCCCTTGAAAAAAAACAAGAATAAATGTGGGATTAACTTATGGTTGAGATTAATCCAAATGAGAAAATGCTTTCATGCATTGAGTTAAAAAAAATACTGATTTACCCAAAGGTGATTATAATCAAGAATAAAAGTCAAAATAATGATTTGCCCATAGGCGGTTATAATCAATAAGAGGACTTAGATTGGCTAAAGATGATGGTGCCCAAATTAGGGTTGATTAACAACCATAACTCAAAGATACAACCTAAAATATAGATTAAAGATGAGTGGGCATAAAGTGATGAAAGAGATGAATAGAGGAATGAGATTGATCAATAGAAAATGATTCGGTTGTACCTGTTAATGAGGAGATGCTCATACTTATTAGAAATGATATAACTAAAATGGCCAATGGGTTTATTTGATCAAAGGTGGGATAGAAGGATTTGTTAAGGTGCTAAGGAGAAACTTCTATGGATTAGCACCTTAGCTAATTTTTTCTATAGCATGTGATGATAGGCATCATGATAGAACACTATGAAGACTTAGCTAAAATATGCATAAAAATTGACTCTCAATCCAATAAACACTTGAAAATAATACATCAATGATAAAAACCATGATGAGAATGTTGACATATCAATATGGATAGACTCAAGAATAATGTGTATAAGGAATCACCCAATGCATACATATAGACCAAGTCGAGGCAACAATGTTGAAATCAAATAAATAGGTAAGCAAAAAAACAAACAAACAAACAACTTGAAATAAACAAACAAAAAAAATCCTAAAAAAAAAAGCAAAAGAAATCATCCTAACAATGACTTTGCCCTAGTAGGGCAGATCAAGGATAACTAACTAGGCTTATATAAGACAAATGTTTTTAGAATTTTGAGGTAACTTAACTCATTAGAGAATGATAAGATACCTACTCATGAAATGATGAGAACATTTGTCTTAGGTTAATCACAAAATGGAGAGAGCATATGGAAAGTATTGAGGTGACCTCAACATGAATTGAACATGACCTACATATCCCTAAAATGATCTCAAGTTATATTAATTTCATCCACACAAAAGGTAGGGAAAAACCAACTAGGTCCCAATAAGTTCTCAAATTTGACAAATGGCTAGTCAAATCAAAATAGTGATGGAAAGGTGGTGTGGTAATGCATGGTAAACAAGTGTTTCCCCTAGTTTATCCATAGGTGATTATAACTAGGATACAACAAAATAGGTCAATGATACTAATTTTCCCATAGGTGGTTATAATTAGTAGTAAGACTAGTGAGACATTGATTTGCCCATAGGTGGTTATAATCAAGCTCACATAAACAAACCTAATACAATATAGAAAATGAAATATATCTTGCCTGATCAATTGTCACACTAATTTCATAAACTATCATTGTAAACATAGATTTGATTTATTATTAAAATTTCATCATAATCCTCTCACAAAAGGTGTGAGAAGAACCAAATGAACCAAGATCAAAATAGGATTGGGTAGGATGACTAAAAATAGGCTTTGGTCTAGATAGGAATGGAATGATAGGATGTTATGGTCTTGCTAAGGATAATGATGGTTTTTGATAGATTGAAAAAAATGGTAAGAGGGTTGCCCCCAAGTGAAAAGGTGATTGGTTAGGATATGCAACAATAGTAAAAGGATATATAACAATGGCAATGGCATGGCAATGAAATGGTATGGTACATGTTTTTGGCCTAGGTGTAGTTTTTGATTCTATTGTTCCTAATGATGGGGAGATGCACATCCTAATCAATAAATGATACAAACAAAATACTTGATCATGTTAATTTCTATCCCACACCTTATCTAAATAGTTACTCCATAAATAAGTACTTGCAAATTTGGATGAATACTTTTATGATCTTCATTGATCGTTGATTCTGATTCCTTCAAACGTTGATACAAGGTATCTTTATAGCCTCTACAAAGGAAAGTATGGCCATGGATGGTAAATAAGAACAAATAATGGATGGTAGGTTTGATTATTAAATGGAATGGTAGATGATAATAGAATGTGGAATGGCTGGGAAATTAATGAAGATCATTATGTTCAACACACATAATGTTTCTTATGTTGGATTTGACATAATTTTGGTTGTGGCAGGGCCAAAGAATTGTTCTCTTGATAGGACCACCAGATTTTTTGGTTGTGTGCACCTAAGAGTAGATAACATTTGATTAGGTTGTATATTGGAAGCTATTTTGATTTTATATTGAATAATGTCTTCATGAAACCATAAAGAACTTTGTGCTCAGCTATTGGCACCTCAAAGAGGTTTTTGCCAATGAAGTTATCTTGATTGTCCCTTAGCACCTTCGAGAAGGTTTCACTAAGGAATGTTAAATTTTGAATTTGATTATCTTTTAGCACCTCTGAAAAGGTTTTACTAGAATATTCTGATTTTAACTTTGCTTGTCCCCTAGTGCCTTTAAAAAGGTTTCACTAGGAGAGTGTTCTTCTACTACATGAATGTGATCTTGGATTCCTTATTCTTCTTCAAATACTATGTCACCATAGATGTAGTTCAATAAAGTGTGATTTTTTATCCTAATTGACACTTATGGGAGATGGAATGTCAATAATATGACTGTTGGTTGATTGTAATGACATGTAGAATGGTAATGAAATGGTTGTTGGCATCACAATCCTTGTAGAAGATACTATGAGAACTTATGTCAATGCTGAAGTACTCAACCTCAAAAACTATATAAAGATCATAAATATATTCAAATTGATCTATGAGGTATGCATAACCAATGTTGTAATAGCCACAAACATATTTTTCTTTTGAATTTGATTCTAACTCAAGAGACTTTGAATCTCATGTTGAGACTGATGTTGATTCTAATTATGATTGTAAATCTAATGTCGATGCAAGAATAGAACCTGACTCTAACTCTAATTCTTCATCTAATGGGTACTCTATTATAATTATATCTTTTTGAATGTTTGGTATTGGACAAGTAATGACCTGTAATGGCATAATGGGCTCCATAAAGACTAGTTTGTCAAAGTGAGACTCCTCCATAATGGGAAATAGGTTAAGAGAAAACTCTTCAAGGACTAGCTTATCAAGGGGAGACTATTGAAAAATAGGCATATATTCAAGGTAATGATTTTCTCAAAATCAATTACAATCATTAAAAATTGACTCAATAAAGATTGGATTGTTAGAGTGAGACTCCTCGACAATTAATATAGGATCAATAGGCAATTCATCATAGGTTGACTTATCACAAATGGTTGATTCAATAGAAACATATCGAATTGGTTTATTTTCTTGGCCTTGGTTTTTAATGAGTTGGAAGATACCAATTTTGAACATAGATTGGTCTTCGAATGATTGCATCGATTGAGGTTTGGATGGGATTGGTAATGGAGGATGAATGACCTATGGTTAGATAATGGTAGTGCATTGGGGAGAATTATTTCTTGCATGAGCCAAAGGAAAAAGTCCTAAAATGATAATGATAGGGTAGTGTGGACCTTGATTTATCACACAAGTCAAAGGACTAGGTCCTGGAATGATGAAAGGGTGTTGTGGATCCTGGTTTCTTGCATAAACTAAAAGACTAGATCTAGGAATGGTAATGGTATTCCTTGGATATTGTAGAGCTTGATAGCTCATATAGTCCAAAGGAGGGCTAGAGGTAGTTTATGATCAGATAGAAAAAGGATGTTATGGAACCTGAGTGCTTGCACAAGCCAAAGCATCCAAGCTTTCCTCATAAATCATATCATCCCAGTCATGAGTTGGCTCATAAGCTAGTTCTTGACTATGTTTAATGTACTAATTATTGCAAAGAGGATATGAATCCGTATCCCAAACAAAATCATCTATATTTAGGTATTAAAATTCCTCACAAGCCTCTTCATGCCAATCAAGGTCTCGATTTGGATTTTGTGGATTTTGACTATGTTGCCCATATGGAGTATTATAGGGAGAATAATAAAACTCCTTAGAAAATCTCTCTATAGGGGTTTTTAGTGGAATTTTGTGTGGCTATTCTATCATAAGTTGGATTGTACATGACTCTACCATAAGTGTATCTAGACATTTTCATATAAATGATGAAATATTTGAAATAAAAAGGCCTAGAGTTATATAAACTCTAAAAAATTATCCAGAGGATAAATGGTTCAAACTTAGTCTAACTTGGTCGAAGGGGTGGAGTTGTATTCCAATATGGTCTGAAAGTGGAGCTATATCTCCAAAATTATTTATGATAAGACTTGGCATAAAATAGTCTAACATCAAATGTATAATGTCATACACACAAAAGGTCAAGCATCTGAATAAAAACTGGCATGTTAAATGTCTAGGTTAAAGTGTTCTAAATAAGGTCTAAACTAGGAAAGGGTAAAGAGTTTCTAGGTATTTTGTCCAAATGTGAATTCAAAAGCTAGGCTAAAATAGGTTGTGCTAGGAATTTTTTTCAAATGGTGTCAAAATATAGACTTGAAACAAAGGCATGATGTGATTTGATTTAATCTAACAAGTTTAGAAATAACTTTGACATAAACCTGACATACGAAATCAAACATAGACATGATCAGCTAGCATAATCCATAAGGCAAAAGGATTTTAGAGAAAGACTCTATTTTCCAAAATAAAGGCATGAACAATGATGAGAATAGGTGCTGAATAAACAAACCATCAATAGTTTTCAAATTTGGGTAATCGATTAACTGAAGTTATGCAACCTAAAAGAGAAAAATCTATGTATTAGCCCCATGAATTAAGGTCTGAATAGAAATCAATCCAAGTTTAGATCTCAACTTGACAAGGTTAATTGAAAAATAGGATTTGACCAAATAAGCTAGACAAGGTTAGACAGCATGACAGCACAAGACAAAGGTCCAAATGGTATACATGACATGGTTTGAAACAAATAATTTTTGATACAAGATAAACTAGTCTTGAAACAAATTGAGTAGCCTAATGACATAAGCATGCTCGAATGATGTGATATATGTTATGTTTCAAAAGAATAAAATAAAAAATGGATTTGAAATTATTTGAGCAGCATAACACTACCCTCTTCAACTCAAATGACACACACAAACAAGTTTAACAAAAATTTCAAGGCACAAGTGTGGTGTAAAATGACCAGCATAATGCCTCTTTAGACAAAAGAGTGACGTATAGACAAATTGGTTTTTCTATGGATTTATGAATAAATAAATTAAAAATTAGTATCAAAACATACCAAGAAAAAATAATCAAAATACTCTACATATAATCATCCAAATCCTAGCAAGGGTATGTCAATGTAGGGTTGACTAAACTATCAAGCTTTTAAACATTTCTAGGGGAATCAATTACATAATGAATTTCACGTCAAATGATGCAAAAGAAAAGCATAAAAATTGAGTGTCTATGGCACTTGTCTTGTTACAAAAAAGTTTAGTCTTTTTTTCAACCACTACATCCTGTTATTCGCTCAGTGTAGTGCAATGTCCAAATGTAGATATGTCCCGTGTGCAACTCAAAAGGAGTGGATGAAGTCAATGCCAGGAGATGAAACCCTAGGTAAAAGCTTACCTAAATAAATTTTTGGAGGTGATGAAGTCCCCCTCACAAGCCAATTTTTCATGAAAATAAATAAATCATAAAATAGAAATACTTAAGATTCATTGTCAAGGTCACCCAATACTTTTACGAGTTTTGGGGGAGTGATTTAGATGACATTCTTTCTATGCCTTGGACTAGGCAATTTGTAAATAAGGAAAGTATTTTGATTATAAGATTTTCCTAAAGGGGACAAATGGAAGAGTGAGCATACATGAAATATTTTTTTATTTTGTGAAAACAAAGTGCCAATTGAAACAAGTAGTGAGCACAAAAGCTTTGAAAGATGAGTTCATTTTTAAGCTCCAAATCGAAAGGTATGGTGGTGTTCTTTTGACCCCTTGGTCTTAAGATTGTGAAATTTTAAAATTAATGGTCAAAAATATTTAATTTAGGACCTAAATGTTACATTAAGCACCAAAATAATATTCCTAGTTCATTTTAAAAACATGCAAAAGGTGGGCTAAAACATGATTTATCAAATTTCAAGTTCGTTGGTTGACTGTCTACCCTTAAGGCATCACCCCAAAATAAAATGTGTTAGGTTAGAAAATTTTAGAAAAAATATAAATAAAATATCAAAAACAATAATATTAAATATATTAATACTTTCAAACAAAAATTAGAAGGCTAAAAATAAAACATAACACATAAAAGCTTGCACATAAAACATAAAAATCTGCAGTCAGTATTTTTAACATAACTTTTAAAATATAGATCAGTTTGCCATGAAATTTTGAGAGGTTGTCAATAAATATAGGGTGAATGTATGTGAAAATTTTTAGGTCCAAATAGTCAATAAAAAATTTATCAACTTTGTTCTAACTATTTTTACCAGAAAAATATAAAATAGAAAGTGAGTCACTAAAACAGTTATAACTTCTAAAATATAAAGGATTTTTTTGTGAATTTTTTAAATAATATCAATGACATATTCATATATATGAATAAAAAATTTATAAAAAAAATATTAAGTAAATAAAAATTTATGACTTTTTTATTGGCCATTTTTACTCAAAGCAAAAACAACAAAAAAATAATTAAAACTATGAAATACAAAAAAGTTTGTGGGTTGCACTCTCATGAAGATAGTCCCACCACATGTGACATTATGTGAACTAAGAATTTGACTTAGGAGAGGTTTTAGTATCTTGTTATTGACAAAATGAAATCAAATTTTAAAACCAACACACTAGCTAACATACATCTCTAGGCCTAGTTACTTGGTTGAGCTTAGTTAACAATACTAGAATGGAAACACAACTAAAACGTGAAAGAAAAAAAATATTTCACCTCCCTTAAATGACCCAAATTATATTGTGCTCATGAAGTCTTGATCAAATGAGGCTTGGCTATCTCCTCTTCTCCTTGGCACCTTATGGCTTTGTCTTGATTCAATATTTGGACATTATAACACTAATCTGCATGAAGCTTTGGAATCAATTTTGCATTATAAATTTGGCATGTGAGATATTAAAATTAAATAGATAAAGCCTCTTGTTTATAGATTTATGGAATGGTTTAAGGATCAACCATGACCGTCTATGTCAAGATTGAGATGTGTGGCCATGAATAAATCTAAATATGAACTTCATTATATAAATATCTCCATTAATATTTGGGATAGAGGGGTATTGAATAGGCATGGAGAGTCTTGATGAGGCATGGGAGACCCATAATCTTAATATTTTATGTATTTATGGCTTATGGATGCCATCCCATATGATGATGCAGTTAATAAAAATCAATTTTTAATAAAGATTTATTTAATAAGTTTCATTTAAATTTAATTTAAGGACCTAATTTGGTTTAATTAGCCTAAAATATGATTAGTCAACTTTGGTATAAATTTTGGCTTTTAGTGCATGAATTAATCAAATTGGTCAAAATGTCTTGTTATTGGCCCAAAGTTTGACTGGATTGGAATTAGAAGTCAATGTCAGATGCATTGGATATGTTATCCCATTTAGGATGTTACCAACACCAAATAACAAAGGCATGTGTCTCATATAAGAAAATCAATAGAAAAGAGCAATTCAGAGCACCTAAGTGTAAAATTAGCAGTTTGACTCGAAATGATTTGATCAAAGTTAGTTGGCCCATAAATTTCATTGCCCCATTTATGGATACCATAACTAAAATTGGCACTTGAATATATCAATTTCAATTCATTTAATGTGTTCTAGTGTTTTTAGACCAAATTATGCATTTTGGTGAAAACTGGTCAAAAGCCTAGTTGGAGGTTATCGATGGCTAGTTTTAGGTGTCTACAGGTCATAGCTCAATTATCCCTTATTGCTCTTTTAGGCTTTATGGAGACCTAACAGGCCTTTTTAATAGCATGTTACCCTTTGATATTTCTTGAAGAATATTCAAACACCTCACATGGTAGGAACACATCATATGCCACTCAAATTTACCTCAACCAACTTCAATTTAGGTCCATAATACCTTTTAGGTCCAACCACCATTTGAACCCTTTTTTAAAACATTGTTCATAAAAGGCCTATGCATACACAAAAAAATTGTCTTGAACAACTGAGGGATAAACTCAATTTTGACAAACAACCATGGAAAAAAATTACATATTCATAAACCTCATGACCTTAGGGTCATCACAAAATTCATTAGATGATTCAATTCAATATATATAGGCTCAAAATTGAGAGGATCCTCATGTAATAATTAATAAAAATGCATGAAATAACAAAAATTAATAGTATGAATTAATAGATTTAGATAATTAGTAGAACACTTGAAAAGATTAAACTAATCACAAGCCACTTTAAGGGGGAAACCTCATTTGAGCAAGCTCAATATAATAAATTCATGGATGCCTTCCTTGACCTCAACACTTACTTATATACTAAGTCTAATATAAGCAACTAGTACTTCCCCTAAATGTGAGATAAAACAAAATGCTCATGGGATGACTTACAAAGCATATGCATCCATAGAAACTATTACACTAACAAAATAAAGAGAAGTGATAGCATAGGTTCCTAACATCCCCTCCCTCTTAGAAAAATATTAATCTTCAAATCCTCAGATATGGGAATTGATGCTAAATCTTAAATAGTGGTTCCCATGTTGCATCTTCTGGTTGCATTGCATGTCACTGAATTAAAACCTCTGTGATGGAGCGAGAATGAAGTTGGCGTGTGTGCCTATTTAGGATTTCCTCTGGCTTGAGCAAGATGGACGTTTCACTATCATTTTTTGTTAAAATAGTTTGCACTTTTATGTTTATGCCGATAAATTTATTCAAACAAGAGACATTAAATACTGGGTGAACTCAGGAAGAAGGTGGTAGCTTCAACTTATAATCAACTGACCCAATCTTTTGGAGATCCTTATAATGCCCATAAAACTTGGGAGCTAACTTGTTATTCCCTTTGAGTTTTAGGGAGAATTTATTATATGGCTAAACGTGAAGAAAAACCATATCACCTACTTGAAAATTGTGCTTAGAATGGTGTTGATCAGCCTATTCTTTCATTTAATTTTGTGCTATATGAAAATTATCTTGTAGGGTGCTGAGGATCTGATCTCAAATGTAGATAGTAATGGTGACCACTTGAACTAATGAAATACTAGGGGTGTACAATAGGAGCACTGGTGGTTTTTGACCATAGACTGCTTCATATGGAGTCATTTACATTGAAGTGTGGTAGGAGGTATTGTATTGCCATTTGATGATGGGGAGCCACTTGGCCCACTAATGTTTTTGTTCTAAGGTGAAACAATGAAGAAAATTTTCCAAGCATTTGTTGATAATTTTAGTTTTCCCATACATTTGGGGATGATACCTATAACTCATCTTTAGATGGGTGTTGGTGCAAAAAAAAAATTCTATCCGAAATGGCTAGTGAAAGTTGTAACATGATCTGAGATAATAGATGAAGGAATTCTATGAAGACAAAAAATCTAGTCCAAGAAAATTTGTGTGACTATGGAGATGATATAAGGATGGCCGAGGGCATAAAAATGAATATATTTAGAGAGGTGATCAACCACAACCAAGATTACTACTTTCCCCCTAGATTTAGGGAGCCCCTCAATGAAATCCATAGAAATATCAGTCCAAATCTTAGTAGGGATGGGAAAGGGTTTGAGTAACCCAAGGGTGAGTGTTGTTTCACCCTTATTATATTGATAGGTATCACATTCAACCACCATCTATTGAATTGACTTTTTCTTTCCCTTCTAAAATAAGTTACATCATACCTGCTCATAATTTTTGAAGAACCCTAAGTGCCCTATTGATGGAGAAGCATGGAGTTCATATAATATAGCCTACTATAGATCTATGCTCTGGAGAAGTACCAAATAATCCTTATATCACAAAAAATCACCATCCCAAGAATAATGTAGTAGAGCAGAAGGGTTAGTGGCCTGCTATTGAATGACTTGAGAAAATTAGGGGTCATTTACATACCCCTATTGTATAGTGTCCAACCAATTTTGAATAGGCATGGAAATGGATGAAAAAGAAGCTTGGTCTATAAATGTGCAAGACAGAGCATCAACCATAATATTGTCCTTACCCTTCGTGTAAGTGATCTCATATTCATAACCCATACATTTACTGACCCATTTCTATTTTGATGGGGTAGAGACCTATTATTATAGGAAATAGTTCAGACTTTGGTGATTAGTTTTGATGCAAAAATGATTCCACACTAAGTATGGCTACCACTTATGTACTGCAAAAATGATTCCACAGTAAGTATGGCTACCACTTATGTACTGCATGTAAAATAACAATCATTTCCTTCTCATAAGTAGAGAGTACAAAATTATTTCTAGAAATGGATTTGTTGGTGAATGCAATGGGGTGCCCTTCTTAAAGGAGAACAACACCAAGTCCATTTCCATAAGCACTACTCTTGATAGTGAAGGTCTAGGTAAGATCTAGCATAACTAGAATAGGTGTAGTACACATAACTTGTTTTAATTTTGCAAATACATACTCAATAGCTTATGTCTATGTAAAAGCATCTTTTTTAGCATATTTGTTACCAAAGATGCAATCTTCCCATAATCCTTCACAAACTTGTGATAGTATCCAGTCAACCCCAACAAAACCATGGAGGCTCTTGAGTGTCTGAGGATGAGGCCAATTTTTCATGGTAGCTATTTTTTTAGGATCCACCCAAACCCCTTAGATTGAAATAATATGCCCAAAATACTCACTTTATCCTATCCAAAAACACATTTGGACTATTTTACACAAAGATGATGGTCAGATAGAAGTTGTAGCGTGAGCCCCAGATGTTGGAGATGCTCAGGCCATGCTTTATTATAGATGAGAATATCATCAAAGAAGACCAAAATAAATTTATGTAGGTATGGCTAGAATATTTTATTCATTAATGCCTAGAATGTTGAAGGAGCATTAGTGAGACCAAATGGCATGACCATAAACTCATAGTGGCCATCATGCATGTGAAAAGCTATCTTAGGGATATCATCCTCATGAAGATAGATCTGGTGATATCTAGAGTGAAGATCCAACTTGGATAAAAAATGAGCACCATGAAGCTCATCAAGAAACTCATGAATAGTAGGGATTAAGAACTTATCCTTGATTGTGATGTGATTAAGTGCATAGAAGTTAATGTAGAGGCATCGTGACCCATATTTTTTTTAAATAATGAGAAGTGGGGAAGAATATGGGTTGGTATTGGGGAGAATAATGTATTGCTTCAATAAGTCTCAAATGAGCATCTCAATTTGAGTCTTCTATTGAAATGGGTAGCAGTAGGGTTGGATGTTGGGAGGAATGATTCCAAAAAGGATATGAATATGGTGGTCCTTTCGATGTGAAGGTGTAAATCCCATGTGTTTGGCAAAGACACTTGCATACCTATGCAAAATGGTTTATAGATGAGAAGGATTAATGGAGACTATTAATGGTTACACTTGAATAGAATGGAGTTGGGCAATGATATCATGTGAATTCTTATTAATAATATTTTCCATGTGATGTGGACTTATGATGCTAAGAGACCTTAGTTTTAAGCCTTTCAATGTGTTTTTTTCCCCATTGTCTAAAAATTGCATCCAAATTTCAACAAAATCCCGTAAGATACGTCTACATGTGCATAACCATTAGGCTCCCAAAACAACATCACATATACCTAAGGGCAAGGCAAACATGTCAAAGCACAAGTTATAATCTCCAATAGAGATACACACATTTTAATACTTCCCTTTACAAGGTAATGTTCCCTCATTGGCGATCATGACTTCAAAGTTAAAGTAAGGATAGACAAAACAATCAGCCTATTTGGAAATCTAAGGGTCAATGAAGTTATGAGTGCTACTAGAATTAATGAGTATTATGAGAGGGAATTTATTGAAGTAACCCCTAACTCTCATGGTTTATGGGGTAGTGACTCTTGCTAAGGCATGGAGAGAGATCTATGGTTGGTATTCTTAAGAAGCAGGTTCCACAATCAGCTAAGCTTCTTTTGGATCATCTATTATATCTTGAACATCTTCCCAATCTTTAATTTTGGGTAGAGAGTCCACATCTAATAAGTAGAGCTTTTGTTTAACACATATATGTCCTCGAGTGAATTTATCATCACAATTGTAACATAGTCCTTTTTTTCTATGGGCTTGCATCTTTGCTTTAGTTAAATGCCTGATAGGAGTGGTTATAAGGACTAGCATTGTTTGAGATTATTATCGAGATATATTTTTGAAAGGATCAAAATTAGATTTGAATCATTATTGAGCTATGATATTGTCCTCTACCAACTTATCCAACCCTAAGGCTTCCATCATCATTTTGAGCTAGAAAAATTTGAGCTCAAATCAAATTACATATTTTCCCACAGTTCCTATTTGGCAAAGTTTAGTGAGTGCTCTAGTGAAGTCATCAAAAGCACTATGGCCAAAATGTTGTAAAATGAGGGTGAAAAAATCAGTCCATATGGGCTCATCATGAGGCTTGGTATACCAATGATACCATTAAAGGGCTTCATGTTCCAAGTGAAAGGATACAAGTGGGACCTTGTTGGCATCAAAAGTATTATGCAGACTAAAATATTTTTCTACTTGATAGATCCATCTAGTCAGATCTAAACCATTAAATTAAGGAAAATTAAGCTTTGGCCCATGAAAAGTGTTGGAAGAAGAAAACCCAATGTTTGAAGAGGACTCTGGATGTCATCTATTTTTCATGGTGGTATGTTGAAGACTGAATCCAAGAATTTTTTCTTTGAGATCTTTGATGTGAGTTTTGAGGGTAAAAATTTCATCCTCCATATTTTTTTCTCCTGTTTAGGGTACTACCATGACCATAATAAGATATTTTCTTTTCTTTTTTTCTTTTTTTAGGAAAAGGGTAGGGAAACTAAAGTTAAGACATGTTTAGTCAAGATTTTTTTTTAATTTGGGTGAAATCAGAAGGGGTAAAGGTACCTTTGCTATTGTTTTTTACATAGTGGGAGTATGATTGATGAAGGCATCGATAATTTCAAGAGTAAAAATGGAAAAATTGGAAAACTTATCAAAGAGGGATAAAGGATTAGAAAAGGGAGGTAAACACTAAGGAAATTTTTTGAGGCAAATGGACAAAATTAGAAATTATGGTAAAACCCCAAAAAAGGGAAAATTGTGATTTGCGAGAATTAGGAGTGGAATTGGGATATGGGACCTCAAGGAAGAAAATGTGGTGAATGGAATTCTAGGTGTCTGGATAAAGTTTGAGGATCAATGGGGCTATAGAGGAAGAGATATGGAAAAAATATGAGAAATGATTTTACTCAAATTTTAGGAGAGTTTCAAGGTGAAGTCTACAAGAGTAAGTACTTTAGTACTCCAATGTGATACCCTTCTATTTATCTATTACTCTTTTTTAGAGATTTTGAATCACATTAGCAGGTATCACCTTGAAACTCTCTCTAGCACTCCAATGCCTCTTATGTATGCTCAAACAACCATATACAATTACTCTTCTTCAAAGCTTCAACAATATATCTTCATAGCTTTAATGGAGAATCTTTATAGATACTTACATAGATCTTCAGATCTCGACTAAGGATCTTTGTAGATCACTTAAAGCATCTTCAGAGCTACTTACATAGATCTTTAGAACATACAACTTATTCTTTGGAGCTCACTCATTCAATCATGATACTTGCACATTCCTTAACATATGTTCAAATACTATCAAGTATTCTTTGGAGCTTCAACATAACATCTTTAGATCTGTATGGCAAATCTTCAGAGCTTGACTACAGATATTCATATCTCACTCACTATGTTGGCATATGAACTCATTATATACATACCATGAACAAATTACTTGACTATGCATCTTTACAAAATCCTTTGACATCAATGACAACATAAATACCAAAAATCAATAATCAATGATAGTACTCAATAATTTATTCATTTGTCATTGATGACAAACAAACTTAGAAAACTATGTCAGCCACTCTTAATGGCAATCATCTCTTAGACTCAATTCTTGCCTTTAATCACCCTTTTTAATCTTTTCTTTTCTTTCTCACCCTTTCTGATCTATTTCCCTCTTTGACATTAATGACAAAGGGTCTTCCACAATTATCATCTCTATCAGAATGAACTCAGATTACAAGACCACTTCAACACAGATCAAGCTCAGTTAACAACCTAAATATCTTCCCCTTAAACTAGCATCCACCATGATTCTATTAACAATAGATATCAAGGGTCACCTGTAACTACTAAAATCATGCTTTCTTCCTTTTGAGATGATACTAACTTTTAAAGACATTAGATGGTACATAGTCTTTAGAAACTATGGAAACCACCTATGATAACAAATCAAAGAAACTTTTTTCAATCAGATCACTCTCCCAAATGATCCATTAAAAAATAAACAAAGTCTATGAATCATCTCAGACACAATCTCCCCTTAAATCCATACATATTAAAAAGTAATCACTTTATTGAGAAAGAACTCAGAGCTACAAAGCTACCCCTTAGAACAAACATATCTTCTTTAAAATAACTAGAAACTTAGATCACTTACCTTCCTTGATATGACTGATGAAGATCAAACTTTTGACCACACACAAGGTTAAACAATTTTTGATACAAACTATAGAATTAAGGACTACCCCTTTGTCTTCATAGATCAAGCTCAATTACTCACACAAACTGATACAAAAATCTTATCTTTTATATACCAATTATCTGTAGTTTGACTTTAGATACTTGATAATACCCTTAGTTCTCTCATCATGATAACTACTATACTTCAACCATAGAGTTACCAACATAGGAATGGTTAATATCCATCTTCATCTCTCTGCTTACAACATAGACAACCTAAAATCTTCTCAAAAGAAACGTTCTTTGACTACAACCTCATGATTCTGCTAATAGAAAAATGTCTTCATAAAGCTTAATGTAGCCAAACCTTTTCATAAGATACTAAAACATCATGAACTTAGGAGATTCTCAGATATCCATACTTTCACAAGATTAAATATTATTCAACATCCTTCTAGGTTTGATTGGCATTATAAGCTTGATATCATAATCAACCATTTGATTATTAATATGAGTTGAGAATAAATATTCTTGACTTGATTTCACACCTAGAGTATGATCTATCTTAAAAAATAGTCCACTTAAGGTTTTAGACTGATCATGACTTATATTTACTACCTTTGGTTTTCATACATTCATTTGACTTTTTTATTGCACTCTAGGAGCTCCAAACTTCCTAATTTGACTCGATGGCCTTCTAACTCTATTAGGACAAAATATTGTAATGGGTCCTATATTATGATAGATATAATAAATCACCTTATACATACCATTTGATTGATGCTAATTGTGACTCCTTCCATAATCTCATGAGTATTCATTTTTGGAGGGTCTTCTACATTCTCTTGCTCTATGTCCAAATTGATTGTAGACAAAATAGTAAACATTGAATGAATTGGCATACCTTATAACATTGGGTTATCTGACAGGTCTTTTCATGTTGATCTTATTGTATTCAATAGTCTTCTCCTTGACCTGAGATGCCTCTTTTTTGTCTTTTTTGAAACCAATACCTATCTTGTCACTTGAAAATTTTTGACTACTCAAAATATCATCTAGAGTCTCATATCTCTTTCCAAATTTCACAACGCTCTTCACATTTCTAGATGCTTTATCTAACTCATCTTTTAAATATTATATTTTAGGTTCATATCTATTGCAATCTTCTTCTTTATCCTTTAGGCTTGCATTGACTATCTGTATTTGTGCCTTAACTTGATTGATGATATCATCATATTCTTTGGAAGTGTTGCTCAGCCTTTCCTCAAAAAATCCAATCTTCTCTTCATAGTCCTTAACTAATGACCTAAGTTTTTGATTCTTTTTCCTTTGAAAATTTAACTTCTCTAAGGCACTTACCATATCCACCTAAAGATTCACTTTTATTTCTCCTTCATTGTCATAGTATACTTCTTCATCTGATTCTAAATCAACTATAAGGCTATTCCTATTTGAACAACCCTCATTACTTGATTTTATGGCCATGAATAAGGTTTCATTGTTATCATGTTCAAGTTCATTACTACCATCATCACTATCATATGTGATTTAATTACTTACATCATATGAGCTATCTTCTTTAGTATAGAAACTTTTCTTATTTTTTAATGACCCTATCCTTCATTCATTCTTGAAATCTCTCTTTTTCATGTTATACTTATATAAATTTATATTATTTCCATGATGTTTATCATGTTCTTCATTATGCTCAGATTTATCCTTGTTATGACACTTGGATTTTAAGTGACCAATCTTTCCACAATTGAAACATTTGAAGGGTAACTTACCTTTGTACTTGCCTGAGCCAAACCTTAATTTCTTAGTAAATATAGCTATGAGTTCATCACCATCAAGATCTAAACATACCTCATCCTTGAAATTTTTTTTCTTTAAATTATTTTCAATTTTTAAATCTACTTCCTTCTTGGGAGGTCTTCCTTAATTTGTTCTCATCGCACAAGCAGTCAAGATGCCATGAAGCACATCCATCTCTAGCTTATCCAAATCTTGTATCTATTCTACTATAGACACCTTAGAGTCAAAATTAGGAGTTAGTGATCTCAATACCCTTTGGACAATAGTAAACTCTTTTACTTCTTCTCCCAATCCTCTAATGATATTGACAACATCATCAATCTTTAACAAGTAGGATGCAATAGTTTCATCTTCAATCATCTTTAGGATTTCAAACTATCATATATGGGTTTGTAACTTGACCAAATTCACCTTTGTGTCTTATTCATAAATGGTCTTAAATTTTTACCATATGTATTTGGCTAATACATAGTGCATTACATTTACATGCTCTACCTCTGATAGGCCACAAAGAATGACATTCATTACCTTGGAGTTATTTTCACTAGCCTTCTTACCTATTGCATATGTTGGTTGAATAGGAGCTGCAGTATAACCATCCATAAATGACTACCAAATGTCATGTCCTTATGACATCATATATATATATATATATATATATATATATATATATATATATATATATATATATATATATATATATATATATATATATTCTAACATTCCAAAATGCATAGTTAGATCCATTGTATAATAGAGCCTTATTGGTAGAGAAACCACCTTGAACTTATTGAATAGTCACCCTTGCTTCTTAGGATCTCCTTTAGGATTTTATACCAAATTTAAAGGACCATGATCTGATACCAATTATTAGAATAAAAATGACTGCAAGGGTGGGGTGAAATAGTCTTCAAAAAATTCTTTCAATTCCACTTAAACATACATGAACCATTATAACAAGCAAGTACTCTTTACAAGAAGAAACACCAATCATAAGAGCATGAAACACATGAATAAAGTATATACATGGGAAAAATTTAAAGGAAAAAAACCCCACTAATGATGAAAATGGAATACAGTCTTATAATACAAACACCAATCTTTAGTGAAGCACAAACTCCATGTGGAGCACCAACTTAGCTAGGCTTTATCAAGCACCCAATTGCATGGATGAACCAACCCCATAGATGAATTATCACCAAATAAGGAACCTAAAATAGTTGATCCACTTTATAAACCCTTATTTCTTATACAACATATGATGATCTTCTTCCTCAGCTATTCACTCACTTCTATCCCTCTTAAGTTGGCCTCTAGCCATTTTTGCTCAACTAACCCTCTTCATAGCTTGATTAGATATTTTGACATTTATCCTCATATGAAAAACCTATATAAATCTTAATGAAACTTATATGATGGCACACATGACCTCCTTATGCTCACCAATTATCTATATCATTTTCTTGTTCTCTACACTTTCTAAGTACACACAAATAGACCTAAACTGCCTTATTTTTATATAAGTCACTTGATCATATCCTTCTTAGTCAGCCACACATTCTTATATTCTTAGGTCAGACATGTAATATGTCTTATAATATTATGATAACACACATTTTATCATAATTTTATCACACATTGGTCGGTCATAGCTTAATTAGCCCTTACTCCTCTTTTAGGTTTTATGGAGACCTAATAGGCCATTTTAGCAACATGTTACGATTTGATATTTATTGAATCATATTCAAACACCTCAAATGGAATGAAAACATCATATGTCATTAAAATATACCTTATCCAACTTCACTTTATGTCCATCACACCATTTAAGTGTAACCACCATTTGAATCCTTTCTCAAAACATTGTTCATAAAAGGCTTGTGCATATATAGAAAATTTGTCTTGAACACCTGAGGCATAAACTCAATTTTGAAAATTAACCATGGAAAAAAATTACATATTCAAAAACCTCATGACCTAAGTTTCATCACAAAATTCATCAAATGCTTCAACTTGGGATATATAGGCTCAAACTCTTCTCTAGAATATGCTCACTTAGAACTCCCAACTGACTTCAAAACATAATCAAGGAAACATGAACTTTTGACACCTAATTAAACATACTCAAAGAATTTAAATACATGAAAAATATATTATAATATACTAAAATAAACCTCCATAAAAAGGATTAGAAGAACAAATGGCAACTATTGGTCTTACAGACCAATTTATTGACCTTCTCTCTCACAGACTCTACTCAGCTAGACAAACCATTTTGGCTTCAATGTTTCAACCTCTTATACTAAATTTAAAGGTTTTATAAAATTTGGATAAAATATTTAAGTACCAAACAACATCATAATGAAATTCAATCCATCACACCTATATGAAAACACACCAGGAATCATCTTCTCAATTATACCTAATTTTCTTATTATCTGCACTACTAGGTCTGTTAGCGACTGACCAACTTAGATCACCAAATTTTCACACCTAATATTTGGATCCTATTTATAAAAATTAATGAAAAAAATTAAAATTCTCATACTTTGACCTTTATCCACTGATCAACTTTGACATGGTCAACTTTACCTATTACAACAAATATTCAAAATATAAGCACTTTCCTATAGGATCTGCTCACCCACTTAAAAAACCAATCATACCTAAAGATGCTTGAGAGAGTTCAATTAAACCTCAAATCAATTTTATATTCATACAAAAATATTTTGATCACTTTATAACAAGATATTCAACATCAATTAATTGTTAGGGTTTTTAGAGGGTTTAGACAAACTTCTAGTCTTAACAATCATTCATAAAGCTTAGCTCCTATTTATAGAAACCAATGCTTGAAAATTTGAGTTATAACCTTTATTTATTTACCATGATAAAATTAATTTTTCATTCGTAATTTACGCATTCCAACAAGCACTTGAAAATCCTTCTTAAGTAGACAAGTCTTCATTCTATGCACTCGAGAGACCTTGAAACACTTTTTCAAGACTTTTCTTGTAAACCATGACCTAAAACTTCAGTTAAATACTTAAATAAAATTTACACACCTTTTTCAATGTTCGCCTACTCATCCACGTTATGGAAAATAATCTTGATACCTTATCTAGCCACCATCTCTTTTTTTCTTTATAGGCCTTAACTTGCAAGTCACAATAGGTCTTGAAGTTGACCTTCTAACCACTATCCAAACTCTCAACATATCATGTATATGACATTAAATATTATATCATGATTAACTACTATTAAACATTCTTCATATGTCTTGTCAACAGCTCGTGATGCCTTGTTAGGTGAAACAATATCTAGAACTAGTCTAGCTGCAAACTTGGACTGAAGTACTTACCCCTATAGACTTCACCTTGAAACTATACTAATTAATATGATGTCTCTTATTTATGCTCAAAAAACATCATACAATTACACTTCTTCATAATTTCAAAAATACATATTTTTAGCTTCAATGGAGCATTTTCATAGCTACTTACATAGATCTTTGAAGCTCGACTAAAGATCTTTATAGCTCACTCAGAGCATCTTTAGATATGATTACATAGATATTAAGATTCTCTATGGATGGTTTGTATATTTTGGTTCCTATCAAATATCTATTTTCAAGTCCTCTAACAGTCTATGAATACTTTGTTGATTGATTTTTTGAGTCTATTGGAAATATTCTAAAATTGATAGAAATGGGCCCTGAGTTTCAATGGTTACCTAAGGGTTTTAAAAATATCACTCTAGCCACCAATGATGTCTAAGTGAGTACCACCCTCCAAAAATTTTATGGCCATGGATTTACCTCTAAGCGATTTCTCTTGGTTTTCTTCACAAATGGGAATTGTTCAATTAGGAAGGGGCCATTACCTATTTTATTGGTAGGTCCTCTTAATGGACCAACTACTTTGGAGTTATTATAGGTATTTCACCCAAGCACTTCCTATAGTTATGCGATCAAGGTTTACCCTAATCCAAAATAGATTACAAAAAATTACTTGATTCAGTTATGTAGGAGAATACAGTTAAGATTTTTTGAAAAATTATTGAAATAAAGTATGCAATAGAATAGAGTTAAGACTTTCTAAAGGGAAAAAAAAGTGGCCATAGAAAGTGCTTTGATACCAGATGAGAGGATCCTCCTATAATAATTAATAAAAATGCACAAAATAATAGGAATTAACAACATAAATTAATAGATTTAGATAATTAGCAGAACACTTGAAAAGATTGAATTGATCATAGGCCACTTCAAGGGGGCAACCTCCTTTGAGCAAGCTCAATACAATAAATTCATGGATGCCTTCCTTGGCCTCAACACTTACCTATATACTAAGTCTAATGTAAGCAACTACTACTTCTCCTGCATGTGGTATAAAACAAAATACACTTGGGATGACTTATAAAGCATATGCATCTATATAAACTATTACACTTACAAAATGGAGATAAGGGGTAGCACAGGTACCTAATAAAACTCTTTTTTACAAGATGCTCACTCAAAACTACCAATTGAATTCAAAACATAATCAAGTAAACATGAAATTATGACACTTGAATGAACACACTCAAATATTTTTCAATGCATGAACAATATATTATAACATCCTCAAATCAACCTTTGTTAAAAGGACTACAAGTAAAAAATGGCAACTATTGGTCTTGTAGACCAATCTGTTGACCTCTCTTACAGACTCTACTCAACGAGACAAGCCATTTTGGATTTAATGTTTCAACCTCTTATATTTAATTTAAATCTTGTAAAAAAATGTGGATAAAATATTAAATTCCCAAACAATATCATCATGCACTTCAATCCATCACACTCACATGAAAACACATTAGGAATCTTCTCACTTTTGCCTAATTCTCTTACTATTTATACTACTAGGTTTGTTAGCTAATATCTAAATTAGATCACTAACTTTACACACCTAATATCTATAACCTATCCATAAACCTTCATGAACAATAACTACAAGTCTCGTACTTTGACCTTCATCCATTGAGCAACTTTTACTTGGTCAACTCTGCTTGCTACAACAAATCTTTGAAAAATCAACACTTTATTGTAGGGCATGTTCACTCACTTGAGAAAATCATCACACATAGATATGCTTGAGAGATTTGAATTAAACCTCCATTAATTTTTCTATCTATACAAGAACATTTAGATAACTTTAGAACAAGATCTTCAACATCGATTCTAGTCTTATTCATTGTTAGGGTTATTTGGGGGTTTAGACCAACTTATAGTCTTAACAATCATTCATTAATATTAGATCTTATTTATAGAAAAAAATTCTTATAAATTTGACATATAACCCTTTTTTATCTACCATGAATATCTTAAGTTCTCATGCAAAATTTGCATGTGCCAACGAGCACTTGAAAAACCTTTTCAGGGAGACAACTCTTCATTTTGTGTACTCAAGAGACCTTGAAACACTTTTTCAAGCCTTTTATTTTATACCATGACCTAAAACTTCATGAAAATACTTAAATAAAATTTAATCACCTCTATCAATATTCACCTGATCATCCATATCATGGAAAGTGATCATGATATCTTATCTGGCCACCATCTCTCTTTTTGCATTTTAGGCCTTAACCTACAAGTCATAATAGGTCTTGAAGCTGACCTTCTAACCACTATCCAATATCTCAAAATCTCATTTATATTCCATGAAATATCCTATCATGATTAACTATTTTCAACATTATTCATATGCATTGTCAATAACTCATGATGCCTCATTAAGCAAAACAATAACTAAAACGAGTCTAGCTATATACTTGGACTGAAGTGCTTACACCTATAGACTTCACCTTAAAACTATCTTGAGTTATATAATGCCTCTTATGTATTCTCAAACAACCTTATACAATTACTCTTCTTTAGATCTTTACCAACACATCTTCTTAGCTTTAATGGAGCATCTTCATAGCTACTTACATAGATCTTCAAAGCTCGACTAAGGATCTTTGTAGATCACTCAGAGCATCTTCATAGCTACTTACATATATATTTAAACATAAAACTCATTATTTATATACCACTCATTTAATCATGATACTTACAAATTCCTTATCATATGTTCAAATACTATCAAGTATTCTTTGGAGATTTAATGGAATGTCTTTAGAGTTGCCCGGTAGATCTTCAAAGCTTGACTACAGATCTTTTTATCTCAATCACTATGTTGGCATACAAACTCATTATATACATACCATGAACAAATTATTTGACCATGTACCTTCACAAAATCCTTTGAAATCAATGACAATATAAATACCAACACTCAACAATCAATGACAATGCTCAACAATCTCCCCCTTTCTCATTGATGGCAAACACACTTAGAAAACTATGTCAAACACTCTTGATGGAAATCACCTCTTATACTTGGTTCTTTCCTTTTCTTTCTCACCCTTTCTAATCTATTTCCCCCTTTGACATTAATGACAAAGGTTCTTCCACAATTATCATCTCTTTCAGAATGAACTTAGATTACAAGACCACTTCAACATAGATCAAGCTCAGTTAACAACATTACTATCTCACACTCAAACCAAGCATCCACCATAATTATATTAATAATAGATATCAAGGGTCACTTGTAACTACAAAAATCGTGCTTTATTCTTTTTGAGCTGATACTACCTTTTAAATACACTAGATGGCATACAATCTTCAAAAACTATAGCAACCACCTATGATAATAATTGAAAGAAACTTATCTCAATCAGGGTACTCTCCCAACTGATCCATCAAAAAATCAATAATCAGATTCTATGAATCATCTCAGACACAATATCTCCTTAACTCCATACATATCAAAAATTCATCACTTTATTGAAAAAGAACTCAGAGATACCAAGCTACCCCTTAGACCAAGCATATCTTCTTTAAAATAAATATAAACTTAGATCAATTACCTTCTTTGATATGATTGACAAAGATCAAACTTTTGACCAAACACAAGGTTAACCCATTCTTGAAACCAACTATAGAATTAAGGACTCCCACTTTGTCTTCACAAATCAAGCTCAATTACTCACAGAAAATGATACAAAAATCTTTTCTCTTATATGCCAATTGCCCACATTTTGACTTTAGATACTTGATAATAACCTTAGATCTCTCATCATCCTACCTACTATACTTCAACCACAGAGTCACCAACATATTAATGGATAATATCCATCTTCATCTCTATACTTACAATATAAACAACCTAGAACATTCTCAAAAGAAAACTTCTTTGACTACAACCTCATGCTTCTACTGATAGAAGAATTTCTTCATAAAGCTTAATGGAGACACCTCTTTTCATAGGGTACTAAAACATTCTAAACTTAGGAGATTCCTAAATCTCCATGCATTCACAAGATATAATATCATTCAACATCCTTCTAGGCTTGATTAGCACTATAATCTCATCATCAACCATTCCTAACTTGATTTCACATTTGGGGAATGTTATATCTTAGCAAACAATCCACTTGAACTTGTAGACTTGTCATGACTTCTATTTAATACCTTTGGTTTTCATACATTCATTTTCCTTCTTTCTTGCACTCTAGGAGCTCCAAACTTCCTACTTTGACTTGATGACTTTCTTACTCTATTAGGATAGAATATTGTAACGTGTCATATATTATGATAATTATGATATACCACCTTATACATACCATTTGATGGATGTGAATTGTGACTCCTTCCATAATCCCATGAGTATTCATTCATGGAGGGTCTTTTACATTCTCTTGCTCTATGACCAAATTGATTGTATATAAAATAGTAACTATTGAATGAATTGACATACCTTATAGCATCATACTATATAATAGGTGTTTTCATGTCGATCTTCTTATATTCAATAGTATTCTCCTTGACTTGAGATGACATTTTTTTGTCTTTTTTGAAACCAAGACCTATCTTGTCACTTGTGGACTTTTGAATTCTCAAAATAACATCTATAACCTCAGTTCACTTTCCAAATTTCACAAACCTCTTCACCTTTCTTGATGCTTGATCTAACTTAGCTTTTAGAGATTATATTTTAGTTTCATATTTTATACAATCTTCCTCTTTATCCTTTAGGCTTGAATTGACTATATTTTTTTGTTTCTCAACTTAAATTATGATATCATTATACTCCTTGGAAGTGTTGCTCAGCCTTTCCTCAAAAAATCCAATCTGATCTTCATAGTCCTTGACTAATGACCTAAGTTTGTGATTCTTTCTTATTTGAAACTTTAATATTGCTACCTCAGGATTCAATTTTGTTTCTCCTTCTTCATTGTCATAGTATACTTATTCATTTGATTCTATATCAACTATAAGGCCTTTCCCATTTGAGCAACCCTCATTACCTGATTTTATGGCCATGAACAAGGTTTCACTACTTTCATGTTTAGGTTCATTACTGACATCATCACTATCATATGTGCTTTAATTACTTACATCAGATGAGCTATCTTCTTTGGTATAAAAACTTTTTTATTTTTGAATGACCCTATCCTTCTTTCATTCTTCTTGAAATCTCTTTTTTTATTGTCAGACTCATAGAAATTTCTATTATTTCCATGATGTTCATCATTTTATTCATTATGCTCAGATTTATCCTTGTTAGGACACTTGGATGCTAAGTGACCAATCTTGCCACAACTAAAACATCTGATGGGTAACTTACCCTTGTACTTGCCTAAGCCAAATTTTAATTTCTTAGTAAACATATCTATGAGTTCATCATCATCAATATCTGAACATACTTCATCCTTGACCTTTTTATCTTTTGACTTATTTTCAAATTTAAAATCTACTTCTTTCTTTAAAGGTCTTCCTTAATTTTTTCTCATTGCATAGGCAGTCAAGATGCCATGAAGCCCATCCATCTCTAGCTTGTCCAAATATTTCACCTCTTCTACTATAGACACCTTAGAGTCAAACTCAAAAGTTAGTGATCTCAATACTTTTTGGATAATAGTAGACACTTTCACTTCTTCTCCCAATCCTCTAATCATATTGGCAACTTCATCAATCTTTAATAGGTAAGATGCAATGGTTTCATTTTCATTCATCTTCAGTATTTCAAACTATCTTTCGTGGGTTTGTAACTTGACCAACTTCATCTTGGTGTCTCCTTCATAAATGGTCTTAAATTTTTCCCATATGTATGTGGTTGATACACAATGAATTATATTTATAATCTCTACCTATAATAGGCCACAAAGAGTGGCGTTCATTACCTTGGAGTTATTTTCACTAGCCATCTTACCTATTGCATCTATTGGTGGAATAGGAGGTGCAGTATAACCATCCACAACTGAATTCAAAATGTCATGTCCTTATGACATCAGATATATATTAATTATTATATTATAAAAGGCATAGTTATATCAATTAAACAATAGATCTTTACTAGTAGAGAAACCACCTTAAACTTGTTGACTAGTCATCCTTGCTTCTTAGGATCTCCTTTAGACTTTTAGACCTGATTCAAAGGACCATGATATGATATCAATTTTTGGAATAAAAATTACTAAGATGGGGGTGAAATAATCTTCAAAAATCTCATTAAAATATACTTAAACATACGTGAACTATTTTAACAAGCAAGTACATATTTGCAAGCATAAACACCAAATCATAAGAGCATGAAACACAATATATACATGGGAAAAATTTATAGTAAAAAAACCCCATAGATGATTCAAATGGAATATAATATTGTAATACAAACACCAATCTTTAGTTAAGAACCAAATCTACATGGATCACCAACCCCAACTAGCTAAACACCAACCTTCCCTAAACTGGCCTCTAGCCTTCTTCACTCAATTAGCCCTATTCATAGCTTGATTAGATATTCTAAACTTTATCTCCATATGCATAACCTATATAAATATTCATGACACTTATATAATGTCATAAATTATCTCCTTATTTTCACCAATGATCTAGATCATTTGCTTATTCTCTACAATATCTAAGCACACGCAAATAGGCCTAAATTGCCTTGCTTTTATATAAGTCACTTGATCATATCCTTCTTAGGTCAGCCATGTAATATGTCTTATAATATTATAATAACTCACTTTTGATCATAATTTGATCATGCATTGGTCGATCATAGCTCAATTAACCGTTACTCCTCTTTTAGGCTTTATGGAGACCTAATAGGCCTTTTTAGCAACATGTTACTATTTGATATTTCTTGAAGCATATTAAAACACATCACATTGAATGAACACATAATATTTCAATATAATATACCTTATCCAAATTCACTTTATTTCCATAACACCTTTTAAGTCCAACCACCATTTCAACCCTTTCTCAAAACATTGTTTATAAAAGGCTTGTGCATACACAAAAAAATTATCTTGAATAACTGAGGTATAAAATCAATTTTGATAGGAAACCATGGAAAAAAATTACATATTCAAAAAATAATTACCTAAGGTTCATCACAAACTTCATTAGATACTTTAACTTAGGATATACAAGCTCAAACTCTTCTCTGTAATATGCTCACTTAGAAGTACCAACTGACTTCAAAGCATAATCAAAGAAACATGAACTTATAAGACCTGATTGAAAATAATCAAAGACTTTAAATGCATGAAAAATAAATTCTAACATCCTCATATAAACCTCAATTAAAATTATTATAAGAATAAATAGAAACTATTGATCTTATAGACTAATCTATTGACCTTCTCTCTCATAGACTCTACTCAGCTAGATAAACCATTTTGTATGAAATGTTTCAACCTATTATACTAAATTTTAAGATTATAAAAAACATGGATAAAATATTTAAGTACTAAAAAACATCATCATGTAATTCAATTCATCACACTTATATGAAAACATATCAAAAATCATCTTTTCACTTCTACCTAATTTTCTTATTATCTGCACTACTAAATCTATTAGCGACTGGCCAACTTGGATCACCAAATTTAAACAATTGAGATATTTAACCTATCTATAAACCTTAATTAATGAAAATTAAAAGTCTCATACTTTGACCTTTATCCATTTAACAACTTTGACATGGTCAACTCTACCTACTACAACAAATATTCTAAAAATAAACACTTTCCTGTAGGGTCCACTCACTCACCTAAGAAAAAAATCACACTTGGAGATGCCTAAGAGAGTTTAATTAAACCTAAAATCACTTTTATATCCATACAAAAACATTTTTATCACTTTATAATAATATCTTCAACATTAGATCATTATTAGGGTTCCTTGAGGGTTTAGACCAACTTCCAATCTTAATGATCATTCATAAAGCTTATCTCCTATTTATAGAAACCAATTCTTGTAAATTTTATTTATAAACCTTATTTATCTACCATGATAAAATTAAGTTTTCATGTATAATTTTTACATTCTAACTGGCACTTGAAAACCCTTCTTTGGTAGATAACTCTTCATTTTGCACACTCGAGAGACCTTGAAACACATTTTCAAGATTTTTATTATAAACCATCACCTAAAACTTCATGAAAATACTTAAATAAACTTGAATCACATATTTCAATGTTTACCTACTCACCCATGTCATGGAAACTGATCTTGATACCTTATCTAGCCACCATCTCTTTTTTCTTTATAGGCCTTGACCTACAAGTCACTATAAGTCTTGAAGATGACCTTCTAACCACTATCCAAGTTCTTAGCATCTCATGTATATGACATGTAATCTTAAATAATTCTTAAATAATATTAAATATTCTTCATATGTCTTTTCAATAGCTCATGATGCTTTATTAGGTGAAATAATATCTAGAACTAGTCTAGTTGTAGACTTGGATAGAAGTACTTACCCCTATAGACTTCACCTTGAAACTATATTAAGTAATCTAATGCGTCTTATGTATTCTAAAGTAACCTTATACATTTACTCTTCTTCATAGCTTCAAAAATATATCTTTGTAGCTTTAATGAAGCATCTTCGTGCTACTTACATAGATCTTTGAAACTCGACTAAAGATCTTCATAATTCACTCAGAGCATCTTCAGATATACTTACATAGATATTTATATTATCTATATATGGTTTACAAATTCTTGTTCCTTTCAAATATCTACCTACTGTAAGTCCTCTAACAGTCTATGGATACTTTGTTGATTGATTTTTTTTAGTCTGCTAGAAATATTATAAAATTAATAAAAATGGGCCCTAAGGTTCAATGGCTACCTAAGGGTTTTAAAAATATCACTCTAGCCACCAATGCCATCTAAGAGAGTACCACTCTCCAAAAAATTTCTAGTCATAGATTTACCTCTAAGAAACATCTCTTGGTTTTCTTCATGGATGGGAACTACTCAATCAGGAAGGGTCATTGCCTATTTCACTTGTTGGTCCTCTCAATGGACTAGCTACTTTGGGGTTCTTATGGTAATCCTCATGATGAGTTTTAGTGTTTTCACCCAATCACTTCCCATAGTTATGTGGTCAGGTTTTTACCTTGATCTAAATAGATGACAAAAAATCACTTAATTGAGTTATGCAATAGAATAGAGTTAATATTTTCTAAAAAATTACTAAAATGAAGTATGTAGTATAATAGAGTTAAGACTTTCTAAAAGAAAAAAATTGTGATCTTGGAAAGTGCTCTGATACTATATGAGAGGATCCTCTTTTAATAATTAATAAAAATGCATGAAATAAGAGGAATTAATAGCATGAATTAATAAATTTAGATAATTAATAGAACACTTGAAAATATTCAATTGATCACATGCCACTTTGAGGGGGCAACATCTTTTGAGCAAGCAAATTCGTGGATGCCTTCCTTGGCCTCAACACTTACTTATATACTAATTCTAATATAATTAAATAATACTCCTCCTAAAAGTGAGATAAAAAAAATGCTTATGGGATGACCTAGAAATTATATGCATCCATAGCAACTATTACACTAACAAAATATATAGAAGGGGTAGCACAAGTTCCTAACAAGACTCTTCTTTGCAAGATGCTCACTTAGAACTGCCAATTGACTTCAAAAAATAGTCAAGGAAACATAAAATTATGACACATAATTAAACATACTCAAATAATTTCAATGTAGGAATAATATATTATAACATTCTCAGAGCAACCTCTGTTAAAAGGATTACAAGAAAAAATGGCAACTATTGGTCTTACAGACCAATCTATTGAGTTTATCTCTTACAGACTCTACTCAGTGAGACAAGTTATTTTGGATTTAATGTTTAAACCTCTTATACTAGCTTTCAAGCTTCTAAAAATGTGTATATAATATTAAATTCCCAAAAAATATCATCATCTACTTCAATCCATCACACTTACATGAAAACATATTAGGAATCATCTTGTCACTTTTGCTCGATTTTCTTACTATTTATACTACTAGGTCTATTAGAGACAAGCCAACTTACATCAATAAATTTTCACACATAATATATATATATATATATATATATATATATATATATATATATATATATATATATATATATATATATATAAAACCTATCTATAAACCTTCATGAACAACAACTACAAGTCTCGTACTTTGACCTTCATCCACTAAGCAACTTTTACTTGGTCAAATCTGCTTGCTACAACAAATCTTTGAAAAACAAGCACTTTCTTGTAGGGTATACTCACTGACCTGAGAAAAAAATAACACCTAGATATTCTTGAGAGATTTTAATTAAACTTATATTCACTTTTATAGCCATACAAAAACATTTGAGCACTTTAGAATAAGATCTTCAACATCGATTCATTGTTAGGGTTATTTGAGGGTTTAGACCAACTTCTAGTCTTAACAATCATTCATATAGATTAGCTCCTATTTATAGAAATAAATTCTTATTAATTTTATCTATAACCCTTACTTATCTACCATTAATATCTTAAGTTCTCATGTAGAAGCTACACATGCTAATGAGCACTTGAAAAACCTTCTCAAGTAGGCAACTCTTCATTCTGTGTACTGAAGAGATCTTGAAACACTTTTTCAAGACTTTTATTGTAAACCGTGACTTGAAACTTCATGAAAATATTTAAATAAAATTTAATAAACTCTATAAATGTTCACTTGCTCACCCATATCATGTAAACTGATCATAATACCTTATATGGTCATAATCTCTCTTTTTGATTTCTAGGCCTTGACCTACAAGTCACAATAGGTCTTGAAGCTAACCTTATAACCACTATCCAAGATCTCAAAATATCATGTATATGATATTAAATATCCTATCATGATTAAATACTATCAAAAATTATTCATGTGCCTTGTCAACAACTCATGATGCCTCATTAGGCCAAACATTATCTATAAGTAGTCTAGCTACAGACTTGGACTAAAGTACTTACCCCTATAGACTTCACCTTGAAATTATCCTAAGTACTCAAATGCCTCTAATGTATTCTCAATAAAATTTATACAATTACTCATTTTTATATCTTTAAAAATACATATTCATAGCTTCAATGGAGCATCTTTGTAGCTACTTACATAGATCTTTAGAGCTCAAATAAGGATCTTTGTAGATCACTCAGGGCATCTTCAGAGCATCTTACATAGATCCTTAGAATATATATCTTATTATTCAAAGCTCACTCATTCAATCATGATACCTTCACATTCCTTATCATATGTTCAAATACTATCAAGTATTATTTGGATCTTTAATGAAACATCTTCTAAGCTTGACTACAGATCTTCCTAGCTCATTCACTATGCTAGCATACAAACTCATTATATACATACCATGAACAAATTGATTGACCATGCACCTTAACAAAATAATTTGACATCAATGACAACATAAATACCAAAACTCAGAAATCAATGACAATTATCAACAATCTCCCCCTTTGTCATTGATGGCAAACACACTAAGAAAACTGTGTCAACCACTCTTGATGGCAATCATCTCTTACACTTAGTTCTTGCCTTTTCTTAACCTTTCTAATCTTTCTTTTTATTTCTCATCCTTTATTATCTATTTCCCCTTTTGAAATTAATTACAAAGGTTCTTCCACAATTATCATCCCTTTTTGAATGAACTCAGATTACAAGACCACTTCAACACAAATCAAGCTTAGTTAACAACCTGAATATCTCCCCCTCAAACCAAGTATCAACCATGCATTTGTTAATAGATATCAAGCATCACCTATAACTATTAAAATCATACTTTCTTCCTTTTGAACCGATACTACCTTTTAAGGACACTAGATGGCACACAGTGTTCAAAAACTATGGCAACCACCTATGATAACAATTCAAAGAAATTTCTCTCAATCAGGTCACTTTCTAGCTGATCCATCAAAAAATCAACAAATAGAGTATATGAATCATCTCAGACACAATCTCTCCTTAAATCCATACTTATCAAAAAGTAATCACTTTATTGTAAAAGAACTCAGAGCTACCAAGCTACCCCTTAGACCAAGCATATCTTCTTTAAAAGAACTAAAAACTCATATCACTTACCTTACTTGATATGACTGATGAAGATCAAACTTTTGACCACACACAAGGTTAACCCATTATTTACACCAACTATAGAATTAGGGACTCCCCCTTTGTCTTCACAAATAAAGCTCAGTTCCTCACATAAACTGATACACAAATCTTACCTCTTATATACCAATTATCTACATTTTGACTTTAGATACTTGATAATAACCTTAGATCTCTCATCATTATACCTACTATACTTCAACCATAAAGTTACCAACATAAGAATGGATAACATCCATCTTCATCTCCCTACTTACAACATAGACAACCTGAAATCTTCTGAAAAAACCTTCTTCTACTATAACCTCATGATTTTGTTGATAGAAGAATGTCTTCATAAAGATTAATGGAGCCACCCATTTTCATAGGGTACTAAAACATCATGAACTTAGGAGATTCCTAGATCTCCATAATTTCACAAGACTTAATATTATTCAATGTCCTTCTAGGCTTGATTAACACTATAGGCTTGATCTCATCATCAATCATTTGATTATTAATGTGAGTTAAGAAAAAACATTCCTGACTTGATTTCACACCTAAGGCATGCTCTCTTTTATAAAATAGTCCACTTGATCTTTTAGACCGATCATGACTTATATTTACTACCTTTGGTTTTCATACATTCATTTACCTTCTTTCTTACACTCTAGGAGATCCAAACTTCATACTTTGATTTGATGACCTTCTAACTCTATTAGTACATAATATTGTAATGTGTCTTATATTATGATAGCTATAATAAATCACCTTATACATACCATTTGACTGATGTGAATTGTGACTCCTTCCATAATCCCATGAGTATTCATTCTTGGGGGCTCTTATATATTTTCTTGCTCTATGACCAAATTGATTGTATACAAAATGGTAGCCATTGAATGAATTGGCATACTTTATAGCATTGGGCTATCTGATAGGTCATTTCATGTTGATCTTCTTGTATTCAATAGTCTTCTCCTTAAATTGAGGTGCCTTATTTTTGTCTTTTTGAAACTAACACCTATCTTGTCACTTGAAAACTTTTGACTTATCAAAATATCATCTAGAGCCTCAATTCTCTTTCCAAATTTCACAAAGATCTTCACCTTTATATATGTTTGATCTAACTTAGATTTTAGAGATTATATTTTAGTTTTATATCTGATGCAATATTCCTCCTTAACCTTTAGGCTCGTATTGACTATCTTTATATGTGCCTCAACTTGACTAATGATATCATAATACTCCTTGGAAGTGTTGCTCAAATTTTCCCCAAATAATCCAATCTAATCTTCATAGTCCTTAACTAATGACCTAAATTTTTTATTATTTCTTCTTTGAAAATTTAACTCCTCTAGGTAACTTACGAGCTCTATCTCAAGATTCACTTTTGTTTCTCCTTCTTCACTATCATAGTATACTTCTTCATCTAATTCTAAATCAACTAATAAGCCTTTCCCATTTGATCAAACCTTATTACCTAATTCTATGGCCATGAACAAGGTTTAATTGATATCATGTTTAGGCTCATTACTTTCATGATCACTATCATATGTGCTTTAGTTTCTTGCATTAGATGAGCTTTAGTCTTTGGTATAGAAACTTTTCTTATTTTTGAATGATCCTATCCTTCCTTCATTCTTCTTGAAATATCTCTTTTTCTTGTCAGACTTATAAAATTTTATATTATTTCCATGATGTTCATCATGTACTTCATTATGCTCATATTTATCCTTGTTAGGACACTTGGATGCTAAGTGACCAATCTTGCCACAGCTAAAACATTTGAAGGGTAACTTATCCTTGTACTTGCCTAAGCCAAACCTTAATTTCTTAGTAAACATAGCTATGATTTTATCATCATCATATCTAAACATACCTCATCCTTAAACTTTTTGGCCTTTGACTTATTTTCAACTTTGAAATCTAATTCCTTATTGGGAGGTCTTTCTTAATTTGTTCTCATTGCATAGGCAGTCAAAATGCCATGAAGCCCATCCATCTCTAGCTTGTCTAAATATTGCATCTCTTCTAATGTAAGTGATCTCAATACATTTTTTAAAATAGTAGACTCTTTCACTTCTTCTCCCAATCCTCTAATGATATTGACAACTTCATCAATATTTAACAAGTATGATGTAATGGTTTCATCTTCATTCATCTTTATGCTTTAAAACTATCTTCTATGGGTCTGTAACTTGACCAACATCACATTGGTGTATCCTCATAAATGGTTTTAAATTTTTCCCATATGTATTTGGTTGATACACAATGCATTACATTTATAATCTCTACCTATGATAAGCCACAAAGAATGGCATTCATTACCTTTGAGTCATTTTCACTAGCCTTCTTACCTATTACATCTGTTAGTGGAATAGAAGGTGAAGTATAACCATCCACAACTGATTTCCAAATTCCATGTCCTTGTGATATTATATATATATTCATTTTGACATTCCAAAAGGCATAGTTATATCCATTGAACAACAAAACCTTACTAGTAGAGAAACCACTTTGAACCTGTTGACTAGTCATCCTTGCTTCTTAGGATCTCCTTTAGGCTTTTAGACCTGTTTCAAAAGACCATGATATGATACCAATTTTTTAAATAAAAATTAATAAGAGGGGGGGTTAAAAAATCTTCAAAAATTTCTTTTAATTCCACTTAAACATGTATGAACCATTCTAATAAGAAAGTACATCTTTGCCAGCAGAAACACCAAATCATAAGAGCATGAAACACATAAACACAATATATACATGGGAAACCTTTAAAGGGAAGAAACCCTATTTATTATTAAAATTGAATAAATTCCTATAATAAAAACACTAATATTTAGTGAAGCACCAACTCCACATGGAACACTAACCCCAACTAACTAAGCACCAACTCATCTAGGCTTTAACAAGCACCCACTTGCAAGGAGGCACCAACCTCCTAGATGACTTAGCACCAAATCAGCCACTTAAAACACTTGATCCAATTTATAAACCATTATTTATTATACAACATATAATGATATTCTTCCTCAGCTCTTCACTCACTTTTATCCCTCTCAAACTAGCCTCTAGCCTTCTTTACTCAAATAGCCCTCTTCATAGCTTGATTAGATATTCTGACCTTTATCCTCATATGAAAAACCTATATAGATATTCATGACACTTATATTATGTCCCACATGACCTCCTTCTACTCATAAATTATCTATATCATTCACTTGTTCTCTACACTCTCTAAGCACACATAAATAGGCCTAAATTACCTTGCTTTCATATAAGTCACTTGATCCTATCCTTCTTAGTCAGCTTCAAATTATTATATTATTAGGTCAGCCATGAAATATGTCTTATAATATTATAATAACACAATTTTTATCATAATTTTATCACACATTGGTCATTCATAACTCAATTAGCCCTTACGCCTCTTTTAGGCTTTATGGAGACCTAATAGGCCATTTTAGCAACACATTACCATTTGATATTTCTTGAAGCATATTCAAAGACCTCACATGGAAGTAACACATCATATTCCACTCCAATATACCTTATCAAACTTCAATTTATGTCCATAACACCTTTTAATTCCAACCACCATTTTAACCCTTTCTCAAAACATTATTCATAAAAGGCTTGTGCATACACAAAAAAAAATTCTTGAACAACTGAGGCAAAAAATAAATTTTAATAAGAAAAAATATTAAAAAATTACATATTAAAAAACCTAATTACCTAAGGATCATCACAAAATTCATTATATTTTTCAACTCAGGATATACAAGCTCAAATTCTTCTCTGTAATATGCTCACTCAGAACTGCCAATTGACTTCAAAACATAATCAAGAAAATATGAAAATTTGACACCTGATTGAACATACTAAAATTATTTAAATTCATGAAAAATATATTATAACATCCTCAAATAAAACTATATCAAAAGGATTACAATAACAAATGGCAATTATTGTTTTTGCAGACCAATCCATTGACCTTCTCTCTCACAAACTCGACTCAACTAGACAAACCATTTTGGATTCAATGTTTCAACCTATTATAATAAATTTAAAGATTTTTAAAAACATGTATATAATACTCAAGTCCCAAAAAACATCATCATGCACTTTAATTCATCACACTTATATGAAAACACATCAGGAATCATCTTCACTTCTACCTAATTTCCTTATTGTCTACACTACTAGGTCTGTTAGCGACTAGAAAACTTAGATCACCAACTCTACACACTTAAGATCTGGAACCTATCTATAAACCTTAATGAATAAAAATAAAAATTATCATAATTTTACCTTCATCCACTAAGTAACTTTGACATGGTCAACTCTGCCTGCTACAACAAATCTTTGAAAAACAAGCACTTTCTTATAGGGTCTGCTCTCTCACCTGAGAAACCAATCACACTTGGAGATTATTGAGATATTTTAATTAAACCTCAAATCAATTTTATATCCATAAAAACTCATTTTTATCACTTTATAATAAGATATTCGACATCATTTCTTTGTTTGGGTTCTTTAAGGGTTTAGACCAAATTCCAATCTTAATGATCATTCATAAAGCTTAGCTCCTATTTATAAAAACCAATGATTGTAAATTTAAGTTATAATCCTTATTTATATATTATTAATAAATTAATTTCTCATGCAAAAGTTGCACATTCCAATGGTCAATTGAAAAAACTTCTGGGTAGACAACTCTTCATTTTGTACACTCGAGAGATGTTGAAACACTTTTTCAAGCCTTTTCTTGTAAACCATGACCTAAAAATTCATGAAAATAATTAAATAAAATTGACTCACCTCTTTTAATTTTCACCCGATCACCCATGTCATGGAAACTGATCTTGATACCTTAGCTAGCCAACATCTCTTTTTGTCTTTATAGGCCTTGACCTGCAAGTCATAATAGGTCTTAAAGTTAACCTTTTAACCACTACCCAAGATCTCAGCATCTCATGTTTATGACATGTAATCTTCTATCATGCTTAACTAATATTAAATATTCTTCATATATCTTGTCAATAAATCATGATACCTTATTATGCAAAACAATATCTAAAACTAGTCTAGCTATAGACTTGGACTGAAGTACTTACCCCTATAAACTTTACCTTGAAACTATATTGAGTAATCTAATGCCTCTTATGTATGATCAAACAACCTTATATAATTACTCTTATTTATATCTTAAAAAGTACAACTTCATAGATTCAATAGAGCATCTTTTTAGTTGCTTACACAAATCTTTGAAGCTCGACTAAAGATCTTCATAGCTCACTTGGAGCATCTTTAGAGATACTTACACAGATATTCAGAGCATACAACTTCTTCAGAGATCACTCATTTTATCATGATAACTACACATTCCTTCTAACATGTTCAAATATTATCAAGTATTCTTTAGAGCTTCAATAGAATATCTTCAGAGTTACCTAGTAGATCTTCAAATCTTGACTACAGATATTTGTAGCTCACTCACTATGATGGCATACAAACTCATTATATACATATCATGAACAAATTACTTGACCATTTACCTTTATAAAATCCTTTGACATAAATGACAATATAAATACCAAAACTCAATAATCAATTATAATGCTCAACATGACCTCAAACATGAAATCTAAGATTTGTTCCTTTAGAGTAATGGACACCCAAGTCTCTCATCGAGTTCTCCTTTGTTAGACATTTTTTTATAGAGGGATCTTGGCTAATGGTGAAAAAGGGTCTAGAGTAGTAGAAGTTTTAGACAGTTGCATTTAAAATAACTTGGTAGTGACCTTTATGTGATCAGCCTCTCATCCCACAATATTCATTATGATCGAGGAAGGGTAAGGTGGGATTTCAACCCATAGATTTGGTGGCACCTTATTTTTCACTTGAACTATATGCATAGCTTTATAGAAAAATAATTATTTTTCATCTTCATTTTCATATAAATCACCAGCTATGTCTTCCATCATGACTTGGTAAACTTTTTACTCATTTTTTCCCATTTGTAATAAATCATAGCTACTCATAATTTGAGGCACCTTCAGATCATCAAGCCAAGTCACAATACTACATGTCTTCTACCTTTGTGGAGGAGATGGATTTCATTCAATCAGGGATTTTCACTTTCTTGGAATTATTTATCTACTGGAATTATTGTGTTGGGGGGTATTATCTGTAGTGGCATGGCTCCCCTAGATGCATAATATTTCTTTCTCTACCTCAGCATTTACCATGATCATGTTGATGAAATACATGAGAGAGATAAATGACAACTTTATCAACTCATGAATCCAAATTATGATCACTTTTGGTATCTTGGTAACAATTTCATGGTGACCTAAGAATTACATGATGTTGACTGGGACTCATGGATGTGTTATGATGAGATCCAAGCCTGCCTCTCACCATTGATGAAACTTAACTTGATGAGTAAGGGTTCCCATTTCCTATGTCCAAATTAGTTTTTAGAACTACTGTGTGGGCCAATAGTCAATGTCTAGATGTACTTCTCCTTTTAGGGAGTTCCATTATGTGAAAAAAATTAGAAAGATGAGAAAATGATACTAAAAATTTGGTTGTACAGTCGTTCAAACTTTCTCAATGTTGGTGATGATATCATACATAAATAACTTAGGCTAGTTAAACTTCTCATTTTAATGAATCATGCCATGAGTAATGTTAATGACACCCTTAGTTGTTTACTTTGTAGACTGAGTGGTCTACCAAAATTGATGGGTTATGAATTCAATCAAAATATTCATAGGTTCATCTAGAATGTCTTTAATGGGTATGTTTTAGGATCTATGGGTGTAGGTGTCTCTAAATTCTTAAATAAGTAGAGGTGCCTTTGATTTATAAGGTGTCAGAGATCCTCCTCGTGTGGGTACCCAATTGCTCTACCCATTGCTAGTGTATTGATCATAATAGTCACATATGAGGAAATATATATGTTATTGTTGTTGTCTCCAAATATTCCACCCTAGAAGAGGGTGTTCAAGCCTCTTCTATATTTGGGCAACATGGGAACACTTCTAGGTATGTGGGTGTACCTATGGTGGAAGTGAGCCTCTAGATTTAAGGGCTAGCTCCCTGAATATGTCTTGAAATTCTCACACTTATGCTAAACTAATTGTTTGTGGGGAAAAGAGTTAGATATTTCACAAATTGGACCTACTATAAAGGAGGTGATGCACCAAGATGTCTTCCATATGACCGTCAAACTTTCCTACACTAAGAAATAAGGCATACAAAATAACTTCTAAGTCCTATGATTTCTAACATAAGTATTTCAATATGAAGGTGAGATGCGTGAGAACTATCCAATATAAGTGAACCATAGACTAATTGTAGACACTAAGGCTCATTATACACTTAAAAGATAGATTCATGCACTTGAAAATACTTTATATGACCCATTATAACATAAACTTTTTCACCAACATTAAAGGATAAGGGAAAAAATGATAAAGAGTTATCAATTTGCATCACCATACATCACTTTGTACACTTAAACAATTGTTCAAGAACTCAAAATCAGATTTGCATTAATGTTCAAAGACAAAATATAACATCATTCTAGTAGGGCTACATCATACAAGGATAGGAATTCTTTACAAGGGCCAAAATGGAAGCTACTTATAGCATTTGAGAGAGAAGTCAAAAACAAGAAGCCCAAAAAAGGGAATCAAATGAGTTAAACCTCATCTAAACTGTAGTTACAACTTCTGAAAATATGCTCTTTTAAGCCTCCTAATTGATCTAGGATACTTCAAGTGGTTGCATAGTTACATTTTTCTCTCATTAATGCTCCCTAATGGCTACAATGGTGGGATCAAGTTATTTTGAATTGGGTCCTAGAACCAATGTAGTTAGAACCATCAAATCAATCCATTGGAGCTTTATCTTGATGCTAACTACTCTTCATTAGCTCATCAAAGAATGCAAACATGGAGAGAAGGGTCCTTTTTGTATAGTTGGTCCTGAAGATGAAATCATTGGGGTATATGTGTATGTCTTCATGGTATCCATAAAAATTCTAGCTCCTATCTAAACTAGACATGCTTGAACTTCTCCCCATGTTCATAGGTCCACTATAGATAGAAAACCAATCTTAGACTATTGGTTTTCCTATTAGGTCCAAATAGACTGTGCACATGCCTTTATTATAATAATGGTGAACACATTTAGAGAATCAACCCTGTATGACACAAACCCTCAAGCCAAAGGTCTATATTAAGCTCTGATGGTGGTCCTTTTCTATTTCTAAACTAGAATAAATTACTATGTCCTTTTCATGGCATTCAAATGAGCTTTAATGGTGGAAAATATCCTTTGAAAAGCTTACCTTGGCTCGACTTTGGTCATGCACTCAAACCCCATGAAGTCCCTTAGCTTTTCAACCTTTAATTTCATTGGTCATCGATTATAACTCAAATTATTGACTCATCAACCTTTGCTCACACTATTTGGTCAAGATGTATGAGTTGATATGAGCCCTCAAATCTATCTTTTACTTGTAAACTTTAGCTTAGCTATTGCCACTTGGTGGTCCTATATTATCACTCAAGATCCATTATCAGTCTAATTACTTTCACATGCTCACACCATGTGATGGTCTCTCGAGCTCCTTGACCTATTAACTAATTGTGCACCATCAAATCAAGATGTGTGAAGTAATGTTGATTGTTGGATCAGCCTAGACCTACCATTTAAAACCTAATAGCTAACCAATGACCTTAAAATTGACATCCTCACTCTTGTCAATTGACATTTACATGATCATATTTGATGTTTATGTGACCATTAATTTTAAGCTCCAATGATTTCCTTTTCTCTATCTTAAACTTGATGTATGTGCAAATTTCTTACTCTACATGTCTGACTTTTAATGCTCATAACTTGATCCAAGAAGCTTGCATAGACTTGAAATTTTTAGGATATGATCTAAGAACCAAGAGCTCCATGGCATTATAATTACTTTGCTTATAAATTTCCTTGAGGTGCATTTATAAAATGCATAAACACCCTGACCAATGTGATTTTTCATAATGTGCATGATGACTTGGCCCCTTAGACTTGGTAGCTCAACTTTGAAGGTTTAGATCTAGAAGCAAAAAGGTCATAGAGGCACCAAACTTATAAGAGATGTTTTTGATACTAATAACATTGATCTCATGAGGTTAGATGGTCATGTGAGGCTTTTTGAGCATATTAAAAAATTTCCAAGTGAATTAGTCCACTCTGGTTCTTCATGTGATGCCTTGATGATGTTCTAGCTTCATAAAGCTTGTTCCTAAACTTTTATAGCTCCAAATTATATTTTGAGGCCTATGTGGACCTGTCTTTGATCTTGAATTACATTGATTACCATGAAGACCTATCCAGATCCTTGTAAACCTACCACTTACATATATGATCCTAAAATGACCCCTTAGACACCAAGAGACACAAGGACTAATCTTAAACTATGGCCAAAGCTAGAATGTCATATGAAATGACATCAAATGAACTACAATCATACCCTATGACATTATAAAAATCCCCTATACAAGATTATGACTATAGGGAGATTGACCCATTTTGGCCTATAGTAAAAATGGTCAACCATTATCATTACACCAACTGAGGAACTACTAAACAACCTCACCCAGATGAGTGAAAATTGATAGGCATATCAATCGCTTGACATATGTATTATGAAACCAGTATGAGAATGTAAGAGCTAGAGGTTGCACACCTATTATAGGGTTTGTAAATAAAAGCTTATGTTCAGTAGCTTGGACAAGCTCAAATGGTTCAGGATCATGAATTTCTGTTTTCTAGAGCACAAGACTAATTCCCATTTCTTCTTTTTGTGCTTCAGATAGAGGCATTATAAGTTGAGATCCCTCTATTTGATCATGTGCCCTAAATGATTATTCTAGTGATGAGTAGTATATGAAATGTAGATTTTCAACTCTCTAGACTTGGGAAAATGTAGCACTCTTCTTTAATCTTGACTATTTGAATTATAGTAAGTTTAAAATTCAAATTTGATGCTCAATGAGTTTCCTTTATAGTTTTTATGCCAATTGATTTTCTCTTGAATGCCTTGTTGATCTATCCTCTTTAGAGATGACTTACATTTAATTTGGTCATAATGTACATTGATGTGTTAGATTTTATGATATTAAAATAAACATCAATAGTTGTTGACACGTGTTATGAGATATACCATTATATCTATCTCTAGCCACACTTTAGTAGCTTATTTGTGATGGTGACTGATTATCAATTTAGAAAATACTTTATCCTTCAAACCCCATATTTGGTATTAACTACCCTTTATGAATATTACTCTATTGATATCTTTCTTGATTTGTTTTTTTGCACATTTCTAAAAAATTTATAGCTATCATACCCCTCTGATAACATTAGCCACAATGCATATGAATTTATCTATTGGTAGTCATTGCATGTTGTGAGTTGTCATGGGGCCATCTCTTCAGAGCTGACCACTTATGTATCACCACTTATTCCAACCAAATCCCTCATTAAGATGGGATTCTACAAGAACTAGAGACTATGCCTTTAGTGTTTACCTGCATAAGTACACCCACAAACATAGTGGACAACAACTTATATAATAAAGGATTAGCAGTGGAGAGAAAAACACACACTTGCAAAGATTGAGAAATTGACTCAACACACATGAGAATTCATATAATGCAAGAGAACTAAGAATAACATGTATTTTATTAACTCTTCAGGACAATCCAGTTGAAAGTAAAATAAATAGGCTAACTAGCCAACATACACAACAACCACTGAGTCAAGCTCAGTCGATAATGCTTAGAACCACTTGAATGCTTACAATGAATAATTCCCTCCCAAGGTCTGACTACTCTCTACCTAGGACAACCTATCCCCTAATTCATGAAATATAAGACCAAAATAACTACTCACAAACACCCACATGATACTTGTATAGACGCATGCCCATAGTCCACATAAACTTAGGACTGACACACCAGCTTCACAATGATTCACTTTTCACCACTTTGATAGTTCATACTTGCATTCACCCAAATCACTATGCAAAGAAATCTAACCATTTTTTTTATCAAGGTAGACCAAATATTGAATGTAGATAGGGATGTTGAAGTAACACATCCCTCATAAACTCCCCCACTTAAAAAATAGTGACATCCTCGGTACCAACATGACTCCACTAGAAGGAATCCATGAGGCAATCTTCTATTCAAACTCAACCTAGAGCCAAAAGATTCACATGTCCCTTCTTCAGACACAATCCAAGCCAAGAGGCCAACACACCCCCTTTCTAAGCCCTATCTAGAATCCAAAGTCAAGAGACCAACACATCCTAATTTCAGACCCAAATCTAAGAGATAAACACACCTCCTTTTCAATCTCCCTTCAGAGTCAAGAAACCACCATAACCCCTTTTTAGACCCAAAGCTAAGAGATAAACACATCCCCTTTTCAATCTCCATCCAGAGTCAAGAGATTAACATGCCTCATTTTCAAACCCAAAGCCAAGGGATAAACACTTCCCCTATCCAGGCTCCATCCAAAGTTAGGAGACCAAGGCCAAACTCCATGACCTTAACTTTGACGGTTTTCACCTGCTCCCAGCTTACTAAAAAACTCCCTCTACTTCATATTTCCAAGTAACCCATTATCTTCACCTCAAAAAACTATTCTAACTTCCACTCTAGTTTAACCCATCACATGCATAAAAGGGCACTTATGTGGGATCCATCACTGGTTCAGCTTCATCAGTGACTAAGGTATCCAACTAGTTATAAAACTAATAAACAAACTAAATCTCTAGCAACTTTAGCACGTAGACAAGCTTATCTACACAAGCCACACAAAACTAATGTAGCTTCACAAAATCACCCTGATCTTGCCAACCCCCAAACTTGGGGTGGAGGAAAATGGCTCCTGATGACCCACCTCTTCAAGACTCTACAAACCTAGCAAAGCCTAAGTGACTCCATCAAACTTTCCACTAAAATAGTATTTAAACTCCAAAAAAAAAGTATTACAGGTGAAGACAACTCTTCAAATCAAACACCCCAGTACTAATAATAGGAATGGAGTCCTTACCCAAGAACTCTCCTCTAAAACCAACTCGATACACATGATCAATTATCTTCTCTATAACATAATAAGATGATGTTTCCTTGAGCATACTCCATGGTTGTGAAGAACCCACCTCACATCAATGGGAAAAAGGAACCTATTGCTCCCATTCAACATCCCAACTACTAATAAGCAATACAAGATCCACTGAATTCTCGCTAATTCTTGCACTCTTCTATATACTTAACCCAACACCCCTTTCATCTTCCCAATCTCACTCCTCTGTACAATCTTCACCATGCACACCTGTAATGAATCTAACACAAAATAAATTTGAGATGGAAAAAAACTATCACCTTACCCAACCTGGGTAAACCCTATCTTAGCACAACATGGATGGCTTGTAACTACTCTAAGCCTACTTGAACCTCTAAAGGTTTGGAGGCCAAGCTTCCAAGGCTAAACTGGTTGACTTCCAATTGTAAGACTACTTGAGTATATGAGAAATAAGAGGTTTTCAAACATAGATCACCCCCATCCGTAATAATTAACCCTAACAAGTTACAATAACCACCTCCAAACCCAAGCCGTACCTAGCATTAAGCTCCCCTAAGCACACACATAGTCTACTCACATTATTCATCTAGATCCTCCTTCTAAACTGTAAATACCCCCTACCACTTCAGATAATCTTAGTTATAGTGACTCCCCACACACATCCAATACTTCAAATAGAACTGCTTCTCACTTGACTTTCCAACTAGTGACTTCTTCTTTCCACCCATGGAAGTGCTCCAAGACGTACAAGATCCCTCTAATGACTCCACAGTAGCCTTCCTTCTCTAGTCACCCATTGGCTTCCTTTAAGACTTAATCAACCCCTTGCCAATGCCTCCCCACATGGATGTGTAAGGGCCTAAGGTGTTTTTGCATGAATAACCCTCTCTAAAATCCAAGAGATAGTCTACTACAATAATTACTTCACTAACATTAGACACTTCATGGTGATGGAGCTCCCCCTATAGCCATGACTAAAGACCATGAGTAAACTAAAACAACTTATCTACCTCTGACATGTCAGGGGCCTCTAATAAAAGGCTTTGGAAAGAATATATATACTCCCTCATCTCCCCCACTTGCTTCGACTAACTCAACTTGGTCCTAGCCAACCATGCTACATTCCTAGGTCAAAATTGATCCCTAAGGGCTTCCTTTAGATCTTCCCAAGATTCCAACCTCTATGTATAATTCCTTAATGTAATGTCATTAGCCAAGGTTCTATACCAAACCTTTGTCATACATGTGAGGTACCTTGTTATAGTGTGTACCTCTTATGCACTTGACAGACCCCCTAACCCTACCAAAAACTCCTCTATGTCCCAGAAGAAACTCTCTAGAAGATGGTCATCTCACTCACCATCATAACACTCTCATTCCTTCAACTTGGGGAGCTTTAAGACTGTATAATAATTGAACCTTGATGCTTTCACCAAACCTGATACCGTTGATCAGTACAAAGCCACTTCATCTTGTAACTCTATTTGGAACACCAAGATCTTCTCTAACCTTCTAGTAAGTTCCATGATCATCTACTCCATGGTATTCACCTTCTCTTCAAGCTCACTAAATATCATACCCACATAGTCCCCCATCAATTATAACTGGGCACCAACTCACTCAACAAGGCCTTCACCCACTATAACAACTTTTGACTTACTACCATGGCAACTACCACCACATTCACCTTTGCCTTGAACTTGCTTTCGACCCCTATTGGTCACTTTCTTGAGAAACATCCTAGATAGATCTCCTACCACACTGACTTAGACACAACTAGACACAACACTAGACTAACTCCATAGGGGAGGGCACAAGACTATTTAACTTAGGCAAACATAATCCCATAAAACACAAATTGTGTGCTCTGATACCAACTATCATGGGGTTAGCTCTTTGGAGCTGACCACCCATGTGACATCCCTTATTCCAACCCAAATGCCTCATTATGGTAGGATTATATAAGAAATATGGAGTATGCCTTTAGTGTTTACCTACATAGGTACACCCACAAACACAATGGACAATAACTTGTATAATAAAGGATTAGCAACAGAAAGAAAAACACACACTTGGAAAGATCAAGAAATTGACTCAACACACATGAGCATTCACATAATGAAATATAATTAGGAGTAACATGTATTTTATTATCTCTTCAGGACAATCTAGTATAAATTATAATAAACAGGCCAACTAGCCAACATACACAATAACCACCGAGTCGAGCTCAGCTAATAATGCTCATAACCACTTAAATGATTACAATGAACAATTCCCTCCCAAGGTATAATTACTCTCTACCTATGACAACCTATCCCCTACTTCATGAAATCTAAGACCAACATAACTACTCATAAACACCTGCATGATGCTTGCATGGACACGTGCCCACGGTCCACATAAACTTGGGACTAACACACTAGCTTCACAATGATTCACTTTTCACCACTTTGATAATTTAGAGTTGCATTCACCCAAATCACTGTGCAAAGAAAGCTAACCATTCATTTGATCAAGGTATACCAACTTGTTAATGTAGATAGGGATGTTGAAGTAACACATCCCTCATACGAGTCTTCTCATGGTTCTATTTAGTCTTGAGATATGAAGAGATATTTAACTAATCTACACACACACATAGAGAAAATAAATACACCAAAAAAACATGACAAATATTAAAACCTAATCTACCTTTTACTACTTATCACCCACTCATCCAAAAAAAGATATCAAATAATATTGTCGATGAAAGGGTTTAAGCTTACAACCATTGATTCACCCTAGTAAGATGGTTCCCTAGATATCCCTCAAAATGATTGTTCTTTGCTATGATATCTAAAGTATAATATAGGGTCCTTTCCATCTGATATTTAATTTTCCTAGGAATACTCTCAACTTACTATCGTACAATAATACTGATTGTTCCTCCTAAAATTCCTTGCATTGTAGGTTTTTATCATTCCAAGTTTTCTAACTTTTCTTGTGAACTTCCTATGTCTAATACACTCTGTACCTATATTCATCATTTGATTTAAATCCAAAAGTTTATTTGTGAGAGATTCATGATCATTGAGTCATATAACAAGTGAAACTCATAGGCTTGGTACCAAGTACTCCATGGGCATGACTACTTCCAACCCATTTACCAACTAAAATGGAGTAAAACTTGTAGCATGTTTGTAGTGTGTTCTATAAGCCCATAAGATTACATGAATACGATCCTCCCAATCATCCTTTTTCACATCATAAATTTTGGTTAAAATTTTCTCCAATATTTTATTATAAGCTTTAACCTATCCATTAGCCTGAGGATAGTATGTAGTGATCTTATTATGTGAAATCATAAATTCTTCAGTGAGCGTTTTGATAGTGTTATTCAAATAATGTGTTCCTTGGTCACTTACCAGCTTAATGGGGCAACCAAATCATGTTATAATGTTTTCATATATGAATTTCATAGCATCCTTAAAATTGCAATTGGGTGTTTTAGCAACTTGCACCCATTTAATAAAATAATCAGTCACACTAATAATATATCTATCCTAGGTGCATTTATTTGGTGGATTAATAGGACCCAAAAAATTAATTCCCCATTGTTTAAAAGGTTATTTGGTAAGGGATGTAATGTAATTTCATACTTTTGATTGGGACTTCCCATTCATTGACATAATCATAGTGTTAATCTACTCTGTGTGCATCTTGAAATAAATTTGCACACCAAATACCACTCTATAAAAATTTTCTCATAGTGGCTTCCCCTATGAAATGGCCTCTTATGAACCCTTGATGTACTTCATGCAATAACTAAGGGCATTCATGTTCTAAAACCACCTTGCACATAACTTCATCCTTCTCCAAGTGATATAAAAATCCATTTATGATGTTGTATAGTAAGGCTCTAGTCACGAACTGATTCTTGTCATATTCCTAATAATGTATAGGAAAAACTTCTTATTCTAATAAATTGGCAATTTATTCAAAAAATTTGGGTATCACAAATACATGAAACAAATGAGCATATAGAAAATCCTCTTACAGTTCTTCTAGCTCTTCCCTATTTGTAATATATCTAATATGATCCGAGCCTACATTCTCTCTTCCTAGCTTGACATTAATTTTGAATTAGAACTCTTGAAACAACATCAACCATCAATAAATCCATCCTCCCAGCATTGGCTTATTAACTAGGTATTGTAAAGCATTACGATCTATAAATCTTTAAATGGGGTTATGAGAAGATAGTACCTAAACTTTTGAAGTGCGAATACTATCACCAATGCTTCTCTTTATGTTGTATAATTATTTTTGGCATTAAACAAATTTATACTAGTGAATTGGATACATTGATCCAATCCAAACTCTCTTGGTTATGTGATCACAGCCTTGAATATGATACCTAAGGCATCAACATGCACATGGAATGACTTGTTCCAGTCTTAAAAAATTAATATTGGTATAGTGACCAATATTTATTTGAACTCTATAAATGTCACTTGACATTTTGATGTCCATACAAACTATGTGAATTTTCATAACAAATATTCAAGTAGAGCAGAAATAGTTATGTACCCTTTGATAAATTGTCAATAATAGCCTGTGTCCAATAAAAGATCATTATTTAGTAGAACTGATTGGTGGTGACATGCTAACAATAATTGTTATTTTATCATGATCCACTAGAATTCCTTCAATCCACATAACACGTCCCAATAAAAACCCCTAAGGTGTGAAAAAGAGACACTTCTTAAGATTCAAGGTGATTCATAAAGATATACATCATTCTCACATCAATCATAGATTAGATAAATGATCCTTAAATAAAGAAAAAACAACCCAATCATCCAAGTAAACTTCCATAAAGTCATGAATGAAATTTTTGAATGTAGTCACCATGGATCTAGATAAAATAGTTGGTGCATTCTTGAGCCTAAAAGGCATAAATTTATATGCAAAATATCCCCACTTAGTATCAAAATTCATCTTATCCCTATCCTCCTCTATGATTAGTATCTAATGATATCCACTAAACCCACCCGTGAAATAATAAATATCATATCCTATGACTACCTCTAATACTTCATTTATAAAGGGGATGGGAAATGGATCATTTACACATGCATCATTTAGAATGTGGTAGTATTCACATAGTCTAATTTCTCCTATTTTATTATGTTTCACTACCATAGGACTTACTCAGTATACCCTTTCCACTGGGTAAATTATTCTTACATATTTCATCCTATCCATATTAGTCTTAATTTTAAGTTTCATATTAAGATTTATCTTATATGTTCACTTCTTGATAGGTCATGCACACTCTTTTATTTAATTTATACTAATGATGAATCTACCCCTCAAAATTCTAAAAATTTTGTGAGGAAGACATAATGGTAATCTCTTAAAATATTCATGGCTTCTGAGGCTTCTGATGCGGTCCAGTAGTCCCCAATGTGCACTATTTTAAGAATCTCCTCACTTCCAATATTTGTGACATACTTTCTAAGTTATTCTTGATAGATGTGCCATTTTTATTTAGAAATTGAATATTGTATCATTATTTGTCCTTTATTTTTTTTAATCTTGATATTTCATAGCTTTCCCTCCTTAATACATTTTATAACTGGATCTTTGAGTGACTCAACATCCCATTCTAGTTTAAACAAATTAGCTAGATCTATATCACCATTACTACCAAAAGCTTTTGTTTGTTCCTCATCATCATTTATTCTATGACATGGCTGCACAATAGACTACTCTTTCATCTTAGTAGATTTTTACCTTTGTAGAGTTATGTTCAGATCATGGGTTGTATTTTATATGCAAAATACTCAGTTATAGGATTAGGTCCTCTATACCCCTGTGATATCAATTTTTTTTTTTTTTTGAGAAATGCATTATGTACCAAAGGATTATCATCCTCAAACACAAATTTTTATATGAAATCACTCTGCACCTATGCCCACTGATTTATTTCTCTCATGCACTTCTGATGCATATACCAAGCTAATAGAAAGGGAGCTAGTGTATAGTGGAAAATATGAACCCAATATTTCAATTCCACAGTTTCTAGAATCCATACTTTAACACATATATGTATTTGTAATTTAGGATATTCACCCTCTTGAAAAATAAGCTAATTACTTCTAACTATTTATGATAGATGAAACATATTGATCATCAATTCATAAGCATCATCCCAAGAAAGCTAATCATCCCTATGAATTGCCCACCATGTCACAACAACCCCTTTCAATGCATAATTAAAATCACTCACCCTATAATTAATTATAGGCACATGGAATTTTAATCATATAATAAACTAATGTATACCCCCTATCATAAAGTATTGAGGAGGTAAATACCATTTATTTGAAAATACCATTCTCATTGCTTGTAACTCATAATCTCCTCAATCCTAATTTATTAGATGTGTGCTTAAATCCCCACTTACAGATGAAGCTATTTCATAAGGTAAAATACCTTATTTATTTGGATCTATATAATCCTATGCATGGGTATATACTTGATATAAGAACTCTATTTCAGAATGAATAGGAGATTTCATAGACATAAACTTATAATCTTCCATATCAAATTGAGGAATCAATGGCTAGGTGATCACTGGTTTAGGCTTCATCAAGTCAAAAGTCTTGAGTTGTTTAGTAAGTAAATATTGTAATTTGGGTTTAGAATTTCCATAAATAAAAGTACATTTAGCTACTCACAGATCCTTTAGATTCTCCTCAGTATTCACCTACATTTAGCTATTTTATTGATAAACATAAGGAGAATCAGGTTTTGTTGGGATGATGTATGGTTTATACACCTTTTTAAATGGAATTACTATGATTTTCTACCCTTGATGAACTTATATTTGATTATTCATAGTTTTGATAGTCATATGACCATCATATGCCCATTTCTTCTCAATCAATGTAAGATAATGTATCTCGGTTATCTTCATATCAATGACCTCAAAGTCACCTCATAGACTCAACTCTATGACTTTGATCTCAACATCTTATAAACAACCAATAGGTTCAACTCTCCCATAATTAGCTAGGCTAAGAGTTACTGGACTATAGCTGAGTAATGGTCAGCTTATAGCTTCTCATGTAAACCTTGGTATCATGTTGATTTTTCTTCCAAAATCAAAACCAACATTTAGTATTTCATATCCTATGATTTTAATATCCATATGCTATTCCACATAACACATATTTTTAGTTTTTACATACCATACTATCTTCTCTAATTTTTTTTACCCATGCTATGCAATTTCCAATATATTATGCAATAGATTTGTGATATTCTAAGATATTTCCTAATTATGTAGTGTGCTTAATAGTTTAAGTAAGTATACTAAGGTTGTAAAAACTCCCTTTTGTCTCATTATATGCATAATTTAGCCATACATATATTCATCTACAACCACAACATCTCATTCAGTGGTTTCTTGATGTTATATGTATTTCAAAACCTTTGCAGCCTCATACATCAATCTCTTTTCAATAGCTAGATCTAGGTATTTATCCTACTTAAAATTACAAATTATTTGATACTATGACATTTTAAGAGGATTTAATCCTTTCTCTATATGTTTATGTATAGTGACATCATTCATAAATGCATCCTCCCTAGGTTGTAAATTGACCATATTGACATTTCATACATCCTTTTATTTTCTCTATTTTTATAATACTAGATAATCATTTGTATCATGTTGAACTGACACACTACAACACGTAAAATAGGACTACCTATGTGGATTTATTGGGAAAATTTAATGCACATGATTATACTCTCCACATAAATAACACTATAATATAGGTGATTAGTAATTATTTCCTCATTCGCCTTGATAGCCACCCTAATATCCACCCCTGTAACCTCCTTTGTAGCTGCCTTGATGTTGTGATATATTCCAAATTTGCTACAATTAAGTATTATCACAACCACCATATTATTACTAAGAAATTAGTTGATTCCAACTAGACTATTGTCATTGAGTCATTACAAGATTTCAAGGCACTGTATATTAATATTGTAGTGATGGTAGTGTCCAACCCAACAAAGGAGGACTCCATCCAAGTAGACCTTGAGTTTGTTATTGTGGTGAGTTTAGAATCCATTATAGATCTATTTGGTGCATACCAATCATATTGACCTCTAGTCTTGGGATATTTTTCTTTATCATAGACACTTCCTACATAGTGACTGTAAAAACATTCTTTGTGATATCTTCTTTCAAGTCATGTAAATCTCTACAACTTTTCTCATCATGGTTCAAGGATTTTTAAAAATTACAAAAAAAGTTCTATGGATTCTTTACATATTTTTTTAATATATGACACTATGATGTTTCATGTCCTACTACTCTACATATCTTATAGAATTTTGTTTTGATTTTGGGTAAATCATTATGATGATGCCCTTCCTTACCACATTCTATGCACCATAGTCCTAACTTGGGTTTATCTTCCTCATGATATTGTTCCATTATTTTCATGAAGGTTTTTTAGGTGTTCTCAATATTAGAGATAGATATTGAAGCTTCTCCATATTATTCAATCTATTCCACCCTAATGGTAATAGCTTAAGCATTTACTTTAGTATTAAACTAGGTTTGAGCTATCATAAATTAGATTCTTATTCATAGTCCTTGTATGAACCATGTAGCCTTATCCTTGTCCTATAGAGAAAACTCAACCCTATTCATGACATCTAAAACTCTATGATCATAGTCACATATTGTCTCTCCTAGCCTCTGTCATATTTATTTTATAATTTGGATGGTTTGACTTATGTATTTATTAATTCTAAACTGTATGATAAGCCATTCTTTCACATTTTTTAAAGAATATTGATTAATATCTCTATGATATATAAATTCTAAAGCTCTTCCATTCATTTCCAAAATCAATTCACTCTTCATTACTGATTCATTAGTAACACCTTTGGCTTGTCATTTCATTTTATAGGTGAGCAAATACTATTTAGGGTCCACAAACCCATCATACAATGATAGATTTATAAAAACTCTTGAATTAGCCATATTTAGATTATGATCCATTATTTTTAAAATTTTATGTGAAATTATAGTAATTGGTGGCTATTATATTTAATTACTATATGTGTGATTAAAGGATTTACCTATAAACTTATTATCTGATACAAACCTTGATTTCTTATGTTTTCTATTTCATGTTATTCACTCCCAATTAAACTTATAACTTTCAAATCTTTGTGAATAGATGTTGTCTCAATTTATGTTCCCCATATATGAATTTTTTATGAAAATGGTTATTCCCAACTAATGCCTACTTGACCCTCTTGTAGGAAACTACTTCTAATATAAGAAATATTGGGCTGAGGGGATGTGTACCTTTATAGTGAATGATATTTTTCTACAATATCTTCTCTATCAAGTCTTAAGCCTATGATTTATCTATGACTTTGTCCTATCTATCCATATTATAATTCATTGTTTATTCCTATAATACCCTTTCTTATAGCTGAAAACTATAACTATCTACTAGTTATTCTACTTATACACTATTTTCATCCTTATATTCACACATCTCATCATTTTCTCATGTTTCTTCCCTCACTTCTCTTTGTTGGCACTCAACCACAACTTTCATCTCATCTTTTCTCATCCTTAACTCATCATTCCCTTCTTGTCTCTCATCATTATTTACTACTTGCTCTTCTATTACTTTACTACTACTCCTACTTTTATTCATAGCTACCTGAGTACATTTTTATTTAATCCATCTATTTTTTTGTTGTAGTTCCCATTATCAATCTAGGCTCTTCTTATAATTTTACTTCTCTTGGGTTTCCATTCTATATTCAATTCCAATTTCTATCTTCTCATCTACTTATCATTCACTATCTAGTTGCACACATCCCCATAACACCCAAAGTGACTACTTCATATTGGTTGGAGTAGGCATCATGGCCTTTTCCATAACCAACATTTTAATAAGATTAGTTAGTCATTATAAAATTTTCCTTGAATTCCTATAATAAACAAATATTTCATAGCTTCAAAATCTATATATCCTTGTATTACAAATTTAGTTATGTATCCATTAAGAGTAGTATCAAACCAATGATTTATTGCTCACATCCAATCATTTTCTAAACTTTATAATCAATTTACCTTATCTTCAATCTAATTTATAATTTCTATCATCCTAGGTCAAAAAAAATAATAATCCATTCATGATAACCAATTAGCCAATAAACTGGGAAAATCACACTAAAATATTTCATATATTTCACCATGTGTTCTTGAATAATGTCTTGAACCGTAAAACTAGTCCTCTTTGACTCTTCCTCTATGAAATTATATATTATTTGGTCCATCCATATTTTTATATCCCTCTTTATTGGTAACCATCTTAACATAAATTAGTCTAAATAATTTCTACACTCACCACACCATTGTTAGCATAGGTTCATGATATAACATTAGAACATGCTAAGGATGATAATAGTTATGTGATAAACTCATAGTTTCAAGCCCAATTATCAAAGAATTTGAATGAAAAGAATGATTGGAAGATTTAAGGTACATTATTATCTTACAATATCATGCTAATGAAAGGCAACAATAATTTTAAATATAGTCAGATCATTCAAAATAATTCAAGAAGGAAATAACCATAACTATATAAAATGAATCGAATGTAAGGAACAAATAAAGAAACCATATAGGTAACCATAACCAGTAAATCTATATTGATCTATTATGAATATCGAAACCTTTCTTCTTACAAATAATAGAATATATAGACACTTAGATATATATGAATTATAGATTTTATCTGAGTGTGGCACTAAAAGGAGTCTCTTTGTCTTCCAACCTATTACAACTTCTAGAAGAAAGGACAAAATAAACCAAATTGTAATAACATGAGTGCATTATGTACAGATGGTAAACAATTAGACTTCATAGTTTTACAGTCCTTGTTCTTCTAATAAAAAGTATGTGACACAATATGAATCCATATTTTGTGGTGTGATCTTAGTAATAAATCATAAATCGAACTACCCACCTCAAGACTACATTACACATAGGATGATGATGCATGGATGGAAAAAATACACCATGGAATATAAAAGCTTAAATAAAGCCATTAAATTAAAAGATGATGGAAAATCAACTAATTTAAACTCAAAATACCACCTTGGAGTTAATTTCATGTATTAACCTATAGTTACCATCACATTTTTGAATTTAATTTCATAAACATATGAGATTTTAACACAACACTCAAACCAAAAGTTGCTACCATCAAGATGAACTTACATAATTTAATGACCAAAGACCCCAAGCTATTGTATAATATTTACATTTAGCATAAAAATCCCTCATCATGAAAAATGACTAGAAATTACAATGGTTGTGTATATGCCCTAATTTGCTCAAGTAACCACAAGTACTATGTCATTTGTTTCTCTTTCACATGAAGGTATTAGTGATGAATATAACCCTTGTTCTCATGGTCATTTTTGGTCTTTTGATATTTTTTTATGTCTTATCTTCCTTATTTTTTACACCCCTAGTGGTCCTGAGTAACCTCTTCCCAGTCACAAGGGCCCCTAGCTTGTCATGCCTAGTATTAACTCTATTTTTAGACCTCCTGACACAAACACCATTATCAAGATAGTAGTTAATTGTGAAACTAGTGTCTAACTATGGCTCTAGTGTCTAATGGTAATTTTATCCCATGTTTTGGGTCTTAACCCTACTTTGATCCTTATCTTATGTTTTTATCCCTCTTTTATGACTTGTTGGCTAGTGAACAAGGTCTTAAATTCAAATCAAATGTATTTATATATAAATATACTCATAAGTCATTTTACATCTAGCACTTACTATTTTGGCACGCAATTACATAAATTAGTTAATAGTATAGCTCAATAATTTGTATTCTACTCATCCATTACATTTAGACATTACATGCTTGATCAAAAAAGGGCCTAAGTGAAATTCATTCTAGCATACTATGTGTGTTGATTATGCACATTATCTAAGGGATAAATACTTACAATCTAAGACCCCTAGCATTGGGGTTAATGTAAGTAGTGGCCAAGACAACAAGGGTTCTATTTCGCATGATCATAATATCCCACAACCCAAATTTTCCCTTTATTTTGAATTTAATATGATTGTTGTTTCATGTGTGTAGATACTCATTAGTGATTAAGAAGATATTCAATGAAAATAGTGACATAGGTGAGCTTTCAGAAGACATAGAACTACCTACAGGTCCTCCAAAACCTCTCATAACTTCCTTGAAAGTTCTAAATAATTCCTCCAAAAGGGACACTAGTTCCATAATTAGACACTAGAACCACATGGTGATACTATCCACATAAGGGTGCTACTTTCCAAAGCCATATTTAATCTACAGTCATAGAATGAAAGGTGTCTAACTATTTTCCTAGCTTGTTTCAGCCTCCTGAGTCATAGGAGTACCTTTTTTACTCTAGATAAATTCTCTTTCTCTATATCCTTGATATTTTGGGAAAGGATTGTCAAATCAATTATTTCCTATTTTCATTCTAAGTTATTTTTATACTCATCCCTTAATAACATAAGATTTACATGCACTAGGTCCGAAAAGGTTAAAACGTTTAGTTAACCCATCTTACTTCAAATATGCTTAAAACCCTTATTTTGCCTAGGGTTTACCTTCTTTAAATTTATATATACTAAATTAAGTTTACAAACTTCTATTTTTTATTGATTTTTGGCACAACCTAGCTCATTCAAATTAATCATATATTAGGGTTTCATTAATTTAATGTAAGTTATTTTTTGAAAAAAAAACCTCATTCAAACCCTAGATCAACATATTAGGTCCCTATACATCCAAATACTATCAATTAGGGTTTTAATTACAATCCTAATTTATTATACACTTTGGGTTAAATATTTCTCATATTTACACATATTTCTATGTTAGATTACATTCTACCTCTTATGTGCTTGATATTCATTATTTACATTATATTCTTTGGAAAGTTTGAAATGGCATCTAAGAAGCCTCCTACCCCTCACCCAATTGATGAATTTAAGAATTTTTATCATAATTATAATAATGAATGGAAAAAATTTCAATATTGCACATTAGCACATGATAATTATTTCATTTATATAATGATGATGATGGTGATGATTATTATTATTGTAATGATGGATATGAGGATTACTATAATCATGACAATGAAAATATTGATGAGGATTTACTAGATACATCTCCTTCTCTTTCCTCTCCCTCTTTTCTTACACCTCAAAATCAAACTAATAATATAATTCCAATAACCTTTTATTGGTAGTGCTTTGTTCCAATGTGATCCTATATTTTTAACTACTTTCTCTACCTCCTTATTCAAATTAAATTAATATAAGTGCAATACATGAAATCCACTTTTGCATGATTCAAGTAAAATAGACAAGAGAAATGCATATTATTTACCCTTCTCAATTAAATCCAAAAAATAATGTACAAATGTTATAACACCTTTTACTAATGCACAAACTAAGGTAGACAAAATTATGCTATCACCTTCTTTTACACTCCAAGCTCAATGCAATGATTCTTTATAACATATTGATAATGCAAATGTCTCTAACTCTTCTCCTACATGTCATAATATGTGAAATGAAAACATGATTGTTACTTCTTCTACCCTTTACTCCAAGATTGAAATTAATAACTAATCATACACTCCACATATTACTAGGGAAGAAATGCATTTTATTACACTCAGACATGATGACACATTGCATAGTAGTAAAAATTCAAAATCCTCCCTTGATCTCTCTCTCTTAGTGAGTATGTGAATGATACTTATTATACTCTTACTTCTACAAGTGAATTAAACTATGATTTTGATGAACCTTGGAATAATGAAGATTACTATGATCATGGTGAAGAAGACATGGAGTCTACACTTCTAGTTCTCCTCCTACTTGACCTATTTCTATTGTTCAAAAAAAAGCTAGGTCACATGTTAAAATACACACACACACACACTTATTATTATGTTCATAGTTTACATAGCTTGCATTCACATGATAATAAAATACCTTCTAGTCCATTATCATGTGATAATTCTTTGTAAATTAACAAAATAGCAAATACCAATGAATCTCCCTCAACCCCCCTTACTATAGTAGAACCTATTTCTCAACATAACCTAAAAGAGGTTGATTACTCATTTCCCAGTAATTAGGTCCAAGATATCACACCTACAAAGGTTACAGAGAGAAAACCAATCCTCCTTTAAACAGTTTCCTAATGCAATATACCAATGGTTAAGATTAAAAAAATTCAAGAATTAAACAAACCTCTTGATGATGCTAATATAACTTCACAAGAGTTAATATCCCCTATGCATGTTGTGGGTGATTTAAAACAACAATTACACCATATCACATTGGAAATTAAATAATATAACTCATGGAAGGATTCCAATACCATCCACAAAAATCTCATCCTATGAAGAATGTTCAATGCAACATTGTCATCAAAGTTGCAAATATCAGCATTACCAAAGTTTGATGGACATGGATATCCATAATTTCATCTCAAATATTATAGGAAAGTTATGGCATATGTCACTATTAGTTTGATTATTTTATAGTTATTTCCTCAGAATCTAGAGGGTCAGGTAATAGAGTGGTTTCATCATTCACTCCCTCGCGGTTCACTATACACATATGATGAGTTGGAAGAGATATTTCTCATACATTATATTCATAACAAGGGACCTTGAGTCACATATGAGAGGTTGAATTTACTACACCAGGGCCAATAAAAAATAGTAAATGAATACATTCTAATATTAAAAACATGTATGCATCAATTGACCTACCATTCGATATATTTAGAGGTACAATACATTTTTGCTATAGGCCTCATTTTTCCTCTTAAAGAGAAATTGTTGTATGAGACATCCAAATCATTCAGACATCTATGTTACATATCTATGAGATTAAAAAAATTGGGACTAGTTGAGACACATTCAGAGATAGATTTGGATTTATATCTCTCACAGTCATAGTCATCTAACATGGTACAAGAACCTAATCCACTCATGATTAAGAAACTAGTGGAATAGAAATAACCAATAAAATACCCAACAAGGGAAAATAGACACTTTATAAAGCACCTCCTATAGTGAGTAGATCACATGACACACATAGAGGGGTTATACATTTTTTAGATAGAGATAGGCCTCATGACATCTTTCTTACAATAGTAGATAATGAGATGATCACACTTCCTCCTAATCATCATCCAGCACACCATTTGCATAGGGTAAAAAATAATCCATATTTTAATTTACATAAGATAAACAAACATTCAAAAAATAACTATTATGTACTTCAAGATCGCATTGACCAGTATCTCAATTCACATAGGGGGTATCAAGATCTAAATCTACACAGCCTCATAGATCACACTCCTCTACAATAGATATATCCTAGTATGTTCCCTATAAGGATACATTAGTTACTCATCATATGATCCATGTGGTTTCTAGTACACCTATTTATGAGAAATAACATGTACCATAGATTTAGTAGAGATGGTAGCCATTTCATAGAGATTTGCACACAACCTCAACTTGTGCACCAATCAAGATATTTGGAAATAATCATAGAGATCAAAATATAGTCTTATCTCAAATACCATACAAGATATTCAAAAATATCAGAGAAAGTCTCAGTTTGACCACCATTCAAGATATTTCCAAGATATCACAAACATCAGGACATAGTCCAGCAGCTAGTCAAAATATTTTATAGAGATCAAAAAGCTTAGAGCATAGTTTTAGTATGATAGCCGATCAATCTGTTCACTATAGAGACTACACACCTATCCACTAATCATGTATCACACATAATATCTAACGCAACATGATCAGTATGGTTTTTTATTCACCATGTCATCTGGGTTTAGATAGTGCATACCATAGTCATATGATTTACATGCATATATCCTACAAATCCCTTGTAAAACCTATATTAACAAATAAAATTCCTAGTCCACTACACATGTCTAATTAAACATTTATAAATAGATAAAAAAAATCATTATCATTACTTAGACAACTACCATATACCAATATCACCATTTATCACAATGAAAATAATTAAACACATGTAAACATGCATAATATAACCAAATCGAGATACCAATATACACAATGTCCATATAATAAAAAACATCCATATATATAACTTAGAACATAATTTCAATACACATATTTTACATCACTCAGTAATTTGAACATGGCCACTAGGACGAGTCCTCTCACTCTCACTCTCAGACATATCTATATTGGAACTAGAGTCCCCACTATCCCTCTGTGACCTAGATAAATGTCTGCATCTACTCTCTCTCTCTCATAAAACATACCTAGCTTCACCATACACTCCACATGATCTCATTGTATACATATGTAATCATACACTATCTATATACTTACCCCACCCATAGATTTAGTTACAAGTATAGTCCATCTTTGCAAATCTATGCATATTTGTTCCCTATCCATAGCCACTTGCCTATGCATCATAGTATCTATGGTAGCTTGATTGAACAAATGGGTATGGACACCAGCAACATCCATACCCCTTTCCACTAATCCATTATCCACAACATCATCAAGAATATGTCATGTTAGTACATGGAGCATAGACTCGATGGTAGTCTCCCAATGCTCATTATCACCTAAACCTTCACATACCCACGCAACTCATCATATACTTAACCAAGTTGATAAGTAACCAAATATATATCATATTAAAACATATAATGACAACTTACCATCAAAAACCCTAAGAGGCTCCACATATAGTATATCCTCTATAATAATCCCACCTCTTAAAAATAGAGGTGCCCATATATGATCTCTCCACCAGGATATATAGGCATCAATAGCTCTTAGATCATCTAAATATGGTACATAAATCATTGTATCCTACTCTTTTAATATAATCAAGGATAACTCTATAGCTGATGGTCTAGGCCTACTACCTAGACTCACTGGAGCCCCAAAACTCTGTAACCAAACCACTAGCACTGGGGCACATCTTGAGTAACACCAAACTGTCATGTCACCCACTCATACTAAAATCTCTCATATATATTGACACAAAATTCATGCAACCAAAAACTTTCTCAATCATGTCTTAGCTAAGCATCATCCTCAATCCATCCCTCATAGCCCCTATAGGGCCTCTAGAGAATGTATTTGACCATCAACCTATCTAGCACCTACTGACACTACATTTAGCTCCTCCTAAGCACATGGGTTATCCTAGTCCACCTCTCTATAAATTATTATGAGTGGAACCAATAATCTCATCAAGGCAAGGCCGGTCTACTCACTATTATATGCTCATATTCCCAACAGTGTAATAGTGTGGAAGATTAAATACCTCTTACACAAATCTCCTACATAAAATAGTACAAATATCAATACAAGTGGGCTAGCATAGTGAGACCCCATGAGTATATGGTACCATTCTCCTCTATGTCCTATAGTATCTCATGCATATTATAAGAGATTGATACCCCACTCCCATCTATAGCCACAAATAAAGCCAATAAATTTTCTAAGAACTTCTGTAACTATAGAACATTCACTGTGATAATTAGTGAAACTAATATATCACTATGGCTCCCTACAAACATAGCATAAAAATACCTATCGACCTACTATATAGCTAAATCACCAATACCCTCTTGTAAGACTACTATATGCCCAATAATAGGTAACTACAATATCCTATACACATCCTCCAGGGTGACAATCATCTTCCTAGTAGGTAACTAAAATATGTAGGTATTTTCATCCCACCTCTTACATAGTGCAATTAAAATGTGTTTATCTTAGGGCATTAGATCTAAGGATGATATGTGACTAAGACCAACTCTCTCTACCATGGCCATCTCATTGTTTGTCAAGGGTAGACCCCATAATGTCTCCATCATCTAACCACTCGATAACTCTCTCATGCACACATCAACCTATAAAAATAAAACCAAATCCAACATTAAAAATGTAAAATATGATACCAATAGACAATAATAGTCATAAAACACTAGTCAATAATAACAAGCATCACAAACTAGGCTTACTAGACATTAGCATTGCATACAAGATAGTAGTGTTAGACCATAGCACCATATCCAAGACACTAGCACCATGCCCTAGACAATAGCACCAATATCAAGATAGAAGCACCACATTTCCAAAATTGGCCCTAAACTACCATTTTCTAATAAAAATAGTATGAAATGTACTATAAATGATAAAAATAGGAAAATGTATGAGCTCCTTAATAGGGTAACCTCTTTACTGGCATGGATAAGTGCTTCTACCTCCTCTTACTAGGTCAAAGTCAGTCCTCATCTCCTTGGCATGCTCTCTAGCTCAAAACAAACAATAATTATCAACTAAAATGATTCAAATAAATTATCAAACTAGTAAACTAACCTATTTAAGTCACATTTATAAAATTCCACCTTACTAAGGTTGACCTTGCATGCTGATTTCATCAACTAATACCAAATTCTTGCCAACACGATATCTAGACAATCGTAACTCTAATTTATGAGCCATTTCTTACATGTGGGGCTTAACCTCAATATACCTCTCCCTATATTGGTTAAACCAATATCCTGATCACATTTAACTCTACAAAATGATAAAAATGATATTATTGTAATAAATTCAATATAGACTAAATATTTATCCTATAACTAATTTTAACAATCAATTCTGTCACAATAGATAAAATATTCAAACTTAAAACATCACACCCACTATTGGACACCAACACATTTGGTCGTTACCACTTTTGGATAAACACCCTTACCTTAGTCTTGACTTTATCACCAAAAGGTGGGGAGAATACACATAAATTGCTTTAGATATATACATATTTAGACACACAAGTCTACTCAAATACATATATTTAGACACACAAGTTTACTTAGATATAGATATTCAGACACAGGTTCACTCAGATACATATATTTAGACACATAAGGCTATTTAGATATAGATATTCAGGCACACAAGTTTGACTCATATATAAATTTGACGTAGATATATAGGTTTGACTTAGATATATAGTTGACATAGATTTACAGTTTGAATTAGATATATGGTTTGCATCAAATATATAATTGACACATTTATAATTTGACTCAAATACATATATTCAGACACATAGGTTCACTTAGATACAGATATTTAGGCACATAGTTTGACTCATATATGTATTTGACACATATATATAGTTTGATGTAGATATATAATTTGGCTTATATATATATATATATATATATATATATATATATATATATTATGTAGATATATAGTTTTACTAAGATATATAGATGTTCAGATACACAACTACATTAATTAGATATCAATATTGGGGGAATGCCACAAAGCATACATCCTTGATCTTTATTCTTAGATATATAGTTTAACTCATATATATATATAGATGTTCAGATACACATATACATTACTTAGATATTATGATGGGGTATGATGTAGAGCATATGTCCTTGATCTCTATTTTCAAATTACCAAGTTACACTTAGATCATCACCTAGATGTCATTAGGGTTTCACTAGTTTACATCACATGACTATCTACAATAATTGATACATAGCCTTCCACTAGACCCAATTTACATACTTAGATTTAGTACAAATATCAAAGTGGGGGAAAATGGGCCTTGTTTTTCTACATATCTAGTTTACATACTTAGATTTAGTCATGATATCAAGGTGGGGGTAAAACAAGGTTTTATTTCTCATGATTTAGTTCACTATTCAGATTTAGTATAGAGGAAACCCATATTATGGATTTCCTCTTCACAAATTTTACTCTATCTCCTATCCACTTCTCTAGCCAAGAATCGATCTAGGTCGAGAACACATCCACATAGGTTGGCATAGGTATGCATTCCTCTTATTATTTTACTCTAGTACTTTATTTTCATTACATTACTAGAATAAAAAGGGTGCAAATTCATACACCTAATTTTTTCAAACATCCACAAGTACTATGTTTTTTGTTACTCTTTCACATGAAGGTCTTAGTGATGAATATAACCCTTATTTTCATGGTCATTTTGGGTCTTTTGATATTTCTTATGTCATATCTTCCCTATTTGTTGCACCCCTAGTGGTCCTAAGTCACCTCCTCCTAGTCAAAGGGGCCCCTAGCCTATCTTGCCTGGTCTTAACTCAGTGTTTAAGCCTTAAGACACTAGTGCCATTATCAAAATAGTAGCACATGTGGTGCTAGTGTCAAATTGTGGCTCTAGTGTTTGATGGTCATTTCCTCATGTGTTTTGGATCTTAACCATACCTTGAGAACTCTTATATTTTCATCCCTTTTTTACAAATTATTAGCCAAAAAACAAGGTCTTACATTCAATTAAAAGTTCCTTCTATATAAATATCCTCACAAGGAATTTTACATCTAGCACTTACTATTTTGGCACATAATTAATTAAAATTAGTTAATAGTACAACTCAATACTCTACATACTGCTCAACCATTACATTTAGACATTCCCTACTTGATCAAAGAAGGGCCTAAGTGAAAGTCATTATAACATACTATGTGTATTGATTATGCACTTTCCCTAAGGTAGAACTACATTCAATTTGACTGCCCTAGCATTGAGGTTAATTTAGGTAGTAGCTAGGACAACAGGGGTTCTACTCTACATGACCGTAATATCCCATAACCTAATTTTTCCCTTTATTTTGCATTTGATCTAATTATTGTTTCATGTGTGTAGGTACTCATTAGGGTTTTAGAAGATATTTAGTGAAAATAGTTACACATATGAGATTATGAAAGACACAGAACTACCTACAATTCCCTTAAAACCTATTTTAGCTTCACCAAAAGTTCTAGACATTTCCTCCAAGAGGGACACTATCACCACATGGTGCTACTATCCACATAAGGGAACTATTTTTTGAAGCCATATTTCAACTACAGACATAAAACAAAAGGTGTCTGACTATTTCTCTAGAGTATTTTAGCCTCTTGAGTCACAAATGTACCTATTTTACTCTAGATAAATGTTCTTTCTATATATCCTTGTTATTTTGGGAAAACCTTGTCAAATCAATTATTTCATATTTTCATTCCATGTTATTATTATACTCATCCCTTTAACAACATGGGATTTACAATCACTAAATCCTAAAAGATTTAAATAGGTTGCATTCAATTATACCTCTGGACATGTTTAAAAAATCATGGATACCACATTCACACCTAGAGTTGTCATGTAAACATTCTAATAAAGTCTTAAAGGTAGTGGAAGAAAGGTAACTAGTCCCAAAAAATGTTGGTGCCAATTATTATGAAATAAATTTCTCAAAGGATCTTATTTCCATCAAAAATTTGGGACTACACTAAGCCACAACAAAACCAAAGGTATTCCTTTGTGGAGACTTATTCTACAATTTTTTCATGTTGTTTGCCTTTAAGAAAGATTTAATTTAATCTAAAAATGAGAAGTGTAGGATATATTTAATATCATGTATTGATTTTATCAAATATTATCAACTACATGATCCCATTATCTTATATAGTAGGGATGTTTTCAAATAATAGATGGAGATGCATGATATTAAGGAAACCCTAAAAGATTGGGAAAATGACATTGACAATTGTGTTGATCATGAAAACATTGATTCATATACCATAAAAAAAATAAGGGAAGGTGTTATAGTGGGAATGTTGTTGAATATATTTTATGGGGCTAGTGAGACAATGCACATGAATAAATTTTGGGTGCCTTTGTTAAGTTTGATCATTGATGAGAAATAAATCCCTAGATTAGGAGGCATTATCACTTAAAATTTGGTGAAAAAAGTTTTGAGAGTAAGGAAAGGGGGAATATTTTATATGATGTCTTATTTTTTTATGCTTATTTTTCCACATTGATCTTCCAGAATCTGTCATTTCCCTATTTGACACCTTTTAACGCTCTTATTCATTTGGCCTACTCAAATTTATATGTTCATCACTATAGAATACATATTAGGGACATTTGTATGCAATTTTATCCACCCCTATATCTGTAAATAAATGAGAAAAATATTCCCATGTTGTTTGAGGAGATGAGATCCTTGATTATGGCAATTATATCCCACTAGCATTACCAAGGCTTCACTATGATTAAAGTTGAAGGAACCAATATTTTTCCAATTAGGCTGCCATACTATGTATCTTTATTATTACTTTATTTTTGTAGAAGGTTCCTATTCCCAAACATTTACACCATGAAATTTTTAAGATTCAAGGGCTCATCAAAAAATACAAGGTAGGTGAGTAGGATAACCTAGGTGAAGCATGCTAGTTATTATCTTAGAGAGAACTAGAGGGGAGAATCTACTATGAGGAAGCTTATAGACTATGCTTTAGGATGACACTGTTGGGATCATTTAATGATCCAAAGTATTGTTTGGATTATTAGTTTGTTTATTTTTGGTTTTATGAGTTATTTTCCCATTAGTTGGTTTTTTAACCAACTTCTTCTCCCACAAAGCTTTTATAGTTTGCATTTGTACACAAATAAACATGGTTCTGATTTTGAATATATTTCAAGAATTATTATTCCATTGTTCAGAGATACTTTAGTGGTATCAAAGCACTAGGTAATCATGTAATATTGAATAAATTAAAAGAGATAACAATATAATACACCCTATACTACATTAATATTTTACCAAGGTTGAATTATGTTCATGTTTCTAGATTTCACTATGAGACTGATCTATTGAGTATGCCATATTATTGGTGAGAGTACCATCAATGATCATACAATTTAGATTATCTGAGGCTATATTAATAATAATTTCAAGTTTATCCAACTCATAACAACATGTAATGCAACTTCTATAAAGCATCATTAACTCATCACAAACCATGTAAAGGGGTCTAAATTTCTAGCAAAGGGTGAGGATGCTTGAATGAGAATGCCATAGCAACAAAGATACATCACTAGATATTATCACACAAGCATAATGGTGAAATTATTATCTTAGTGTAAAATAAAGCCTACATTAGAAATTAAAACATATGGTAATGCTTGGGGAAGGTGCAGCACAAGATTGTAGCAAATGAAACCCTAGAACTATGTAGGGCCCAATACAAGGTAATGTAACTGATTTTTTTAGGTAAATGAAAAAGGGAAAATTTATGATTGCTCTTACATACAAATATTTTTTTTTATTTTTAAAGTTCAAACACCTAAGTTTATTTAGAATATTCTTCACTTACATTCTACAAATTGTGTGAAGTGGGAGTGGTTGTATACATTGTGTTTTGATAAGAAGAATTCCAAAGTTATAAACCTTTCTAAAACATTTTATGGGTCCAAATTTCCTTTTATATTTTGAAAGGAAAAATTATGAAGGGAGAATAATTTCAAGTTTTTGGAGATATAAGGGTGTAAACAAGATATAAGGTGTGATTGTTTTTTGATGAGTCTCGACACTTTTTTTGTATTTGAAAACTATTTTTGAAGGTAAAGGCAAAACCTCAAAATAGTATTCCCTTTCCTTGTTTTGACTTGATTCTTTATCATCATGGCAAAAATTATGAGTTTGATTTCCGAAAATGGTAAATTTTCACCTAAAAATTACAAAGAATGGAGTAGGAATATGGAGAATACACTCATTTTTAATGACCTATGGGAAATCACTAAGAAAGAAACCACACCACTAAATAAAGCTACAAAGTTAATTAAATATCATAAATATAATAAATATGCACTCACACTTTTTAAATCATCTTGTACTGAATAGGTAATCATTCATATTGAGGCAATTAAAATTGGTGCATGGAAAGCTTGGAAAGTGTTAAAATATTTGTATGACAAATAACCTACCTACAAGAAGATTGACCTTCTTATGAAACTATTGAATAATAAACTAATAGATAATGAATATGTCTCTGAATATCTTTCTCACGTGAAAATATTGAAACAAAAATACTACATAATTGGTGGTAAAATTGATGATGATATGCTGATTTTCATCACATTGAATGGTCTTACTTCTACATACGCCAATTTTGTTGAAATGTTGAAACTTAATGATAATCTTAATGGTGTCACTTTTGACTCTATTTTTGAGATATTAACTCAATATGAGAGAAAATTTGGAATAAATAAGAGTATGCCTATTGAAGAGGCTCACTATAAAAATAACATGTCCCATCATAGAGATCATCATCATGTACAATGATAGTTTTAGAAACACTCTTCGAGTCATTCTCTGAGGCACTCTCCACACCATTCTAGATAGTCTCCATAGCATTCATATTAACACTCTCCAGGGTATTCAAAATTTAGGCATCACCATAAGCACTCTTCTTATAGTTCTTCTAGTGATTCAGGTTCTTTTCGATCTCATAGGTGCAAGAAATAACCTAGATGTTTCAAATGTGGTGGTATTGGACATCTTGTAGATGTATGTCCTTCTCAATGACCCCATTCTCTATGTAAAAATCAAGCTAAAGAAAATTATATGGATCATTCTAGTGACAAATATTTTGGTTACTCTAATTATTCAAGATATTCTAACACTTCATATGATTAGGATATGTCCCTCATGGCCAAGTTCTATAGTCTTGATGGACCTAACAATATATTTTGAGTGATCAGTGACTAGAGGATTATTCCCTTCTCTAGATAACTATTTGCTTAGAGTTTTGGTTCATGCTTGAATAACAATTTTGGCTTGTGTTCTTTCTTTCAATTTTAGTTTTGAATTTCTCTCATTTGCTTTTCATGACATGGATCAAGTAGTGTTTATTTTATTTTGTTTGTCTCAATGCACAACTTCTCACCTCTTGTCTGATAGGGGAGTAGATATTACATTTTTTGGTTTTCAATCAATCATCAGTGATAGTACAAGTTAATAGGGGTTGTTATCACCTTCAATTTTAAATAAAGGTCATTAGTGTTTATTGGACATTAGGGAGATGTGCCATACATAGTATTGTGTTTGTCACTTGGATGAGCTCCTATGTGAGACCTTATGTGGATCGATGTAGTTGGATATACCTTTATTAGGTTCTATTATAGTACAGTATGATGATCATAAGGGATGAGTAGGCTTGGATCATGTTCATCAACCTTTTATGCCACAACTTGTAGGGTGGGATTTTATATGGAGTGACATTAGTTTTGATCAGTACCAGGAGGTACAATACACCACTTGCAATTACATTTCTATTTATTTTGATGAATTTAGAGTCATTAATCTAGTTTTTTCATCACCCCTTTAGATCAAAGGGAATTTGTTTGGATCATTTAATGATCCAAAATATTGTTTAGATTATTAATTTGTTTATTTTTGGTTGTATAGGTTATTTTCTTATTGGTTTTTTAACCAACTTCTTCTTCTCTTGCAAAGATTTTATAGTTTGCATTTATATATAAATAAACATGGTTCTAATTTTGAATATATTTCAAGAATTATTCTTCCATTGTCTAAAGATCCTTCATATACCTAGGATGTCAGGAAAGTCTATTGGAAACAGAGTATAGAATACTAATAAGGACCAAAACTAATATAATTCTTAATGTTAGTTTTGACAAAACCTTTCCAAAGGGGAAAAAGGATAATAATTAAAAGGTGAAAATGTGAAATGGTATGTTTCACTTAAATTTTTTTTCCAAGTGAACTTGTATATTAGTACCTACTCTATCGAAATAATCAAAATGCTAAAATAACACAAGTGATAATGAATAGTTTATTAATTCAATGAGGGTAGTGTATGGTATGTCACACTTATATGTATTAGAATTTAAGGCATAAATAATTAATTTATTCACCAAACTCCTCACCCTCTAATGTACACAAATGAAAAACTCTATTTTCAAAATCCTTAGTAACTAGATACAAACTTAACTAGTTGGGAATGAGTTTCTAGCATTCAACTTTGTTCTTATTGATCCTACTATTGAGTCTTAGAATAATGTCTCCAACCCAAATAGTTTGTTTTCATTATTTATTATGGTATTGATAATACATATCATAATGCATAATCATTCTTGCCCCAATGCCTGAATGACATCCACCATCATGGGACATCTGTTTATTATTTGAAAGAGGAAGATCTTCTAGATCTAGAGGAAGTATTTATTTATTTTTGAAAATTTTGATCAAACCAATGTAGGGGATTTTTTCCATGAAATTAAAATATTATAAATCAAGAGGTTTATGAGGATCACATGTACTAACCTTATGCAAGTCAAAAGGAAGGATGATAATTTGTTCTTCTCTAGAATTTTGATAATCTAAGTACTCATATCTAAGAGGATGACCCAAAAGAAGGAGAATCACTATTGATGAAGAGAATATTTCTAAAACAATCCAAAGAGCTTAAGGAGCCACCTCAAAGGAAAATACTCTTCAAAACTACATGCAAGACCAAGGGTAAACACTATCAAGTGATCAGTCATAGTGGTAGCACTAAAAATTTGGTGTCCACAGAAATAATAAGCAAGTTGTAATTGAACAAGGTAATCCATCTTACTCCCTACAAAGTTACTTAGCATCAACAGAGTCATCAAATTCTAGTTAATGAACAATGTAATGTAGAATTTCATATTAGGAGTTAAAAAGATACTATAACATGTGATATAATTCCAATGGATGTTTGTCATATCCTTTTAGAAAGACCATTGAAATATGATAGATAAGCTATCCATGATTGTAAGCTCAACACCTATACATTTTGAAGGATGGTAAGAAGAATGTTTTAACACATACCAAAGAGAATGATGCATATATAAAAGAGGACACAAAGGTATTGTTGTTTAGTAGTAAAGATTTTTTACATCAAGTGAAAAAAGAAGAGGTGAGTTATGTTCTTATTGGTAAGCCTAAGATAGTTTTTACTTCTACCAATATTGACGAATTGCCTTTAGAGATTCAAGATTTGTTAAGTGAATTTAAAGTATTATTAATATCCTTTTATGCATCTTTATTTGCCTTATGGAGCATCTAAATGAAGATCTAAGCAGACCAATACTTTTTTCAAGCACCAAAAGGAAGTAGAGATCATCATGGGCATATTTTTATAGAATTTTACAACCTATGAAAGTACCTAAAAAGATGCATATAGAATGACTCCTATGGAAAATGATGAGATTAAGAAGCAGGTGAAAGAATTATTAGATAAAGTGTTGGTGAGAGAAATTTTAAGTCCATATGTGATTCCTAGATTGTTAGCTCTAAATAAATATGGTGGTTGGAGAATGTGCATGGATTCAAAAGCCATAAATAAGATCACAATAAGGTATAGATTCCCTTTACCTAGTATTGATGATTTTTTGGATTTTCTTAGTGGTGCTAGATACTTTTCTAAGATAAATCTCAAAAGTGGATATCTTCAGATAAGAATTAGAGAAAGGGATTAATGGAAAATAAATTTTTGGTTTGTATGAATGGCTAGTAATGTCATTTAGCTTAAGCAATGCTCCTAGCACCTTCATGAGGTTGATGAAGTGTTTAAGCCATTCACTGGTAAGTTTGTTAATGTGGACCTTGATGATATTTTGGTTTTTAGTACATTTAAATAAGATCATCTTGATCCTTTGAGGATGGTTTTAAGGAATTTGCAAGAATAAAGGTTATTAATAAACCTTAATAAATGTACTTTATTAAAAATTAAACTAATCTATTTGGGCTTTATGATCTCACAAGGACTAAAGATGGATAAGGATAAGGTAAAATCAATATAAGAATGTCCTACACCCTGGATTTCATTTGAGGTAATGATTTTTCATGGGCTTACCAGTTTCTATAGAAAACTCATAAGTAATTTCAATCTATTTGTGCACCTATGGTAAAAACTATTAAGGGTAACAAGTAACCATTAAAGTGGAATGATGAAGCTAGAAAAAAAATCATATTTTGAAAAAGAAAATTGCAAGTAAACCCATATTGGCCTTACATATTTTTAGTAAGTTATTTCAATTTGAATGTGATGCAAGTGGGACAACTATTGGAGCAGTTCTAATCTAAGAAGGTAAGCCAGTTGCTTATTTCAATGAAAATCTCAATGAAGCTAAAAGTAAATATTCATCCTATGATCAAGATTTATACACCATTGTGAAAGAATTGAATAAATGGAGGTATTATTTTATGCTTAAGGAGTTTATTCTATTCACTGATAATCATGTTTTACAATTCATAACTATCCAACACAAGTTAAATCAAACGCATGCAAAGTGGGTAGAATTTTTACAAAGTTTTTATTTTTTGATTAAGAATAAAAGTGGATAAATTTATAAGGTTGTTGATTCCTTGATTAGAATAATTCTAATTTTAAATTAAATGCAAGTGAAGGTTGTGGGATTTGATGATCTCAAGAACTTATATAAGGAAGATTCATATTTTAAAGAATCCTATGAGGTATGTAAAGATCCCACTAGTCAAGATAAAAGTCATTGGATGGATTATATGATTCAAGATGGTATATTATTCAAATTTAAATAATTTTGTATCCCAAAAATATCTATGAGATAGAATATTATCAAGGAAAAGCATAGTGGGAGTCTTACAGGTAATTTTAGATAAGACAAGACACTAGCCCAAGTAAGTGCATTTTATTATTGGACAAATATGACAAATGATGTGAAGAAGTATGTTTAAATTTATAGTATTTTTTAGTATTATAAGGAAATAAGTCAAAATATAGGCCTATATCAGCCCCTACCTATTCTTGATATCCCATAATATTCATTATGGATTTTATTCTTTGCCTACCTAGGACATAGAAAGGTAATGATTACATTTTTGTGTTAGTAGATAGATTCTATAAAATGTCTCATTTTAGACCTTGTTACAAGGTGATTGATGTAAATCATATATCTAATTTGTTATTTAAATAGATAGTGAGGTTACATGGATTACCTAACAGTATTATTTTAGATAGAGATACTAAATTTGTGGGTCATTTTTTGGAGAAATCTATGGAAGAATCTTGGCACAAAGTTGAATTTTAGTTATACCTATCACCCTCAAACTAAGGGATAGATTGAATTGGTGAATATAATTCTTTGGAACATCCTAAGAAGTTTTGTAAGTGAACACCCCAAGCAATGGGATCAAGTAGTTGCATATGCATAGTTTACTTATAATGACTCACCAAACAAAAGTACAGCCAAAGTTATTTTCATATATTTTATGGTATGCATCCTAGGGCCATTTATGAACTAATAAATTTAGGATATCAATAAAGGAGTGTAGAAGGGGAGGAATTTGTAATAGCCATGTAAAAGCTATAAAAATAAGTGAAACAAAGAATTGAAAAAAGTATAGGTAAATACAATAAAAGAGTAGATTTGAAGAGAAAAGAAATGAAATTTTAAGTCAGGGATATTATTTTTTCTCATTTGGAAAAAAAAATGTTTCCAAAAGGATAATACAACAAATTGAAACTAAAAAAAATAGGGCCATGTAAGGTCCTTAGGAAGTTTTCATCCAATGCATATGAGATAGAACTTCCTAAAAATATTGGTAGTTATTATATATTTAATGTTTATTATATTTATCCATAAAATGAAGGAGAAAATAATGAATAATTATCTATTTATGTGACTGATCTAACCATTCTTAGGGTGCAACAACTACCAAGGAAGCCACCACATCAACTAGAGAGCATTGTGGACAAGAAAGTGGTCAAAAGAACAAGATGCAAAGACTATTTTTAGTACCTTATAAAATTTAAATATTATCCAATTGAAGACTCAACTTGTATTTTTTTTTCATAAGTTAAAAAGTATGGTATTTATGTAGAACATCCCATAAATCAAGCACATGATTGACTTCTTTTGTACCTTGGTGGATTGATGTAGGAGCATCATGTGTATAAATAAGTTTGAGATTATATTTGTGTTTTATTAAGTGTATTGGAGTATATAAGATTAATTTTAGTATCATTTATTTATTTTAAGTTCTTAAGTAATGATAAATAATTTTAGGGGCTCCATTTTTTAGTTTCCCACCAAATGTCAAATTTGAATTTTCAAATGCTTAAATTGTAAAATCAAAGATAAAAGACATGTTTTTTAGAAATTGGTATATGTTTAATTATTTATATAAGGGGTTATATGTATTATGGGGTAAGTATAAAACATATCAAAGTCAAAATTATCACCAATAATTATGTACGCTTGAATAAGCCTATTTGTTATGTGTATTTCTCATCTTAGACAAGTCAAAGGAGCATATTTTGGAGTTTTGTTGTACATTTATAGCTTGGATAAATGAATCACAAGTGTATGATCTTAATATTATACTTTATAGGTGGTTTAAAATTAAGTAAAAATATTAAAATATTTGAATTTTATCATATTATGGGTATACTATGAAGACAGAGTTTGTGTATGATAGTCTGCCGTTGTTAGAGCTCTGTATTTTGCATATTTTATAATGATAAAAGAAGTATTTTCTAATTATAGTACATTTATTTTATGTTTAATACTATTATAATATTTTAATATATATTATTGAATTGAATAAAGTGTTTTTAAGGTCATACAGACCTCTTTTCATTACATAGACCCTATTTTGCTTTAAAAATCATGTTCACAGTCACTTGTTTTATGAATAATGTTATACATGGTATCAATATAAGTATTATAAAGGTTTTATGGAAGATATAATAATTTTATACAATAATTATAAGTAAGAAAAAGGTATCCATATTTATAAACAATCATTAGCAAGCTCTCAGGTCCTGTAGGTGTAAAAAAACCCTAGTTTCAAGGTTAAGTGGAGAAAAAGGGTCATAACTTTAGTATTAACCCTTAAAAAATCCTAAAATTTTGTGAAAATATATTTTAGATAGTTTATAATGTGATAAAAGTGGTTTTATATATGTAGGAGGCATATAGACACCTTTATAACTGACTGTGTGTACAAAAAACTGAAAATCTTAAGTGTTCTTGGTAGCAAGAGGAGAAAATTGCCTAAATTCCTCAATTTTGAGTATATAAATTTTAAATTAAGGTTTAATCACCTTTTATATGTATTTTAAGACCTAATATAAATGTTATTTTCATTTTTTAAGTGATATTTCACATTTTGACCTGTTTGTGTACCATTAGGTCTCTAGGCTTAAAACATGGTTTGGTTTAGTTTATTGAATTGTCTTCAAAACCAATACTAAGGTTTAAGTGTCATCTTTAAGGAGTTTATGTATGATTTTTGAATACCCTATGTGAACCTTACAATATTTTTTATCATTATTTTCAAGATTTATGATAGACAAAGACACTCTAACATAGGATTACTTTGAGAGGACCTGTCAAAGACAAAGAGCAAATTGATCAAGCAAGTGGGTTAAGAGTCTTAAGTAGACACAAAATAAAAAGCGTATCATTTGTACATCATAAAATTTTATGTAAACCAAATCATTTATCATATTTGGGTCCCATAGGTTATCATTACTAACAATGGGTCCCCTTTCAAAAACCCTAAGATTTATTAACTAGTAATAAAATTGATATATCACACCATTAAACCTCTTTATATTACCCATATGCCAATGGATAGGATGAGGCCACTAACAAAACCCTAAATTTAATATTATTTAAAATTATTAGAGATTCTAAATGAGATTGTCACCTATAGCTCTATCTAACACTTTGGTCTTATAAAATAATTATTAAGACAACTATAGGGGCAACTCCCTACTCCCTCATGTTTGGATATAAAGTTATACTACCCTTAGAGGTAAAGATACCTAGCCTTTGTGTTTCAATCTAGGGTCTGCTTGATCATGATGAGTACATAGAGGCATGACTATTTGAACTAGAAACATTTATCGAATGTTGAATCACTTATGTGAATAACCATATTACTTATGTCAATTATATGGGTAAACAATACAAAAAAATGTCCATGAACACCTCATTCATGTAAGAGACCCTATCTTTATAATTGAAATTTTAATTGATAAAAATAAGTTAGAAGGTCGTAAGTTTAGACCTAACTGGTTAGGCCCCTACCTAGTGATAGAAGACTTCAAAAATGGATCCTATCAATTATGCACTCTAGAGAACAAGGAGTTAGGTAAGTATGTGAACTCTTTACACCTAAAATGTTTCTATATCTAGTATTTAAATACCACACTACTCTCATTTACATTAGATTTTCATAATGTGTAGGTTCATTTGCATATCAAATGTGTTATTCAGTGATTATTTTATTGTTAGTTCACATAGTATAAAACTTTTAGAATTTAGCATATCACATCATTCCATTCTCACATTACCCTATTATCCCATAGAAAAAATTATCAAAATTAGCATTACATCATTTCTTGCCTTAGTTATTACGATCATAGTACATCTATTTTCCCTACAAATACTTTCATAACTTAGAAATGTTAGGATAAAATAAAACACAAATTTATCCCCAAATCACATACAAGAGAAAATATAAAATGAATCAATCAAACATATAAAAAATAATCATAAACATGAAAAAAAATAAGAGACACCAAATTTAACATGGTTCATCCAAGATTGGCTACATCCATCAAACTTGTCTAGTATATTATTTCTAGCAATACAAGGGAGAAACAAACCCTGCAACAAAACTTGTTACACCTCTCTACCTTCTCTGCCTCCTCTATGTGTACAAATAATATTTTCTCCCTTCTCAGCCATATCTTAATTCACTTTTAGGGTGGAAAAATACCTAAACATAACCTCTACCATCAGATCTAGAAACCTATAATCAAATGCCTAGATTGACTATGAAATTACAATTTTACAAGGCAATTTTAATAAAATTTTCCCTTTGAGGCATTACCCCCAAACCCCCATCAGGGATGCAGCCCCCAGGGGGTCATCCTCCCTGAACCCCACAAGGAGTGTGAATCCCCCCTTGCAACCCCAATCACCATTGTAGATACAAAGAATGGGATCCAAAACTCAGCTAGAAAAACATCAAAATTTTAACCTCTGATCCTAGAAGATAATCAGGCTCCACACCCAACAAAAAAATTATAGACTATAGTATAATCTATAATTTTGTCCTTGGTAGAGTCTCCTCTTACGATGCTTTCTAAATCAAAACATTAATATGCTAAAAAATAGCTAAATTTACTCACCTATATTGATCTTAGGTGATGATCCCTTGCATCTTATTAGTTACATGGGACTAAGATTTAGGGGTAAAGGCCTTAAAAATATAAAAAATTGGACACTCTTATGAAAATAAAAACCTCATGCAAATATAAAAATTCAAATTCCACATCTCTTACCATTTTCTAACTTTCAGTGGTGATCACTCACATCTTACTAGTTGTGTGGGCTTAGCATTGCGAAGAGGTTCCCTCACTTGCCTACAACTATCCTTTGGTGATGAGCCCATGTGTCTTCATAGTATTATGAGGTTAGTTGTAGGGGGTCACAAATAGAATATAAAATATAGATGTATAATCAATATCAAATTGAAAAGTGTCCACATAGAAATTTATTCAAAAATATTGCTTACATGCCTATGTTTAAAATGGTAACTTTCTCCCATTTACCAATTTAGTCAAGATTGGTTATCTCTAGATGGAACTAATAAAGTTATTATTTTTTTATACTATAGATAATTACATTAAACCCTTTGATCATAAGTGTTTCACTATTTTTTCATGTTTATTTTTCTTTTCTAGAAAATAAAAAGAAACTTAAAGAGAGGGGTATGGTTTAGAATAAATTAGTTTTTAGTATGTGCTTGTGATCCAATCAATTTTAGATAATCCTCTTTGGCTAAGGAGGAGGCCTTCAAATAAGAGATAAACTGAAAAAGGGTATATTAGTAAGATAGATGGGTGGATTTCCTAGTGAAAGCTAGATCCAAGAAGCACTAGACTTCCTTAGAGGATATCAATCCACTCTTTAAATAGTTAAGTTCTAAAAAATATAAATAGATGCTTGCATGAAATAATAAAAGGTACTAAAATCAATGCAAGAGATGCTTGGAAGAGAAATAAGTGATTTCAATCAAAATAATAATAACTTATTGAAAACTGATGCTAAAATGTTCAAACCTATTTCAGAAAATAGCGTAAGCCTTTGTGGTATAATAGAAATCTTAAAAATTGAGTTTGGGTGAAGCTTTCCAGGTGGGAATTGCTTATTATTTTTGGAAAATAAAACACACAAAGATTAGTGTTGATCACTATGTAACCAGTATTGGTTAAGGTAATTATTTTCGATCAAGGGATGATCGATATCAGTCAAAGGTGATTGATGTCAATCATTATAAGTCTGGTTTGGGTAAAAATAAGTGTTGGGATGGTTGTAAGAAGTCTTGTATAGATTATTTCTAGGTTGGGGAATGGTCTTGAAGGTAAAATAGGTTCCCAAAAGTATCAAAATTAGAGGTTTGATATTTAAGTGATTGAGATGGCTTATGGATGCTTGGTGGAAGATAGGTGTTTGGAGTTGCAAAACCCCAACATAGAGGGAATATGGGAGATATTGGAAATAGGTGAAAATAATAATAAAAATACTGAAACTAATAATAGAACTTATTGTAAGTATAGATATTTATCTCTAGAGTTTGATATCCTAGAGAAGCTATGAGGTTGGGTTCAAGCTACTTGGGATCCTAGAGCAATACGAGCAAAGTAATGGTGCTTGAGCTCTTTGTGGTGAGTTGTTGGGGCACTTTTATGTCTTTTTTTTGGTTTTCTAGTTCACATAGAAGCTTTGATTCACCTAAGAGTTAATATTCTCATGTAAAACATGTTTTCAACCTCCTAAGGTAGGGTCTTTGGGTGATATTAAGTAACTGATGCTGGTCTTGGTTAACTAGTGCTAGTTACGGAGTGACCAACATCAATCAAAGAGAAATAGTTAAAATTTGTTAATTTTATCTATTTAACCTTAAGTTTGGTTGTTAAGATTGATATAAATGGTTTGAGGTTATTTAAATCCTCATTAGGATGCATGAGGAATAAGTCTAGGAAGTTAGGGCATTAAATGCATAGGTGTTAAATAGTCTTAAGACTAGGTGTCGACCATTTAGCCATGGGTTTTGGGTGAGGTGGTGTAAATAGTCTTTATTTAAAATTAACTAATTAAATTAGCTAAGTGGGGTAAGTGGGTGTGTTGAAGGATCTTAATAATTAATCCTAACTCAAGGGGGCCAAGGGGTCCAAGGGGTGTTTTACGATGACTAGAACTATGTAATTTTTTAGTGTCTACATTTTGCCCCTTTTTATTGTGTAGGTTGTATCCTCAAGCTATAAAACAAAAATAAGTGAAGTAGAAAATTGGATACCCAAAGTATGGGAGGAGGCATTCCCTCTCAAACCAGGATGTGATGAGGTGAAAACAAAGTTGGGTATAGGTTTGATAAGTGTATATGTGTGGCAAAGTGGGGAGGATTGTATAAAGTGGCAAATATGGTTACATTGAGGAGGATAAGTGACAAGTGAACCAGGCCATCGCATTAGGTGTAGTGGATATAGGTGCACTTATAAACATAAGTATCCATGCTAAAGTATCCATCTTTGTAAGGTTCCAAAATTAGGGTGATCTTAAGAAGGTAGATTTGGTCATAGTTACCAGAGTCATGAAAGGGTAGATTTCAAGATGCCTAAAATATATGCACACAAAAGTCATGGTTGGAATGTAATGTCATAAAGCATGTTAAGGTTATCTAGGTGTGTTAATGTGACCAAATGAAAACTTTTATGGGTTGTATTGGTGTTGGTAAAGGGGTCTCTTAAGGTGAAAATGGATGAGAGGGGGTTCAAAACCTTAATTGGGGTCGATCAACACTACTCTGGGTCGATCGATGTTGATCACCCTAACCCTATCGATGACTAACATCGATCACCAACCAAACCCTAAAAATGGGATGGTGACTATAATAGGTAAAAACATTCCATTTTGATCATTTGTGTTTGTTTATTTCCAATTATCCTTTGTTCATAGTGAAAATGATAAGGGCAAACAAAAAATTGTGATTTTGAGCTACTTAGTATGTTTGACTAGGAGTTGAGTGAGAGTTGGAATGGGCACCAAATTGGTAGGTGGGGACCAGATTAGATAGAGGATGGTAAGATATGGTGAGTTAGTAGATGAGCTAGGAGTGGAGGATGAGATATGGTTGTCCAGTGGGCTCCACCATGGAGGTGCACATGAAATGAGGTAGGTTTTCTTTGTGCTTTATCTAGTTTATTTCAATTTGGGTGGGTAGTGATGAAATTTAGGTTTTTAATTATTAGAGGTGAATTTTGAGGGTAGGGGAAGGGAATTTTAGTTATTATTATGATGTATATGGAAAAAGGAGAGGGGGAGGGAAGAAAGTAGGTTTTTGTAAGTGTCTTAGTGGTGTTGGGAGAAAATTAGGGTTTTGGGGGCCATCAATTTTATACACAATGATCGACATTGATCACTATCAACCAACATCAATTGATAGGGGGTGTTGGTAAAAATAGGGACTAACACTAGTCTTTAACACCCAATCGGTATCAGTCGAGGGTTGATTAAATATATGATTATGGTTAGATAGAATGTTTTCATGATTAAAAACACCTAAATAAATGATGTGAAAGGATAATTAATAATCATTTAATAAAACACATAATGTATTTAAATGTTACAATTTCATTTATTTGGATGAGAGTTGTTTTTAAAGTACTTAAAACTATATTAACATATAGACTAGGTTTGGACAACAAAACTATATGTAAGAAAAGAAAAGAAAGTTAAAACAATCAAAAGAAAAATGTCTTAATGAATGTATTAACAAGTAGGTATAAAAAGGAATAAGGAGGTGTGATTCTCTTTCATTGATGAGGATAAAAAATAGGAAGGTAGATTGGCTTATGAACATAAGCCCTTTGCATGCTTCGCATTAGCATTCATTAGTTTGTTAATAAGTTTCTTGATCACATAATGTCAAGTAAGATTGAAATCCCTTATTTTGTGGAAAGTAAAATGGGAGATGGATGATAATGTAACCTTTTTGTGTGGCTCTCTTTCCCCTTTTGTAGGTTTTTGAAGAGCCATTATAAATAAGTCTATGTCTTATTTGGTGTAGACCGATCGATACAAAAAGTCTACTATTTTGACTTTTGTGAATGTTGATTACGGCTTCCAATTCTTCTAATTTTTTTTAAATTTTGACTATATGTCTTTTTTATTTCTGTTGTTGCTTTGAGAGGTTGGGGAAGATGATCAATGCAAGGAGCTTCCATAATATTGCTTGCTTTGAAAATGTTGGATTAGCCATCCTTCAAGGGAGTGGTATAAGCTTCTTACTTGTTTTAGGCTTTGATAGTTATCCTTAAAGGGAGAAGTCTCCCTTATTTAATCATTTTTTGAATTTTTTTTTGGAATTTATCCTTCAAGGGATCAATTTTCAATACTAGAGATGACCTATAGTATGTATGATTTTTTTATACTTTTTGTAAACATAGACTTGATTATATAGGCTTAAGGATTACCTTTATGAAGGCAAAAATATAGAACAATAAGGTTTAATAGTGGGTGAGAGCATGATTTAAGAGACACCAACCATGGGATTCCATCCTATTAGAGACAAAAATCATCCATGATAATCATGCCATGGGTAGAGTTATGGTACCCATACTAATGATTGAAGCTAATACTATGACATATAATCACATGATTCTATGTTTTAATCAGTCATCCTCAAAGTGAGGGAAGTGAGAATATCATAAAATAGAGTACAAGCTTAAGTTAGATAGAAGGTGAGTTTGAAGTGATTTAATAAAATAATGGACGTAAATGCAAATCATCAAGGGGATTAGGTTCCAATTTCCATTCAAGATATGATAACCGGTAAGTTCTTGACCCATATTTATGCATTATGATATTAGGTCTAAGGTAATTAAAATAAAACTTGCCCTACTTTCTTCTTTCCATATTGGTTACATGATAATTTTCCTTTAATATGAGGTCTTTAATATTGAATTCTCATTATTTTAGGTGCTTTTTATAAGCACGATTGATTCATTCTTGATATACACAAAGGTGGTTAAGCATGGTCAAATGATCCTCATCAAGTAGCTCAAGTTGGGCTAAACATTCTTGACAATAATCAGCCTTAGAAATGATATCCTTAAAGGATATATGAAGAGAGGTAATTTGGACTTCAAGAGGCAAGATAGCCTTTGATCCAAAGATAAGAGAGAAAGGGGTAACATCCGTAGGGGTTTGAATGTTGGTTTGATATGCCCATAAGACGAAGGGAATGTGTAAGTGTCAATCCTGACTAGATGCATTAACCATTTTAGTTAGTGTTTTATTAGAAGCTTTAGCCTATCCATTAGCTTGTGGATGATATGGAAATGAGAATCTTAACTTAATTTTAAATGCATCACAAATACCTTGTACTTTTTTATTTTTAAAGGATTTACCATTATTGGTGATGATTTTATGAGGAACACCAAAGTGGAAGATAATGTGATGGTTAATGAAGTTGATAATATTATCAACTTTAGTTGAGATGAGGGTAATATACTCTACCCACTTGGTGAAATATTCTATTGTAGTGATGATTGAATGATGTTTCTATGAATAATGAGGTTAATTTCACCAATGAGATCTAATCCCCACTACAACAAGGGCCATAAATCCTTAGAGACTTGAAGACCATGACTAGCAATTTGATGAAAATTAGTATATTTGATGAAATCTGATCTTACACTGCTCTGAAACCATCAACAAACTGATACAGACCTATCTAGATCGTTCATTCCTTGTAGCCCTATTTTCCCTATTTATTGGATATAAATTTTTATAGGTTAGCTCAATCATGAAATTAAAACCATTTCTGGATACCCATTAAGCTCTTATATAACATACTAAAAAATCTCCTAAGGTTACTTTGTACGGAATTGTACTTCTTTCTTTAAGCCTTGTTCTAATTAGCCCTCATTGAATGCAAAACACCTTGTCCAGAGTAAAGTACGGACTTTCTAAGAAAAAAATAATCATTATAGATACCCATTATCTTCTTCCTAGTGAATCAATCATTTTTTAGTGCACTTCTTTGGAGAAATTCACTTTTCCTATATTGGCCTATGCTCTTTCCTTCACATGCACCTAAGCTTCACTTGGTAATTGTCTTTTTTTGTACTTATCCATAATTTATCACCTTGAAACATATTCAAAAAGTTTTAAAACATCATCAAGGTTCAAATTCCAAAGTTTCAAGAGTTTTCAAGCTTTAAAACTCATTTTGAGGGCTAGAAGCTAAATCAGGATTTTCCCTTGGACAGTCACAGGCTGCGAGCTAATTATTTTTGCTGGGTGTGTTTTAGAAATTTTAAAGGGATCTAATCAATTTTATAGGGTCTTTTTTAACCCCTAAACCTTATCCAATAATCATATTGTTCATGTCAAACTTTTGTACCTTCTAATGCTCAACAAATCAGTTGTCTTGGACTGTATTTTTATGACAGCCAACAGGGTTCATTATTGTCATCTCTTTTTGTGTGATCAATAGAATTTCAAGAGGATAAAAAACCATGCCAATACCTTAATTAATTCCCCATTAATATTCCCTATCAAAAATTACCTTATCAATCCACTTACAATGCAAAAACATACAAGTTTCTTAACTTTTTCTATACACTGTCACCTACAGGCCTGAATTTCAACTGTGGAGTTTTTGGACATCAAGAGGGTTTCTAGGGCCTGGTTTTCTTCACTCTTAAGTTTATAATTTCCTTAGGGACCTATATATCTTATCTCCATACCATTTTAGACTTCATACAAACATTTTCATGTGGATTTGATTTAAGACAGTGGGCTGTAGTTTTACAGGCCTGAATACCCTGTTTAGTCCTGTTTAGGCTTTTTACAACATTCCAAAATCCTTAAAACCTCTTGATATAATCATAACACCTTTATATTGTTCTCAACATATAAAATAATCAGTCTTTCACAATGTTCTTTAGATAATCATCATACACACATCTTTCATACATACACACATTCACATATGCAGGCCTGTTACCAGAATTCATAAAGAGACCATAACATGAAACAAAAAATTTATTCCTTCATTGATCAATAGAAGACTTACATTTCAATGCAAAAATACATGGCTTTTAAAACCTTGCTTTCTCCTTCACACATTCTCTTGACTTCTCCTTCTCTTTCCTTTAACATTTCTTGAGTGAGATCCTCCCTCACTAATTCTCCTCTCTCTTCTTCATTCCATTCTCTTTATCTTGAATGAGAGGACTCTTCCTCTCTGTTCTTCTTCACTTCTACACCCCTCTCATCCTCCTTCTCTTCTCATCCTCTCTCCTTAATGAATTCTTCTTTATTTTTCTTTATTTTCAAGAATCTCTCTTCCAACTTCTACGCCCAAATTGGGCTTAAGGAAAACAAATGTTGTTTTTAAGTTTTAACAATATTCTAAGGTTGAAAATAGTTTCAACCATTTCCTCCTAATTTACTCAACAGCCTAACCATTAATTTTTACCTTTTCACTTTCACTTTTTGATAATTACATTTTACTTTCAAGGTGAAATTTTGAAATCTCACAATTTGGAGGGAAAACCAAAATTTGAATTTTCACAGTAGAATTTGAACTATTGTAGATGCTCCTGCATCATACTCTCCCTCTAGAAAAGATTTGAACCTTAGTCTAAATGAGATGCTTCTTCCATGCATTAGTCTTCATTATATACCTGGATCCCAAGGTCTTGTTGTGAATACCATTACTTGAATTTGTCTTTGATATTCTTTGTCCTTTAGCTTCTTGCTTTTCTTCCTCTTTAGATATGTCTTTCTTCTCATTTATTTTTCAGTTGCCATCTCCTGCTTCCATGCTTCTTCATCTTCATACATGTCTTCTAGTTCTTCTTTGCCTTCTTGGTTCATGAGCTTTTCCAATGACTCATGTATGTCATTCACTTTAGCAATCTTCATACCTGCATACAAAACATTCAAAGCCACCTTAGTAGAAAACATTTGAGGCCGTGAAGCCTCTTGGCTGCCTCCACTCTTCTGCTCTTTGGCCAAAACTGCCTTTGCCTCTTGGCTTGTTTCATTCTCACCACTGGTGTTCTCATCATGGTTTATGCATGTATGTAGCTCTCTTGAAGAACTAAAGAGCTCTTCCAACATTCTTATTTCTTCCTTTAGTGTGCTCTCATCTATCTCCTCATTCACTTCATCAAACTTGGGCTTATCAACCTGAAGGATTGCTTGTCCTTTTCTAGCCTTACTCTTCATCTCATCCTTTCTTAAGTTTTCTTCATACAACCCAACTTATTCATCAACATCAATATACTTATCAAATGCAATTGTAGTATCCTTACCTTGTGTCTCCTTGCTCTTTTCAATCTCTGCTTGAAGCCATCTTGTTTGTTCTGCTGCATATTCTTTCCTTTTCCCATCATCCATCCATTTTGAACTATCTCCTTGCTGCACATTAGTTTTCATAGCCACTTTCCATTCCTCATTTTCCACGAAAAGATTATTAAATGATTCAAAAACATCATTATCCCATTTATTGCAAGCAATTGACTTACCTTTCCATGTACTTGTGTCATCCTTCACCTTTTTCCATTGATTTCTTGGTGTTGCTGTCTCAACACTCACATCTTCTTCACTCTTAGCCTTCTTAGGCACCCACATTTGATTCTTTCTCTTATCAATTGACTTCACAAGCCATTTAGGCATCCTATAACCATGCTCTTGTGACACTACTGAAAAACCAACTTTGTTTGTCCTTTTATTTTCTTGCACACTTACATTCATAATATGAGAAAAATCAATCTTATAAGGTAAACTTGCCTACTTGCTTACTTGCTTGCTTGCTTGTGCATTTCACCATCCACTTAGGCATCACATATCCATGATTGACTGATTTGTGTGAGGATTTCATCTTCCTCTTTCCTCTTCTAACCTATGTATTAATATCTTCATGCTCACAATAACAATCAAAATCAGCACTTAACACTTCATTTACCTCCTTGTTAGCTTGTTCCATGGAGCAATCTTTCTCTTCCTTTGTGCTTGGCTGTTCTCTTTCTTCTTCTTGGCATTCAATGGCATCATGGAAGTTATCTTCATCTTCCATTTCTCCTCTCTCATGCATTAACCAATGCATCTCTTCTTCTTCCCTATTAACAACAACAAACTTACTTCTCTCTCTTGCACATTCACTTGTGCACTTGGTGTCTTCTGCACCAATCTCTTCACTCTCCAAGGCCCTTCTCTTGACCTTCATAAGGCTGCTCATACCTACATTTACCCACTCAAAAACAGCATTAATTATAAAAACAAGAGACCATAATGTCTCCATGAGTATCCTCTTAATGGACATTCTCATCTTTCCAAGTGCTCTTCCTGGCACTTCATCTTTTCTTTCTTTTCTTCTCTTGTCCTCCTCAATGAGAACCTTCTTCACAACTTCTTCCTCTTGCTGCTCACTTGGAAACCTTCTTATCTTCTTGCCTCTTTGGGCTTCCCTCTTCATGGCAATCTTCTTTTGCCTTTTTCTCCTTTTCACTAAGAGATATATTGGCCACTTTATCCTCTTCTTCATTGGCCATACCCATGCTTGCCTATTCAGCTGCATCCAAGACTCATATTCATCTTTAATCTTAGCTAATTCTTTCTTCAAACTATCAATTTCTTTATTAAAATCAACATTAGTCATACCTTTCTTCTTTTGGATGCTTGCTTTCTTCTTGCTGCCCTCATATACCTTACTGCTCTGTAGTGCTTTCAACAATGTTTCCATCTTTGAGATCTTCACCCAAGTCTTTTCCACCTTAGTCTCTTGATCTCTTGTCTCACCCAAGCCTTTCTCCTTGACTGGTCTTTTGACAATCTCCTTGATCTCACCTAGGCCTTTTGCATCCTAGTCTTTTGATCCTTTTCACAATCCTGCAGCAACTATTATACAACACTTCATCAAATACAAATCACAAATCCAAGCTTACCTTGCTTTGGATCTTCTTCTTGAGCATCCACTGTGCTCTCTTACTTTTTAGCTCTCCAAGCTTCAAACTCCATCCTTTACCTCACCTAAGTCTATTTCACCTTAGTCTTTTGGCAAACTATCCAAGCTTCTTCTTGGATCTTCACTAAGCCTTCCTTAGCTTCTTCTTCTCTTAAGCCTCAATGGCTTGGCTACCTTGAACCTATAACTCCTTCACTTGATTTCTTCTCAACACAATAAAATTAACTCAAATAGAAAATATTATTATACCTTTTGTTCTCAGGGTCTTCTAGCACTTGTCTTGCTAATCCTCTTGCCAAATCCTGTAACAACTCATTAGAAATCATAACCAACAACAAATTACCAATTCGCAAGAGCTTCAAGCTCTGATACCAAATGATGAAATATGATCTTACACTGCTCTGAAACCATCAACAAACTGATACAGACCTATCTAGATCATTCATTCCTTGTAGCCCTATTTTCCCTATTTATTGGCCATAAATTTTTATAGGTTAGCTCAATCATGAAAGTAAAACCATTTCTGGATACCCATTAATCTCTTCTATAACATACTGAAAAATCTCCTAAGGTTACTTTGTACGTAATTGTACTTCCTTCTTTAAGCCGTGTTCTAATTAGCCCTCCTTGAATGCAAAACACCTTGTCCAGAGTAAATTATAGACTTTCTAAGAAAACCAAGCATCATTCTAGATACTCATTATCTTTTTCCTAGTGAATCAATCATTTTTTAGTGCACTTCTTTGGAGAAATTCACTTTTCCTATATTGGCCTATGCTCTTTCCTTCACATGCACCTAGGCTTCACTTGGTAATTGTCTTTTTTTTGTACTTATCCATACTGTAGCACCTTGAAACCTATTCCAACAGTTTTAAAACATCATCAAGGGTCAAATTCCAAAGTTTCAAGAGTTTTCAAGATTTAAAACTCATTTTGAGGGCTAGAAGCTAAATCAGGATTTTCCCTTGGATAGTCACAGGCTACGAGCTAATTATTTTTGCTGGGTGTGTTTTAGAAAGTTCAAAGGGATATAATCACTTGTATAGGGTCTTTTTTAACCCCTTACACCTTCTCCAATAATCAGCTTGGTCATGTCAACCTTCTGTACCTTCTAATGCTCAACAACTCAGTTGTCTTGGACTATATTTTTATGACAGCCAGCAGGGTTCATTATTGTCATCTCTTTTTGTGTGATCAATAGAATTTCAAGAGGATAAACAACCATTCCAATACCTTAATTACTTCCCCATTCATATTCTCTATCAACAATTACCTGATCAATCCACTTACAATGCAAAAACATACAAGTTTCTTAACTTTTTCTATACACTATCACCTACAGGCCTGAATTTCAACTGTGGAGTTTTTGGACATCAAGAGGGTTTCTAGGGCCTGGTTTTCTTCACTCTTAAGTTTATAATTTCCTTAGGGACCTATATATCTTATCTCCATACCATTTTAGACTTCATACAAACATTTTCACGTGGATTTGATTTAAGACAGTGGGCTGTAGTTTTACAGGCTTGAATACCCTATTTAGGCCCGTTTAGGCTTTTTACAACATTACAAAATCATTAAAACCTCTTGATCTCATCATACCACCTTTATATTGTTCCCAACATATAAAATAATCAGTGTTTCACAATGTTCTTTAGAGAATCATCATACACACATCTTTCATACATACACACATTCACATATGCAGGCCTGTTACCAGAATTCATAAAGAGAACATAACATGAAACAAAACATTTATTCCTTCATTGATCAATAGAAGACTTAAATTTCAATTCCAAAATCCATGGCTTTTAAAACCTTGCTTGCTCCTTCACACATTCTCTTGACTTCTCCTTCTCTTTCCTTTAACATTTCTTGAGTGAGGTCCTCCCTCACTAATTCTCCTCTCTCTTCTTCATTCCATTCTCTTTCTCTTGAATGAGAGGACTCTTCCTCTCTATTCTTCTTCACTTCTACACCCCTCTCATCCTCCTTCTCTTCTCATCCTCTCTTCTTAATGAATTCTTCTTTGTTTTTCTTTATTTTCAAGAATCTCTCTTCCAACTTCTACGCCCAAATTGGGCTTAAGGAAAACAAATGTTGTTTTTAAGTTTTAACAATATTCTAAGGTTGAAAATAGTTTCAACCATTTCCTCCTAATTTACTCAACAGCCTAACCATTAATTTTTACCTTTTCACTTTCACTTTTTGATAATTACATTTTACTTTCAAGGTGAAATTTTGAAATCTCACAATTTGGAGGGAAAACCAAAATTTGAATTTTCACACTAGAATTGAACTATTGTAGATGCTCCTGCATCAATATTACTGACACTTAACACACTTATTTACATAATCATAGTAGTTTTGGCTAAGGGTAGGCCAATAATAGCCAAGGTGAAGGATGCACTTTGCAATAGCTAAACCACTAAAGTTTCCTCCACAAATCCCATCATGCATTTCCTTGATAGAGTGAGAGATTTAATGACTATGTAGGCATCTAAATAGGATACCATCAAAGCCTCACTTATAAATAATTCCCCTTAGTATGGTATAACAATAGGTACTCTGTATAAATGCTCTTCAACCATTTCGAGAAAGATTAGAAGGAACAATGGATAGGTTTAGATAGTTAAAGATTTACTTATACCAAATATTAGAGTGGGCCTCTTTCACATGACAAATGGAAGAAATGTCTGATTTGGTGTAAGAAGGCTCATTAAGATGAGGGATAGTGACAAAGAGTTTAGAATAAAAACATGCAGATGGAATTTTGGAAACAAGAGAAGCCATGATATCAACAAACTTATTAGTAGAACATGGAGTGGCTTAAATAAGGTAATGATCAAATAACATCAAGAGTATATCTACTAGTTATTTGTACTATTATAAAAATGTCATTTTTACATTGGTAAGAACCATTTATTTGTTTGATGATGATTTAGGAGTCACCAAAGATTTTGATTGATTTAAATCCTAAAGACAAAGTTGTTTGGAGACCTATCACTAGGGATTTGTACTCAGCCATGATATTGGTGAAATCAAAATCAAGTTTAAAGGATAAGGTAAGAGGCTTACCATCAAAGGGGATAAGGATAATGCTAGCTCCCTCACCACATTGACACTTTTATCCATTAAATAACATGGTCATCTAATAAGTAGAATCCTCTTGAGATAGAGTTATAATGGATTCATTGGTAAATTTAAGAGGAGGAGGTTGATTATATACTAAATTGTGCTTCAACCAATTGGTCAACAATGAATTACCCTTTAATTGACTTTTTTGGAGAAAATTAAGATTGAACTCAGCTAAAAGCATGAGCCATCTATCCATACATTTATTTTGATATGGATTATAATGCATATACTTGAGAGGTTTGATGTTGGTTATGACAAAGGTTTTATGGTTAAGAAGGTCATGACAGATCTTAGAAGCCACAAAGACCAAGGCGAGGCATAGTTTCTTGGTATGGGTATATATATTTTCATACTCTATAAGTGTTTAAATTATATATTAGACTACTTTCTCTTTATGTTGATCATCACAATGTGCAAGCATGGCCCCCAAAGAATGGTTTGTGGTAGAAATGTAGAGGTAGAAGGGTTGGTCCTCTTTTGGAGGAATAAGGATAGGAAAGGAAATAAAGTATTCTTTAAGTGATTCAAAGTCCTTTTGATAATCTTTGTTCCACTTAAATGAGATATCCTTCTTAATAAGGTGAGGAAAACATTGACATCTATTAGATAGTTGAGAGATGAAGTGGTGAATAGATTGAAGCTTCCCCTACAAACTATGAAGTTGCTTGAGGTTAATCGGAGGAAGAAAGTCTAGGATTGCCTTAACTTTAATAGGTTTAACTTCTATTCCATGGAGAGAGAAAATAAAGCCAAGAAGATTATCTAACAAAACCCAAAAGATTCACTTCTTGGGTTTAAGGCAGACATGAAAGTGGATAAGGCATTTGAAGATAACCTTAACAATTTCCAAATGATATTTACAACATTTAGACTTTCCAAGGAGGTATCTACATATTCTTTTACAGTTTTATTAATAAGGTCATGAAATATATAGGCCATGGCATGTTAGTAGGTTGCACCAATATTTTTCAAACCAAAAGGCATGACTCTACAGTAGAAGGTTCCCCATGGGGTAATAAAGATATTTTTATGTTAATCTTTTGGGGCAATCAAGATCTAATTGTATCCCTCAAACCCATCCATATGAGATAACATATCATGACCGGTCATAAGATCAAAAAGTTGGTTAATGCTTGATAAAAAGAATCCATATTTTGGGCAAGCAAGGTTAAGATCATGAAAGTCAATGAAAATACAAAGCCCCCTATTGCTCTGGTGAGAGGAATGACATTCAAGTCCTATTAGGGATAATAAATGGGTTGGATGAAGTTGATAGATAAGAGGTGTTAGAGCTCTTCTTTGATAAGAAGGGATAATGAGGGTGCATCATTTGAAGCTTCTTCTTAATAGGCTTGGCATCGAGGGTGGTAACAATGTTATGGGTGATTATGGAAGGGTTGATTCCTAGCATGTCACTGTAGACCAAGCAAATGCTATGATATGGTCTTGTAGAAAGGAAGAGAAATATTGACGCTCTAATGAATCTAAGGATTAGATAATTTTGAATATGTATGGGCTATCCTTAGTGCCTAAGTTGATGTCAATAGTGAATTTATTCAACATGGTTCAAGTCTCAAGAGGAATGGGTTTATGAATGGAAGAGTCTTTAGCACCAAGATAGGTGAGAAGGGAATTATCATCCTGACACTAAATAGTATGAATAGTAGGAGAGTCATCTTCTACCATATCAAGATGATTCAAAGGAATGGTCATGGTTTCCCCATCCTTTTAATAAGTGATGGGTCCTAAACTATCATATTGATCAAAAAAAGTTAGAAGGAATGATATCGAGATCTTCAAATTTTGATGAAGAAGGGGTTGGTGAGGATGGGATTTCTTCCTCAATGATGGTAACAGTAGGTGAGTTAGTTATATCTTATGGTGGAATGAATCCAAGATCAAATCATTCATGATTTTTCTATATTTTTCATCAAATAAAATCATGTGTTTCATGTTCATAATGACCTAGATCGAATCCCTTCCAATCACACCTATGGAGGTATGTCTTGGCAAACTCTAGTTTATCCAAGTGAGAGAAATTAGAGGTGAAAAATTTAGTATAAGATGATGCAGTGGAGGTAGATAGTATTTGATCAAGTCCCCAATAAACAAGATTAGTTTGTTAATTGAGAGGCTTGAAAGGAATAATGGTTTCAATGTTAGAATCATATCTAGGTTGTTGGTCAATATTCTCATACTCTTCAGGAGTAGGGAAGGCAACTAGGGTTAATAGGCAATACTCCCCAAGTGAGAGACATCGGAATGTTGATTCCAAGGGGTCCTTCATAAGTTTTTGGGAGGAAGGTATGGATGAGTTGGTGGAAGCTTGGTTGATGGAATAAGAATGGGATGCATCCTTGATTAGTATTAGAACATTATTAGGTCGGTAAGTCATATTACATGACTTGAAAGGACTAGGGTCAGCTGGTATGGTATGGACTTGACCCTCATGCTCAAACTTGATGCACTGATGTAAGGTGGATGACACACAACCCATGGAATGGATTCAAGTGTTTCTAAGTAAAAATTTATATTAGAACTCACCTTCTATCACAAAGAAGAGCTCAGGAAGAGTATGAGGTCCTAAATGAATATGAAGGATGACTATTCCTAAGGTTGTTTCCATGGTATCATTGAAAGATCAAAGCACTATTATAGTTTCTAACATGATGTTCTCTAGTAGTTTTAATTATTCATATGCATGGGAGGAAATAATATTAATGTTAGATCCCCCAATAATTATAACCCTCTTGATATAGGTTTAATTGATGTGGGTAGTAATGAAAAGGGGAGGATCTAGATCATCTAGATGAACATGGGTATCTCTAAATCTTGGAAGGTGACAAGGGCAGATAGCTTGAGGGCCCCAATGAAAGCTGTTAGAGGTCATGGGTCTTTAGGTTGAACCTTTATAAATTGTAAGGCCCCCATAATGGTTTGATGGTGCTAGGGTAAGGTATTGATTAACTCATATAAAGTTATCTTCGCTAGTATTTGGTGAAGTTATTTTAGAACTATCCTTTGTATTGATTCAGAGGGATTGAATTCTGGTACACCCAAGATAGAAATCTTAGGCTTGGGTGAAGGTGTTTGGGTTTGGTTGGGTGTTTTGATGGTGGAAGAAGGGTATGTTTATGGGATCAACACTTTTGCTTTCCCTTTATCCTTTTGGGCTTGTACATGAATGGTTTGGATTTGGAAAGGATTTGGGCTAATGGGTTGCTTTGATTCCTCCATACTCTTGGATGAGAGCTTGGGAGTAGATAAATGTGGGGTGGTTGATTTTGGATTTTGGTTTAGAGGTGGGGTCATGGGAGGTTCTTCTATCAATAATTCATCCTCATCACATAGTTTATGGATTGTGACTTGGAGAGATTTGCAATTCTTTGATCATGTCCCAACATCTTATGGTATGAGCAAATCAAATTATCATTAAGCCAAGATGGCTTAGGACTAAGGGGATCAAATGGTTTTGTAGGAGGTAAGTCCAAGTAGGAATCCTCCAACAACCTTAACAAGATGGTGGAATAAGACTCTACCAAGGGTGGTAATAGAGTGTAAGTTTTGGTATTGATAGTTGGGGTGGAAGCCTTCTTAGGGCTAGGCTTGACAATTGGAACTTTGGGTGATGGAATGTTCTTGGTGGGTGGTTTCAGAGTAGATGGTTTGGAAGTAGAGGGGTTTGAGGTTGAAGGATTAGAAGTATATGGTTTAGAAGTAAAATATTTGGTAAAAATAGGTGGAGGTATAGCTAGGATTGGAGGTTTAGCTAAAAGTGAAGGTGTAGATAGAAGTAGAGGTGTAGATAGAAGAGGAGGTTGGGTTAATGGTTTATTTGGGAGGCTTGGTCTCTTAATCAAGGTATAGGGGTCAAATCCCAAGATGGAAGAGGGATACAGTCCTAGAATTGAAGGTAGAGTGGAAATGGGAGATAAGTTTTTAGATTTTGGAATCTTATATGGTTCAACTTTCTTTGTTGGTTTGACTTTTGGTTTCTTAGGTGGGTTTAGGGGTGCCAAATCCAACTTCAATGAAAGATGTGTAAGATTTTGAGTAGGGAGGACACCAAGGTTCTTGATGGAATTTATTAGGATAGTGGAAGGTATTTTTATTGCTTTAAATGGAGTTGGGTTGGATTGTTTATCTAAGGTTTGGGAGGTGGAGGCTTTTTTTAGTTTGATTGGGGTGATGGTAGTTTCACTAGTGGAAGTTGAAGGTTGAGTAGAAAATGATGAGGTTGATGAATCTTTTTTATTTGGATAAGGGAGACTAAGGTGATGCCAAAATATGGCCTGATCAAATTTTAGTTGGGATAGAAATTATAAGTTTTAGACCAACTTAGAAAAGGGCTTATAGATGGGCTTAGTTCCCTCAGTGTTGGACTCAAAGGATAAACCAAGTGGATGATAAAGTGGAATGGACATGTGATACTTTTCCTCTATCAAAGGTTCTAAGGCCTTGATGGATTATTCTTCCATTGAATGGGTAGGTGAAGTAATATTTTCCTTAGGTACACTTTTTAAAGGAAGGGTAGATAGCTATAATGTAGAGGAAAAAGGCATGGGGGTGATGGTTTCCTCCTTTTATATGTTTTCCAAAGGAGAGGTTGGTGATTCCACTACCTAAATAAGTGGAGAAGGTATGGTATTTTCTTCCTTTGTTTTATTTTCTAAAGAAATGGAAGGTAACTCTACTACCTCAATAAGTGGAGAAGAATGTTAGGGTGTGGAGCTAAAAGCTTCACCTTAAGGCAAACATGGAGGTTTTTGAGCATATGCAGTCACCGGCGTCGACAGGCCATAACCGACATCGGTCAGGGGAAGCGCAGAAGCAACTGGCATCGACAGGAGATCGGCTAGCATTGGTCACCTCCAGGAAGGTAGGGACCGATGTCGATCGCCTGTGGTGGTCAAAACTACTTTTGACGACCAGTCAGTTAAGTGAACGCGTAGTTTGCATGATAAAGACTAGTTCGAGTCTTTGAGCCGCTTGTCTAATTAGTGTATGCATGAGATATATATAATAGACTCATGGGCTATATTGTTAAGTGAATAACTTGTAGAACTTGTAGAATCCAAGTGTAGAGCTTGGAGAGTTCTTCCCATGGTGGAATCAAGTAGGATTCTCCATGTATGTAAGATCAGGTTTGATATGCAGGGTGTTACAGGATCATGGTGGAGATCTACATGTGATAAGTAAGATCAGGTTGGTCTATAGGGATGTGTGTATGTGAGGGTCAGAAGAGGATCGGCGGGGGAGCAAGATCAAGGTGACAGCAATACATCAGGAGCAGGATCATGGTGAGATCTACTTGGAGTACCGGTTCATACTCGATTGTACAGATGTACAATGAGGTGAACAACAGCTTGTGTTAGCTGTGTGTTGTGACCTATGAGAGAAGATTACTCAGGTGGGAAGATTACTTAGAGCCCTTGAGGAGGAAGCCTCACAGAGGTGGAAGAAGAGTGTGATCTCTTTATTGTAATTTCCTTTGTAATGAGTTGAATACAATTGTGTGTTGCCTCTCATATTCTGTGTGTTTTCTCATTGATAGTTATTTGTTCTTCTGGTTATTTTTGCAATCTTAAGTTGCTTATATAATGGTAATCATGTGTGCTCTTAAATCTGACAAGTTGTGTCAGAGCTTTGGGGAACTTAGGTCCTATCAAATGGTATCAGAGCGAGGTTGGATGTTCTCAGATCGAGTTTGACTAATAGATGGCCCAGATCTAGTTAAGTGGTTTGTTGATTACAGGTTACTCACAGGGGTTGTTGATTGAGTGGGAGTATAGCAATGGTAGAAGAAGGTAAGCTAAGGATGAAGAAATTTCAGGCACAGGATTAACACCACAAGGAGTGTGGTGGGTTGTCTTCAAGTGGGAGCTTGAAGAGGAATACAAGCCAGGATGCAGATTAGACAGAGTACTAGTATGGGTACAGGTGCAGCTATTTATCTCCAAGTGGGAGATTGGTAGGGTGTGGAGCTAAAAGCTTCACCTTAAGGCAAACATGGAGGTTTTTGAGCATATGCAGTCGCCGGCGTCGGCAGGCCACAACCGACATCGGTCAGGGGAAGCACAGAAGCAACCAGCATCGACAGGAGATCGGCTGTGTCGGTCACCTCTAGGAAGGCAGGGACCGACGTCGGTCACTTGTGGTGGTCAGAACTATTGTTGATGAATAGTCAGTTAAGTGAACGCATAGTTTGCATGATAAAGACCAGTTCGAGTCTTTGAGCCACTTGTCTAATTAGTGTATGCATGAGATCTATATAATAGACTCATGGGCTGTATTGTTAAGTGTTGCAGAACTTGTAGAACCCAAGTGTAGAACTTGGAGAGTTCTTCCCATGGTGGAATCAAGTAGGATTCTCCATGTATGTAAGATCAGGTTTAATATGTAGGGTATTGCAGGATCATGGTGGAGATCTACATGTGATAAGTAAGATCAGGTTGGTCTGCAGGGATGTGTTTATGCGAGGGTCCGAAGAGGATCGGCGAGGGAGCAAGATCAAGGTGACAGTAATACATCAGGAGTAGGATCATGGTGATATCTACTTGGAGTACCAGTTTGTACTCGATTGTACAGATGTACAATGAGGTGAACAACAACTTGTGTTAGCTATGTGTTGTGACCTATGAGAGAAGATTACTCAGGTGGGAAGATTACTTGGAGCCCTTGAGGAGGAAGCCTCACAGAGGTGGAAGAAGAGTGTGATCTCTTTATTGTAATTTCCTTTGTAATGAGTTGAATACAATTGTGTGTTGCCTCTCATATTTTGTGTGTTTTCTCATTGATAGTTATTTGTTCTTCTGTTTATTTCTGCAATCTTAAGTTGCTTATACAATGGTAATCATCTGTACTCTTAAATCTAACAAGTTGTGTCAGAGCTTTGGGGGACTTAGGTCCTATCAAAGAAGTGGTAGTTTGAGACATGATTTTGTTAACTATTAGTTCATGAAGAACAACTTTAACTATGTGAACCTCCTACTTATGGGAGGATTATGCATTATTATGTTCATTATTCATGTAAGGTGAATGGTTAGGGAATGTTTGTTTGAAAATTTCAACTGATTGATTCGGGGGTGCATTTGGGTTGTCAATCACAAGTTCCCCTTTGTCAATCAAATCTTAGATAATTTTTTTAAACGTCTTACATCTACTAACATCATGTCCAATGACATGGTGGAAGCTACACATTTTTTTTTCCTTATACCAACTAGGTATATGATGAGAGGAATCAAAAATTTTGGGTGGTTTAATTGGTGGAAGTTGGATGATATATGCCTTCAATAATTTTTCCAAAACTGAAGCATAGGATTCCCCTAGTAGATTATGCTACTTTTAGACATAGTGGTTTTGGGTTTTGGCATTTTGGTTGAAAGAGGTGGAAAAATTGGATTGGTTGAAAATTGTGGGAGGAGATGTTTTAAACAAAAATACATTTTTGGTTCCTTTAGCTTTGGATTTGGTGTTGGTGTGGTTTGCAAGTTTGGAGGAAGAAGATTCATTTGATTTCAAACTAGAATTTTTGTTCCTCAATTTAAGCTTTCCCTCATCGATAGCTCTAATCTCTAGTTTCTGAGGCATGTTTAATGCCTCATCAAAGGTTTAAATTTTTTGAAACTATAAGGTTTATGAGATATGATATCACAAGCCTAAGAGAAAATCTTAATCAACTTGGGTTGGGGCAAAAATAAGAAAATCTAGTTGATCAACCCTCTCCAACAAGCCATAAAGTCAGTATTGACTCATCCTCAAATTTCTTGATGGAATATAGGTTAGTGAAAGAAACTTTCTTGGAAATATTAATAGATAAATGGTCCAAAAAAGTTTTGGATATTTGGGAAAAAGAGAAGAGGAAATGCCTAGTGATGGCATTTTACTAATCTAATGCGGGTCTAGCTAGGGACATGGGGAAAGTGTAAAGAAGAAGAGCATCATCATAAGCAATAAAATAACATGAATGCCTAAACTCTCTAAGATGTTTTTAGGGATATTCTTTGCTTTATAATTTAGGAAATTTTGAAAGTTACCACTATGTGAGGTATGGTTAGATTGGGATAGAAGGGTGGATTGGCTCATTACAAATATGGTCATATGACAAGATGTTTTGGGCACCAAAAACTGATGACTCTAGATTAGTCATCTTATCCATGAACATCTTGATTAGATTAGTTTGTGGTGGTGCACCCCCATAATCTTAAGGTACATTGTGTTGGGGTTATGAAGGTGAAACATATGGGTAACTAGTAGAGGGTTGGGAGGATGTCATGTATTGGTAAGTGGGCATGAAAGGTTGGGAAGAAAGTAGAGGCATATACCCTTGTGGGTTTGGGACATACCCTAGGTTTGGTGGGATAGACATTAGTTGGGTAAGAGGCATGGATGGATTAGTGGTTTGAAGGTGGGTAGTAACCTTAGTGCTAATAGGTGGGAGCATAGAGGGTATGGAAACTACCAGATTTTAGAAAGGTGTGGAAGATGGTGGATTGTGAATGGTAAGTGGTAGATAAAGAACACTATTTGAAGGCATCCCAATAGTAATTGGTGTATGAGCTACCAAATGTTGGGTTTTTCCTACGTTAGAAAGGTTTTTAGCTGGGGTAGAAGGTGTTTGGGTATTGGTTGGTGGAAGGGATTATTTTTGGGTGTTGGTATTTGAAGGGTTGTTGGTGGAGGAAGAGGCTTGGGTTATCATAGGTTGGGTGGAGATAGTGGTTATCAAGGTCTCACCCATAAGTTAAGTTATAATTTCAAAGGGAGGCTCAATAGAGGGAACCAAAGCATGGGTATGGTTAGTCATGGTGGAAAGGTAGTGTTGGAGAGCTATGGGATTTTTATTAATAAGTGCGGTAAAATTTGTATCACCTCAATCAATAAACTGAGGCATTTTAGGACTTCTAAAGTAGTTAGGGGAACTCTTTACATTCAGAGTGTGCTCCATGGATGAGGAAGAAGAAGATGGATGGTTAGGAGGTGGTTCTTAGTTTGCTTGAGTTATAACTTGTTGTCTTGTTAAAACCATGCAAATAAAGATGAAATAAGGGTGAAAGTGATCTCACACACTCAAAAGAGAAACAAACAAAATAAAATATTCAAGGAAAAAAAGCATACACTAAGAGTATGTTTAAGTCCTAGAATTATTTTTATCTCTCTTTGGGTTTATGCCTCAATTTAAATATTTATAAGACTTAACTTGGGATTATGGAACAGGAACTAGAAAAGGAATTCTAATTATGGTTTCAAGTTATTCAAGTCTCACAAAAATTTGTATTATAATTTGGTACGTAGCTTGATATTGGATCCTACCCCCTGACTTCACACACCATAATGATAAGGGTGTCAAGTTATTAGCCAAAATATACAAAATTGATAGAAATTATACTCAGCCAGTGAACTGAGTTTTGGTTTTTTCCTTTAGTAGTGAAGTCCAAGTGGGATAGATAAGGGAAAGGTTTATTGCTAATTGATGAAATCCTAGTTAGTCCTTATGTTAGTGTTTTATGTTTGATTTGAATGAGTGATTTGGTATTATGTGTATAACAAGAGTGTTTTGCTATGATTAATTTCATCATTTTAATTTAAACTATGTGAACTAAACAAGCAAGCAAGCAATGGATGCAAGTTATTTTTAAACCCAAAGGAAATTTTTGATTTCTTTTCAATGAGTACAAGAATAACTATGATGCACCTAAATGCAGTATGAAGATGCAAGTCCTAATCCTAGGATTAGTGCTTTTTTATTTTTATAAATGAAGGAAAAATGAAAATTTTAACTAGTTTCTAAGAATGCAATAGAGACTAAAACTTGCTTTGGAAAAGAAGAAATTGAAACTATGATTTCCAATGAAGAAAATGAAAGAAAGAACGTTTAATTTTTAGAAATGAAATTTGTAAAAAGGATGAAAATTTCACTAATGCAACTAAATGTCCTAAACAACTAAGAACCCAAGAAAATCTCTAGGGTCCCACTGGGTGTGCCAAAATGTTCCATTATTTTTTTGTATTTATTTTTATTTTTTAGAAGACAAGAAACCTAAAGAGAAGGGAATGGTTTAGAAAAACCTAGTTTTTGTTTTGCGCTCATGATCTAGTCGATTGTCGATACTCCTCTTTGGTTTAGGAGGATGACCTAAAAATAAGAGAGAAACTATAAAATGGTAGATTAGTAAGATATATGGGTCTATTTCCTAGTGAAATATACATCCAAGAAGTACTAGACTTCTTTGGAGGCTGTCAATCCACTCTTTAAATAGTTAAGTTCTAAAAAATGAAAATAAATGCTTGCATGAAACAATTGAAGGTACTAAAATCAATGCAAGAGGTGCTTGGAAGATAAACAAGTGATTTCAATCAAAATAATAATAACTTATTAAAAACTAATGCTAAAATGTTCAAACCTATTTCATAAAATAGTTTAGGCCTCTATGGTGTAATAGAAATCCAAAAAATAGAATTTGGGTGAAGGTTGCTAGGTAGGAATTGCTTATTATTTTAGGAAAATAAAACACACAGTGAATAGTGTTGATCACTATACAACTGGTATTGATTAAGGCAATCATTTCTGGTCGAGGGATGACCAATGCCGATTAGAGGTGATCGATGTTGGTCATTATGAGTTTGGTTTTGGGTAAAAATGGTTGTTGGTTTGGTTGCAAGAAGGTTTGCACAAATTATTTCTAGGTTGGGGAATGGTCATGAATATATAATAGGTTCTCAAAAGTATCAAACTTAGAGTTTGGATATTCAAGTGATTGAGATGGCTTGATGATGCTTAGTGGAAGATGGGGTATTTGGAGTTGCAGAACCCCAACATAGAGGGAATATGGGAGAGATGGGAAATGGGTGTAAATAATAAAAAACTACTAAAAATAATAATTAAACTTGATTTAAGTGCAGATACTTAACTCAAGAGTTTTTTTGCATAGAGAAGTGTTAAAGTTGGGTCCAAATTTCTTAGGATCCTAGAGTAATGCGGGCAGAGTAATGGTGTTTGATCTCTTCGTGGTGAGTTTCTAGGGTACTTTGATGTCTCTAGTCTAGTTTGTTGGTTCTCTTGGAATATTTGATATACCTGAGAGTTAATATTCTCATTTAAAAAATATTTTCAACCTCTTAATTCAGGGTTTTTAGGTGGCATTAAGTAACTAATGCTGGTCCTAGTCAATCGGTATCAATCGAGGGGTCACTGCATCGGTCAAAGAGAAATAGTTAAAACTTGTTAATTTTATCTATTTTTACTTAAGGTTGGTTTTTAAGACTAATGGAAATGGTCCAAGGTTATTTAAGGCCTCATTGGGATACATGAGGAATAATTCTAGGAGATTAGGGCATTAAATGCCTAGGTGGGAAATAGTCCTAAGGCTAGTGTCAATCATTTAGCCATGGGTTTTGGGTGAGGGGGTGTAAATAAGATTTATTTAAAATAATTAACTAATTAAATTATCCAATTGGGGTAAGTGGGTGTTTTTAAGGATATTAATAATTAATCATAACCTAAGGGAGCCAAGGGGGCCAAAGGGTGTTTTATGATGACTAAAACCATGCGGTTTTCTAGTGTCTACATTAAGGGTTAGGTCATCTTCATTTTTCCTATGAAATTTTGATTTATAATTTTCATCCTCTCACATTTATCATATTCTCATTTTCATCTCTTGCTAAAAATTAAAATACATATGTTGTGTAAACAAAATAAATAAGTCATTACCTAAAAAACACCTATTAGCACATTAACAATTTCATACATGTTATAAAGCATTACATCATTTACATACATTTTGTTTCCATATACAGAAGAATTATCCATAGCATTATATCAAAATCAAAGAGATACATCTTACATCATCACATGCATATTAATCTAGAGTGCATAAATTAAAAATCAAAATATGGAAGTTAAAACCACAACACATGAATGACAAGTCACGAATATAAGCCAAAACATCTTTATATATCATAATAACTATCAAGTTTGTACAAAAATGATGTCCAATAAAAGAAAATCCTTGGAGGGCCAATGTGCCTTAGGGCATCTCAAAAAGAATCAACATATACAATGATATGGTAAAAACATATATAATAAAGCTCAGGAGCCTATCCTCCTCCTATGAGAAGGTCCCAATGCAGAGAAATGTTGGTGGTTGTTACTTCGGTGGAATTTCTTACTATGCCTCCCTTAAAGGCCACCTCATCCTCTCTAATATGAAGTCTAGTATTATGTCCCTTGCTAGTGCCTCACTCTAAATTTCCCCCTATCTTGTGACTAAAGGATCTATCTCCTCCTCTACCCACCATAATGTCTACCAAGGCCTCTACTCTCCTCACTCTAGCTAATAAGGTACTATTCTCAATCCTCAATTTTTTCACCATCATAGATGGATGGTATGCTAGGGAAAATACATCATATGCCAACCAATCCTTATATGAATTATAGGATTTATTAGAATCCAATCTCTAGTTAGGTCAGTGTTCAATTAGAAAAGGTTGATTAGGGTGTCCCTGATCATGCTCCTATACCCACTCATGATATCTACAATCTTAGAATTTAAAATTAATGTAAGATATAGTCGATATAAAAATTCAAAACATGTAAAATCAGTTGAATAGCTAAACTACAAAATGAAGTGTAAACTATAAATGGAAATATGTAAATCAACATTTTACTTGGGTCTCCCTCACACCAATCAGGGTTAGAATCATCATCTATAGCCTCCTCCTCACTAATTTTGAAGTCCTTTTCTATCTCAATGTACTGCAGAGTCTCACTATCTCCACATCCTAGATGTTATTATTATGTGGGGTCTTAATGAACAAGGCCCTACTGTGGTGGTGGTGGTGGGCCCATCTTCTACTACCTTGATGCACCTTAGCCTATTAATACCCCAAATAGATGTAGGGTAAGTCCCTATGCCATTCCCATATGAATTGATCAAGTGATGGGCACCTATCTCACAATTAGGTTCCATGCTAATCTTACTAATATAACAGCGCTCACCTCCCATATACCCCTGTAGACAACATAAAGGATGGGAAGGTTTCCCATATAGGGCATATAAATATATTATGGTACTCTATCTACAAGGTGTACCTTAACCTGTGAAATTCTATCCCAAACTTGAGTGGCCCTAATAGTTGCTTTAAGATAAGCCCCCTCATTGGCCCATTGCCCAACCATGTCCTTATTGACCAAATTTGACTTTTAAGTCAAATTGGGGAACCTATAGGTAAATTTTTTACTTTTAGGTGTTTTAGGGGTGTAATTTATATGTCACAATGGGTTTTATAGGTTATTTTATGTAACTTAATGTTGTATTAGACATGGCCATTAGTTATTTTAGTCCCTTTAGTCTTTTTGAGTCATTCTAGAGGTCAAAAAGGTGAATTTAATGAGTTGTATAGATTTATTGGGAAGTGTTAAGGTTCAAATGGGTTATGTCACATGAAATGTGTCCTAATAAGTCTTAATCCATTTTTTTAACTAAAAGTGTTATGTTCATCAGAATAAAGGGTAGTTTTCTTAAAGGAAAAGAAGAGTTTAGCACTTATACATCCTCCTTGGGAAGTGTGTCACATGGGATAAGGTCAATCAGTGCCTCTTCAAATTCCCCATACTCATTTCCATGTTTTTTTTCTTTTAAAGTGTCATTTCTAAGCTAAAACCATTTTTCTCCTTTTTCACCTTTCTTGGCAAGCAGAAGTGACTTGTAGGTTTGTACTTGGTACGGTCAACATAAGAGGTTTCAAAGAAAAATGATCTTAGGATTATATTAGACACTCATTAAAATTACATTTTTTTTGGTTATAAATTAATGGTAGTTTAAGCTTTATGAACCATTCCTAACAAGTTAACCTTCCAAATCTGCCTGTTAATCTATGTACCCTATAGGTTTTGATTCATTTTGGGACAATACATATGAACCATTTGCTAAGGTTGAATCCATAGGATGTTTTATCTCTTATTATATTCCATCCATACTTATTTTTAAGTTTATTTTATGAGAAAATCATCTTAGTTTTGTAGACTGATCTTATGTGGGATGGTAGGCCTATTTTCATGATTTCTAGATCTTCATGTTTTTCAAATGTATTTAGAGGATTTTGATAGGTCTCTTATAATTTTTTCTCATTTCCAATAAATCCCTTCACCTTTAAATCTCATTTTACAATCAATTCTTCATAGGTTCTATCAATAAATTATGCATATACAAGCAACTCTTTGAATATGTAGGTATCTCAGAATGATGTCATGATGGAATAGGAGCTTTGAGAAGTGTTTCAAATATTTTGGAGTGAGGAGAGTGTCTTATATCACTTTTATAATATATATATTTAATCCCAAGTATATACCTCTTGTGCACTACCTATATAACATAGTGAATACTACCTAAACTCATAGTCAGTCTGCCATGAAATGCTCATCTATAGGTGCTTAGAAAAGGAAAGTTACATGGAAATTAGGAACATCAGATATTTGAATTATTTTAGAGGTTTTGGACATCCATGTTGAGGTATTTTTATAGGATAAAGGTTCACTAAAGTCCAAACATAGTGAATACTACCCAATATTCACACTTACAGCCTATACCTCAAAAGTGTCCATGTACTTGTAAGTGCTAACAGAGAGTCAGAGGTGTCACTAAGAGTGTTGGAAAAGTGTTGATGCTCTCATAAAAGTCTTAGATTGATTTTTACATGATAAAACATATTTTAAAATTTAATTGGAAAGGGATAATGTAAACCATGTTTAAAGGATCTAAAGGCTATTCTTAGGGATCCAATCCCTAAACATGCAAAATAAAGCACCTGAGTTATTTGGAGATTCCTTAGAACATTATTAATTTGAGATATAATCATACAAAATTAACTAATTCTATATCCTCACCATAAATGTTCAATTTTCAAAAGGAATAAGGTGATTTTCTCCTATGGCTTTCTTACCAAGAGAGCTCAAAATTGCCCTTTTGGCTACTAAAATATGGCAGTGCCATCTATAGTCTTTTTTTGCAATCCAAAAGGATTCAAGAATATTAAAATTAAATGGGTATGTATTCATGGTCTTAATATATCTTCAAAATTTATGACATATAAATGAGATTAAGGATCTTAAGAGGGATGATATACTATTTATTTTCAACTCCCAAACACACCTACAGTTTTATTAAGGCAACACACAGTCCAAAAGGCACACTGTTGGAGAGGTTAAGGTGTATGTGAAATGATTGAAGGAATTAATAATATTAAAAATGGTATTTATAACTTAAATTTAACTCTCAAACACAATTCCCAATTCCATGATTCATGGAAAGTATACCTACATGTTTACTAGACAAGGAAACACATCCACAGTCAAGGTAGCACCTAGATTCACAAGGAGGTAGTGTCTGAAGTGGTAAATAAAGTGACTCCAATAATGTTAAAATTGAATTAAAATAACCCTAAATATTCCCTTAATCATAATTTAAATCTTGAATCATGAAAATCACCATCTACAAGTCTTGAAACTCACTTACAGTCAACTATGTTGACTAAGATAGGAAGTAAGATGAGACTTAGCACCTAAGGTGGTATTGCATAGACCTAAAAGTACATATTGGTTCCAAAAATTTATAGGTAACCATATAGATATTAAAATTTGGTCTTTACATATTTTGGTTATGGTCTAATGCATGCCAAGTCCACCTACATGGGTCCTTCTTAAGGTAAAATATAGTCAAGAAGAAACTCAGTCTTGTGAATCCAAGAGTATGAGTGATCCATGAGAGATTAGAGTGGGGATAAAATAATATAACACATCCATAATGATTATGAAAACATAAATAATCTCTTGGAATTCCAAATAAATCAAATGGAAGGTATCTGATCATCAAAACATAGTCCATTAGGGAAGATCCTACACACAGTCCTTTCTTTAACAGTTTGTCCTAGTTTTTAGTGATTTTAGAAGGTATCATCATATGAACAAGAGCTGAAAATTTTAATATAAGGTATTTACCACTTAAATAATCTTATATAATATTAATATGGTCTAATAAAATATGATAAGTACCCTCTATTTTATCTCAAACATGGGGTACTTTCCCCATACACAAACCCTAGCAGTCTTAAAGAAGGTGATAAAAGGATGAGTTAGGACATATCTAAATGTTTATATAATGTGTATGGAGTTGAAATACATCTAAGGAAACATGTAAAAACAATCACAAAGTAATGTAACCCAATATAATGATCTAGACTACAAGGGTTGCAGTCATGCATGATAGGCATTTTTAGGCCTAGAGACCAAATGGAAAATCACTTTCACTTAAAACTTTGGAGGAGCACAATAATCCATTTGGATATGCCTGTGAGATCATATTAGAGGTTTTTAGTCTTTTTAATGTAAGGAATCTTATTTGTATTGCCTAAACATCAAATTTTTTAGGTAGGCCTATTGAACAAGGTGTAGGCTTAAGGCCAAATGGGGGGTCATCCACCATTTTGGCATGAGATGAACATCCCCATGAATTAAAACATGTTTTTTAGGTCATTTAGGACATTTTCAAGCTATTTAGATGTAGGGGAAACATAAAAGAAGCCACTTTTGGGATCAAAACCAACTCAAACCTATAGGATATAGAGAAAAGAGCTCAATAGGGTGATTTAAAAAGCTCACATCTTTCTTAATGTTGTGCATGGATGATCAATAATTTTTTAGGAGTTATTAATGGTCTTAAAAAACCATTTTGTAGCATTGGATTGAAGGTTAGATGTGAAACCTTTATGAACAAAGCTTAAGAGGGTAAATAGGTCTAAACCCTTGATAAACCCTTGGAAGGACTTGATTGGGAAGATAAAGCTATAGATGCATCCAAATAGACCAGTTTGATCATGAAATTTATTGGAACTTGTAAAGGAATCCCTCAGGATACTCACCATCAGGATTAGTTATATGGACTTGTATGAATTGGGTGAAAATAGGATATGTTTTACCATTTTTTGTGTTTTTTAGGTTGTAGGAAGTTTCAAGAGATGACAATAACATGAAATAAAATATTATGACTTAAGTTAACTCCCCATATAAATTTAATGCCTTGAAATAACTTTTAAGTGCCCCAAATAGCTACTTCATCTCAGCCAGTCAAAACTAGCATATTGGACAAGCTAGTGAGAAGGGTGAAAATTTTCAAGTGAGATAAATTTAAGGTGTCCCTGGTACTTCCAAGGCCATGGAGGGTCTTTAAATTTTTCATAAACTCCATTACATATATTTTCATGAGCAACTAATACCAATTTTGAGGCCAAGTGTGCAGGGTAGATGAATTTTTTGGACTACAAATGATGATAGCTCCTTTCTAGGTGATTCTAGAGGACCAAACATACAAACAATTCATGAAAAGGCATGTCTAAGACCATTATCCTTATTTTTAATCATTAGAACTAGTCCTAGTTGGTTATAAGGTATTCAAATAGGGATAATCATACAGGTAGTTTTTCTGAGCTAGAATGAGGAGTTTTTTCCACTTTTCATGGAGTTTATACCTTGAATTGACACTTGTGCTTTATAACCTTACACGGTTCATCCCAAGTATTTCTCTCATACTAGGTAACTACTTCTCTCAGCTTAACAAGTGTCCTTATGACCCTTGGACTTTTCTCTTCTCCTCTCTCTCTCAAGTTCTATAAGAACTAGCCATTTTGGCTATTGTACTCATGCTCCACCTGAGTATGGTGAAGCCTTGATTATTTATATACCTTTTGATCAATATTAATACTAATTATTTACCTATTCATGACTGTTCATAATTGTGTTTTACTTGGATGATGAATCTTACTTAGTGAAAATTATGGATTCCCTAGCATGTGGTCTCATTTTTTCACCTCATTTACAGTTAGAAAGCTTCTTACAGGGCATGTGAAGTGTTCTAGGAGATTTAAAAGATTAAGTTAGTATTTTAATTATTTCCATTCAATTCTTCTTGTCTAGTCCTCCTAGATTTGCACATTCATTGATAACCTCATAATTTAACATTGATGTGAGAAGATGCAGATTGAAAGAGTGTATGTTTGGTTAGTCTTTTGGTTTCAAGTGTAATATGCATATGGTTGGAATTCATCAATATATCTTGTGTATCAACTCCCTTAGAGTAGTTTTATTTCATTTATCTCTCTCCCTTATCACCCCCCAAGTTTAGTTGTAGTTACAATCCAAAGTGGTACATCAAAGAAGCTAGCCCTATCTAGAGATTCATCTCATTCCTTAGGCTACCCACAAGCTTAGAGGTGTTTCCATTGTACCACTTGGATGAGGATAGATTTACCATCTCCTCAAAGGGTGCACATGCAAGTGACAACAGTCCTAATAGCAAAGGGCAATCAAGTCAACCATTATCAAAGTCATCACTACTTAGGGAAAAGCACAGAATGGTTGCATGTGTATCCATCTAGTGGCTTTAATGTCCCTAGGTTATCTAATCATCACTCCCCTCTAATAATGGATGATATGCTCATAAATCCATCCCATGACAACTATCAAGTGGCTAATAGAAAGGGCTCCCAAATGAGCCATGTAGTACAGATCCCTATAGGTCTGAACTAGTAGTTCCTAGTTCCAAGAGTAGCATGTTCCCCTCTCCTTGATATGTTGCATAATCGGTGATCAACTGATTAATATTCTATTGGTACCCTCATCTCCCATTATTTGGGAGGTAAGGATACTAATAATGGACTTATATAATTTGGGGATCATGTATCCCTCAACCTAATAAATCCTCACACCACACTTCACACCCACATCAAGTGTGTTGTCATATTCAAAATGATCTGACCAACTGTGGGCCTCATGGCTACTATCGGTAGCTCAAATAAATTTTAATCAACTAGTTGTGAGAAAGCCCATGATCTAGTAAATGTAAACAAGAGTGATATTCCACTCTCTTAAGGACTGAGGGAACATAAATATGCTCTAATTAGGGTCCCAATATGTCATAATTTCATAAATTAACTAGTTAGAGGTCAAAATTATACTTTATTATTCAATCCATAAAATCCTAGCATGATCAAGGATGGCTCACTAATTGATTGTGAAAAGTGTCAAAACTCAAGGGAGTAACTCTTACTCTCAATCTCTGAACCAATGTATGTAAGGTCCCTATAACAAAAAAAGACCTTAATTCAGCTCAAATACTAACTCCACCTATTGAAACAATAAAAATTGAAAGTTTTAGAGTCTAGTTTTAACAAGCAGAACCACCCTTATTTGCAGGCAGTAGTTATATAACCACTATAGGTAGTTACCTAAATACCTTAGGTGATTTTTTAACTTGCTCTCATTGGTAGTTACATAAATGCTTCCCTATAGAAAATGACATTTATATAACTATCATGGTGGTTACGTAATTTCTAACCTGTAAATGTCAATGGTTATGTCTCCAAATGGTAGTTTTGTCTGCTAGATACGTGCCCTTAAAAACCCTCAAAAATCCATCTTGATTGGTAAATTTCTACATTTTTCTAGTTTACCCTTCCCTACAAACATTTTAAAACTATTTTTTTTTAAATTGACTAGATTTCTAGTAATATTTGGTTAAAATTTATAAAAGGGGGTAAAAAACTTACATGATCCTACCTCGCAACTCCTCCCACTGGTAGATTTTCCATCCTCTTCTTGTCGACTACTTTCTCACTCAAAATGGTCATAGGCAATCTAGAGTCCAATAAATCTCACAAGTGATTTGTTACATCTTGATTCCTCACTAGTCAAACTTTCTAGATTATTTGTGGATATTCGTAATTAACAAATTTAGATTTGGTTATATTTATGACTAAGCTTGAGATTTATGCTATTTCAAAAAATATATGTTAGCTAGATGATAGTACATGATTACTTATTATGAACTAGTTATGTATGCATTTACATTTTAAGCATATTAATGAATTGTTTCAGTTATATATTATTGCTTATGATTATCATGTGAAAAGATCTAATTACCTGTGTGTTGTGAGGTGGATGTAAGACAAATTTTTCCTCAAGTGTGTTAGAGGGAGAGCATCATCAGAGAGGGTGATGTAGATCGAGATGATGTAGGTTGATAGAGAGCTAGTGAAATGCTACACACATAGTAGATAGTCATGGTAGAAATGCATTTAAAAATGATTACTTTTGATGTTTGTTTAAATTGTTAGTTTTTGTGATTCCCTGGAAGGGTAATATTAAATATAGATTATTAGTTATGAATTTTGGAATTTATTATTAAATTATTTAATTAATTATTTAATTTTAGTTAAAATATGAAATTAGATATTTCATATTAAAATGTAAAAGAAAAAAGAAAGAATTATTTTTAAAATATTTCGGAAGAGTTTATTTTAAAATAGAATATAAAACATGTTAAAGGAAAAATATATGTAAAGTCATCTATTATTAAAAAATAAAGGAATATTTAAATTTTAAAAATTATACTGAAAATAAAATTATATTAAAAACATAAAAATAGAAAAAATAATAAAATAGTGGAAAAAACAAAAAAATGATCTTTAAAACAAAAACAAAAGCTAGAAAAGGAATTTAGCATCTATTTTTCTATTTAAAAGAAAGGATAAAGGAAAATTTTCATAACTTATGCATTTGAGAAGGAAGGATGTAGTGTCGAGAAGAAGAAGCACAGAGGATCTATGCACAAATTTTGATGGTAGATAGTGTACTTAAATTCAATGTTTGTTGATCTGGGTTATGAGTGAAATTATATTGTGGGTAATAATATAAAAATCCAAGGAATAATATTCAACAAGGTTTGGCTAATATATTGAATAAGATAAATTAAATTTATACTGTAGTTTACTAATTCTAACTAGGCTTAGTTGTATAAGTTAATTTCACAACTTTTTTTGTGGCATTTCCTACCTAAGATGGGTGTCGCCCATATTCTATGCAACTAGTTAAGCAAAAAAAAATAGGAAATGTATACCTTGGTTTCTAGTATTAAATATTCAAGAGGGACATCATATGGTGATTTTGGTAGACTTAAATAATAATAATAATAATAATAATAATAATAATAATAATAATAATAATAAAGGAGGAATTTAATCTTCTTATATATATATATATATATATATATATATATATATATATATATATATATATATATATATATATATATATATATATATATATATATATCATGACCTGTATGTATCACTTAATATCAGATATGTTAATGAAACTTAAGGATATATTATTAAACATTAAATATGTATTCTTTCAATAAATAAGCATATCAATAATTTCTCTGAGTTTAGTTATTCTCATGTTTGAACCTGGCATTTGTATAACCTGTATTTAATAAACCATGCTCATACAAGTCTCAAAAAATTAAAAGAATATATATAAAATCAATAGAATGGTGAAACAAGGTGGCAGTATTCTAGGAGCTTGTGAGTTCTAGAAAAACACTGAACTTATTTATGAGGCATCATTCTATTAGGAATTACCTAAAATTCTTAAAATTAGAATTTGTTTTGTAGAGAGTCATATTCCTAATGGATCTTGGGTGCCAAACCTATTTGACTATCAATCTAAGTTTGAAAATAAAATTAAGTATTAATATTTATAAAAAAAATGCTTTAAACAAACTTAGATAACTCAAAATTTTCAAATTGAGCAGGTCGATGCCCTCCTTTTAATTAGCTCATATTAGTATGTTGTAGAATGTTTTTTGTTAAGCAAGCTCATTAAAACACTCAATGTTGTACGGCTCCATTTAATTTGTAAACAATACGAAAAATGATTTGGGGTGTCTTATTTTATACTTTTCCCAACAAAAAGGCTACGATATCATAAATTTAGTAAATAAAATTATTTCAGTGTATGGATTCAAAATCTATACTTAGTATTTGATATACTAGTATGGCATTAGACTTTATTGTTCTTACCTATACTTATGATTTTTCCAGCTAGTGGGTATTTAGGGGATAAAGACTTTAAACTTTATAATATTATCCCAAATAATTTCTAGGTGGATTATATCCCCATCTTGAGTTGGGAATTATTCCTTATAAATGCCATGGGTTGAGTAAATAAAAATAGATTATAATATTGAGTGGGCTGAAAATATAAAAACAAATTATAATATTGAGTGGTTGTATATTATCTAACTAAGATATTTAGACTTTCAAAAGTAATTGAGTAAATAAAAGGATAATATATCTCCTTTATGGATATCAGTGAAATATTATTAGAGAAGATTTTGAATTGTTCACCCATGTAATGAAACCCAGGAGGATTCATAATCTTGATGTATGTAATGAATTAAATCGAGATTTTATTTTAAACTTTCTAAATCTTATGATAAATTTCTCCTATAACTACAATAATAAAGTTATATTGATGATGGGAAGAAAATTTGACTTGGTAACTTTAGTGTGGAAGTATAAATACAAAACTAGATTATTGTAATTATTGTATAGGTAATCAAACTATGCGTTAATGGATTTGAATAGATAAAATATAGCTATCTTGTATTGTGGATTAAACTGTAGAACATTTAGACTCCTTAATATATGAAACCCCTCATGAAAAATTAGGTGTTGAATTAAATATTAGCTTAATTATAAAAATAGGGTAGTCTTCTTTAGTTAAGATTCTCGAGACAAAAATTAACCAAAAAAATGAAAGATTGCTTGTAAACCCCTAAATATAACTAGTTATGAAACTAGATTACTTGTGTTTTAAGAAAAAAAAAATCGGTGTTCTATTTGTTTTATGCAATGTTTGTTTCCCTGAATTTATGACTACTTCATTAGCTTGGTTTCAAGGCTTAGTATTTTTCCTTAAAAATACTAAATCGTGGTTTAAAAATTGCATATCATTATAATACCTACATGTGGTGCACATTAAGAAGTGAAATTGTTGTTAGATAGGGATTATAGCTATAATTCATTAGATGATTGAAATAAGTCATTAAATTGGCTAAGAATCAAGAACTATAACCCTTGGAACAATCTTGTTTATGCAAATGAGTCAATAGGATAATGGGTTTTATGAATTATCTGAGTCACTACTAGTAATGTGAATGACTATTAGTCATATGTATTCAGTATGGAATACTTGTGTGTATTACATACTATGAGTGTATTATTATGTATAAATACTCAGATACACTTAGTATGTAATAGTGCATCATGATGCATATTTATATGACGTGATACTTTGGTAATCTTGTATGTAATGTACCTAGGTAGTATAATTATTTATGGTTTACTTCTTATTGTCTGCATGGATTGGTTGAGTCTTGAAATTCATAAGTTTAGATGTTGTATTGATATGTAATTGGGAACCTATGATAGTATGAGATATCAAAGGGTATTATAGTATAAAAGTATGTTGTAATCGAGTAGTACATATTGAAAATATTAATACTAAACTCTTATCTACTTTTAATTGTTTTATTGTATACATACTTATTATCGGGGATAGTTTGTGTTATTTTAGTTAGTAAGACTTGTGTATGCATGCATGAAACTTTGAGAGTTTATCAAATTTTGTGATGGTATGTTATTATGTTCTGTGGGAACAATGATTTGCTTATTTATATATAGTTATTTGTATAACTCTTGTGTTTTAGTGTATTTGAGACTACTTCATATGATTGTTTTGGGAAAACTAGTAGTTAAGTCTTAAAACACTAGACTGTGATAATATAGGTTGTCATAGGGTATAGATAACTAGAAATAAATTATATTATTTGAATTATATAGTTAAATTATATGTTTACCTAGGTGGTATAATTTTAATCATTATTTCTAGTATGGAATAGAAGATAATGAAAGATTCATGCATATGTTTGTCAAACTAAACGTATGATATTATTACTCATTTATATAGTATGTTGCATGATGCATTTGCTAGTAGGATGTAAGTTGATTAATCTTGTGGTTGAATTGTATTTGACTAATCTATATTGCTAATGTGGAGTAAGGAGTGAAACAGACTTCACTGACTTATTAGCATTATAATGTTAAATAAAGGCAATTTGATCATGTGGTGTGCATGTAATTGATTGACCTAGATCATTATCATTTATTATTTATAAATATTTGGGATAAAGTATGTTTAGTGAGACATTATATTTTCATGAGTGTGGTTCACATGTTAGTGTGATATCTTTCAATAGAATGGATTTCTATTATACACTGCATATTTAGTTTAGAATCATATAGCACATGGATATTTGGTAGTCTCTCTAGATTCTTTCACTGTCACTATCTACCCATCTATGAAAGTAGGACCATTCCCTATTGGGATTAGTGCAGGGAATCATTAGTCCATAGTTGGTGTATTAAAGTGCTCAAATGATGCTCTCCCTTCCCATAGCATTACTATTATTGAGATGACACTTGAGATTACTATAAATAATAGAGAGTCTGTGGAACTCATGCTTTGAATAGCCATGTATCTATATGTACATTGTATTGTATTATATTTATCATTGAGTTATAATTACTTTTTATTGCAAATCAATAGCAGTGACTGTAGACTTGTTTCAATTATAGATGATTTAATGTAATTACTTTTTATATTCACATTATGATGTGTACTCTCATGATATTAGAGATTAATATTATTTAATGTATTACTTATTGTTGCTATTATCACCTGGTGAAATTTTTATGGTCTCTATAGATTCTTGTGGTGTAATCTATATTTGGTATGTGTGTTAAAAAAATTCTCACATATTTGTATGTCTAACCTAGTGGGGTTGTTACATGTGGTATAAGAGATGTGGCTCAAACTCTAGGACTTAATGAGTCCATTAGTGTTTTCATGTCATGTATTCATCAATTTGAACCTAGTGTCATGAAGTATTGCACTATAATTTAGACTTGTGGTGTCTTAATGTAGAACCATGTTACACCATGATTAGATTTTTATGACATTCATAAAATGTGTGTGGGACATTGAGTGTGTATCCTTTAGAGAACTTTTACCCCTTTATGTTGTCAAGGAGATTGTATTATTGAGTGTTCCATTGGTGATGGTTGTATTTGAGGCTTGGGTATATGAGTATATAACATATTTCATGATTTATGAATAAAAGCTTTCTACCATGGTTTGATCACTTAGACCAGACACCTCGAGTATGGTTATGACTTCATTGATTATCAAGTCATTTTTGTTATTGATTTTATGAGCATTGATAATCTTGGGATGATTCTCATTTAAATCTATGTTCTTTAATTTGTTTGTGTCTTTTATTTACTAAACCTAGGAGTGGGAAATCTTAGAAGACCATTTTTTTAGTACCACCTAGGGTGGTGGAAATCTTCTTAGTAGAGTGTTTTTGTATTGCTTTATAATTCTATTTTGTTAAGAGTTTGTTTATGGAATTTGTACTCTTAAGATTAGTGGTGTCATCCCTATTAGTTGGTTTAGATATGAGTCATTTATATCTCATTCTCCCTTGATGTCATTGTGATTTTTTTAGAGGATTCACATTTTCATGACATTGATTTAGTGTTCTCTTTTATGGAAATTATTTTCAATTATTGTTTGACTGTACTCCCTTGAAATTTGTGGGATAATGTTTTCTACTCTTGGTCAGAGATAAGTTTTAAGATTAGATGGATGGACATATCTTTATGGTGGCATATCTCTCCTAGTTATGGAAGTAGATTGAGATACCGTACTTACAAGATTTGGTAAGTAGGTAGTGTTTGGGTAACATTGATTACAATATTTTATTTTTACTTTGAAAGGGTAAGTAGGAATTTTTTAGGTGAGGGTTCTCTACTTTTTACTTATAACTCTTTAGAGATATTATCTTGGGATAGTTTATGATTTTTAGACTATATGAGGTGGCAAATCTTGATTTATAGAATTTATTTTATATAAGATTATTATAATTAGTATGATATTATTCACCCTTGCATAGATTGATATTGATCTCTTTTGTTGAATGAATGTTGTTTTAAAGAAATACTTTTATACCTTTCATCAAAAGTGATCAGGGTATAAGAGGTGTGAAACATCTTTAATAATCTAGAGGTTAGAATAAACTTTTAACTCGTTGTGTGCAAGGAGATATTATTTTCTTTATTTCCTTATAAGGTTGAAAGAATGATTTGATTCTTGACCTATACATGTTATGTTAATTTTAACATTAATTTATCTTAACCATGAATATAACTCTATAAGTTAAGACTACAAAATATGATACTAGTTATGTGTGGCTGGTAGTAGCTTAATACAATTATGGATTTATTATATTTCTTTTGTATGTATGAGGATACATCTAGAATCATTTAGCATATAGTTTGCTTCCAATGATTTGATAACATAAAATTGTGATTTTTTAAAAAAATTATGTGCACATTTTGAGATCGTTAGGTCATGGAGACCCAAGAGAAGAGTGGCAAATTGAGAATATGAGTTCTAAGTGATAGGAAAATATCCTACTTAGCCTCACATTAACTTAGATTATGGTACTAATTTGGATCAACAAATGGACTTGTTGAATCCAAGATTTGATAGGCAAAACTTATCAAATTTAGTCTATGGCCATACACATATATATGATGGACAGAGATTCCATATGGATGAGTATTCCATGATTTTTGTATACTTATATTTACCATTCCTATTCATTATCATACTTGTCAGGTGCTCTATGGAGTAGTGATAGTATTGACATGTTGTACTTATCCAAAGCTATGTGGAGTAGCGATAATACTAACATATACACATTATTATTTCTAGATTCCTTAATTAATTTTGTTTGGGATGAGAAAAACACTCTTTAAGATAGAGAAAAATTTTGAGGGCTGGAAGATTTTTATGAAACTCTCCCTACTCATTTATTCAGGATTGCATGATGATCTTGTGTGCTCTTAGAAAATCAGTGAAATTTTTACTAACACATGTGGGACCCTTCTAGGTAATAGAAGTGGTCAGTACTATAGTATATAGGCTTGTCTTGATGATTTTGGACCCTTGGGTGGTCATGATAGAATCAGGCAAAGTAAGTAATACTCGCAACCATGGTTATTTAATTGGGAGATGTTATTGAGTAGGGTCTTATGGAACTAATAACTATAGAAATATTGTAACTTAAAAGAACTACAATGAATTTTGTAGGTAAATTTTCCATTTATTTGATTAATTAAATGTTATATATCATGTTATTGAAGTGCTAAATATTATTTTAATTTAAAACTTATGTTTGAGTAAGTGTCATCAGATATGATTACTAGCTTTAAGAAAGAAGGATGTTACATCCTAATTCCTCACCAGTCAAACTTGATAGATTATCCATAGATATTTGTAATTAACAAATTTAGACTTGATTATATTTCTAACTAAGTTTGAGATTTATGTTATTTCAATAAAATAGAATGTTGCTTAGTTAGATGATAGCACATGATTGCTTATTATGAACTAGTTATGTATATATTTACATTTTAAGCATATTAATGAGTTGTTTTAGTTATATATTATTATTTATGATTATCATGTGAAAAGATCTAATTAATTATGTGTTGTGAGATGGACACAAGAGAATTCTACCCTTGAGCATGCCAAAGGGAGAGCATCATCAAAGAGAGTGATGTAGATTGAGATGACACAGGTCAATAGAGAACTAGCAAAACCCTGCACACATACACAATAGATAATCATGATAGACATGCATTTAAAATAACTACTTTTGGTGTTTATTTAAATTATTTTTTTCTGTGATTGCCTAAGTAGGTAAAATTAAATATGGATTATTAGTTATGAATTTTGGAATTTATTATTAAATTGTTTAAATACTAATTTAATTTAGTTAAAATATGAAATCAGATATTTCATATTAAAATGTAAAAGAAAAAAAAGAAGGAATTATTTTGAAAGAATTATTTTAAAAATATTATGTAAGAGTTTATTTTAAAATAGAATATAAAACATATTAAAGCAAAAAAATATATAAAGTCAACAATTTTTAAAAAATAAAGGAATATTTAAATAAAGAAAATTATATTAAAAACATAAAAATAGAAAAATTAATAAAATAGTGGGAAAAAGAAAAAAATAATCTTTAAAATAAAAATGAAAGCTGGAAAAGGAATTTAGCATCTATTTTTCTATTTAAAAAAAAGGATAAAGGAGAATTTTCATAACTTATGAATTGGAGAAGGAAGGATGAAATGTGGAAAAGAAGAAGCATAGAAAATCTACGGGTGAATTTTGATGGTAGTTGGTGTACTTAAATTTTATGTTTGTTGATTTGGGTTGTAAGTGGAATGATATTGTGAGTAATAATATAAAAATCCAAGGAATAATATTCAATGAGGTTTGGCTTATAGATTGAATAAGATAAATCAAATTTATATTGTAGTTTACTACTTCTAACTAGGCATAGTTGTATAGGTTAATTTGACAACTTTTTTGTGGCATTTCCTACCTAATATGGGTGTCTCCCATATTCCATGCAACTAGTTAAGCAAAAAACAAATAGGAAATGTATACCTTGGTTTCTAGTATTAAATATTCAAGAGGGATGTTGTATGGTAATTTTGGTAGAATTAAATTAAAAAAAGAGGAATATAATCTTTATATATATATATATATATATATATATATATATATATATATATATATATATATTCTTTCCATAAATAAGCATATTAATAATTTCTCTAAGTCTAGTTATTCCTATATTTGAATCTAGCATCTATATAACTTGTATTTAATAAACCATGCTCATACAAGTCTCAAAAAATTAAAAGAATATATATATAAAAGAAATAGAATAGTGAAATAAGGTGGTGGCATTCTAGGTGCTTGTGAGTTCGAAAAAACACTAAATTTATTTATGAGGTGTTCTATTAGGAATTGCCTAAAATTATTAAAATCAAAATTCATTTTGTAGAGAGTCATATTCCTGGTAGATCTTGGGCACCAAACCTAATTGACTATCAATTTGGTTTTGAAAATAGAATAAGGGATGGATATTTATAAAATAAAATCCTTTAAATAAACTTAGATAACCCAAAAATTTATAAGTGCAGTAGGTCAACGCCTTCCTTTCAATTAACTTAGATTAGTATGTTGTAGAATGTTTTTTGTTAAACAAGCTCATTAAAACACTCAGCATCGTATGACTCTATTTAATCCATAAATAATAAGAAAAATGATTTGGGGTGTCTTATTTTAGACTTTTCCCAACAAAAAGGCTATGGCATCACAAATTTAGTAAATAAAATCATTTTAATGTATGGATTCAAAATCTATATTTAGTATTTGATATACTAGTATGGCGCTAGACTTTATTGTTCTTAGCTATACTTATGATTTTTCCAGCCAGTGGGTATTTAGGCGATAAAGACTTTAAACTTTATAATATTATCCCAAATAATTTCTAAGTTGACTATACTATCAACCTGAGTTGGGAATTACTCCTTATAAATGCCATAAGTTGAGTAAATAAAAATAAATTATAATATTGAGTAGGCTAAAAATATAAAAATAGATTATAATATTGAGTGGTCATAAATTATCTAACTAAGAGATTTAGATTTTCAAAATTAATTGAGTAAATAGTAGGATAATATGTCTCTTGTATGGGCATTAGTGAAAAATTATTCGAGAAAAATTTTAATTGTTCACCCATGTAGCAGAACCTGAGAGGATTCATATTCTTGATGTATGTAACAAATTAAATCAAGAATTTATTTTAAACTTTCTAAATCTTATGATATATTTCTTCTATAATTACAATAATAGAGTTATATTACTTATGGGAATAAAAATTGAATTGGTAACTTTAGTGTGGAGTAGCAATACAAAACCGAATTCTTGTAATTATTGTATAGGTAACCAAACTATGTGTTAATGGAGTTGAACAAAAAAAAAATAGTTATCCAGTATTGTGGATTAAACTTTAGAACATTTAAACTTCTTAATACATAAAACCTGTCATGCAAAATTTGGCATTGAATTACATATTAGCTTAATTAGAAATTTGGGGTAATCTTATTTAGTTAAGATTCTCGAGAGAAAAAATAACTAAAAAAATGAAAGATTGCTTGTAAACCCTTAAATATAACTGGTTGTGAAACTAGAATACTTGTGTTTCAAGAAAATAAAGTTTTGGGTGTTCTAAATGTTGTATGCAATGTTTGTTTCTTTAAATTTATGACTACTTCATTTGCTTGGTTTCAAGGCTTAGTAGTTTTTCTTAAAAACACTAAACTATGGTTTAAAAATTATATAATATTAAAATACCTACATGTGGTACACGTTAGGAAGTACGAGTGATGATAGATAAGGATTATACCTATAATTCATTAGATGATTGAAATAAGTTATTAAATTATCTAATAATCAAGAACTATAACCCTTAGAATAGTCTCTTTGATGCAAATGAGTCAATAGAATAATGGGTTTTATGAATTATCTGACTCACTACTAGTAATGTGAATGACTGTTAATTATATGTATTCAGTATGGAATACTTGTGTGCATTACATACTATGAGTGTATTATTATGTATAAATACTTAGTTACACTTAGTAAATAATGGTGCATCATGATACATGTTTATATGATGTGAAACTTTGGTAAGCTTGTATGTAGTGTACCTGAGTGGTATAATTGTTTATGGTTTGTTTCTTATTATCTGCATGGATTGGTTGAGTCTTGAAATTCATAAGTTTGGATGATGTGTTGATATGTAGTTGAGAACCTATGATATTTATCATATGGTATTACAATATAAAAGTATGTTATAATTGATTAGTACATACTATAAATATTAAGCCTAAATTCTTATCTACTTTTGATTATTTGACTATATACATGTTTTTTATTGTTGGGGATAGTTTGTGTTATTTCAATTCGTAAGACTTGTGTATGTGTGCATGTAACTTTGAGAGTTTATCAAATAGTATGTTGGTATGTTATTATGTTCTATGAGAATGATGATTTACTTAGTTATATATATTTATTTGCATAATATTTATATTTCTATGTATTTGAGACTACTTCATATGACTATTTTAAGAAAACTAATAGTTAAGTCTTGAAATACTAGACTGTTGTCATATGGGTTACCATAGTGTGTAGATAACTAAAAATTAATTATATTATTTGAATTATATAGTTAAATTATATGTTTATCTGGGTGGTATAATTATAATCATTATTTCTAGTATGGGATAGAAGATAATGAAAGATTCATGCATATGTTTGATGGACTAAAAGTATGATGTTATTACTCCTTTATATAGCATGTTGTATGATGCATTTGCTAGTAAGATGTAAGTTGATGAATCTTTTGGTTAAATTTTATTTGACCAATATGCATTGTTAATGCAGAGTAAGGAGTGAGATGAACTTCACTAGCTTACTGGCATTGCAATATTAGATAAAGGCAGTCCGATCAAGTGGTGTGTATGAAATTGATTGATCTAGATCATTATCATTTATTATTTGTAAAGATTTAGGCCAAAGTATGTTTAGTGAGATATTATCATTTCATGACTTTTGTTTACATGTTAGTGTGATATCTTACAATAGTATGGATTTCTATGATACACGACATGTTTAGTTTAGAATCATACATCACACGAGTACTTGTTAGTCTCTTTAGATTTTCACGTAGTCACTATCTACCCATCTATAAAGGGAGGGACATTCCCTATTGGAATTAGTGTAAGGGATTATTGATCCATGGTTAGTGTGGTAAAGCACTTAGATGATGCTCTTCCTCTTCACAATAGTATTACTATTGAAAAGACACTTGAGATTACCATAGATACTAGAGAGTCTTGGGAAATCATACTCTATAAAACCATGTATCTATATGTACATTGTATTGTATTATATTTATCATTAAATTGTAATTACTTTTTATTATAAATCAATAAGAGTGGTTGTAGATTTGTTTCAGTTGTAGCTGAGTTAATGCAATTACTTTTTATATTCGCATTATGATGTGTACTCTCATGATAATAGAGATCAATATTATGTAATGTATTACTTATTATTTCTATTATCACCTTCTAAAATTCCTATGGTCTCTATAGATTCTTGTAGTGTAATTTATATTTGGTATATGTGTTAAAAACAAAATCTCACGTGTTTCTATGTCTAACCCAATGAGGTTGTTATATGATTGGCATAAATGAATTAGTTTTTGACAATTTTTTGAATATATTGGGCTCCAAACTAACCATTTTAGTTTAAAAACTTTCCAAGTTTAGTATATTTTCATATTTATAAATTATATTCTTGTTAAATTCTATAACCCATAATTAAAATTGATATTTTAATAGATTTCTATCTTTCGTAGCATGTTTTATGATTTTGTAAGTTTTTAACTACTCAGCATCAGATTCGATCATCTGATGGGATGATTTAGGTAGTATGATCTTCCCCACACATATGATATGTATTCTTGTCTATAAATTGATTACGTAATTTTTTTATGCTTTCTCATCATATTTCACTTGATTGTCATCTTTTATTTGTAAGTTATGAAGAGTCTCAACTAGCTTCATTACACTACTAAGGTAAGTAAGGTAAGTACTTCTAACATCTTATTTCCCTTATGTACACCACTGATCAGGACTACATCCTCATCAATTCATCCCAAGGCATCCTCTTGAGAAGGAAATATGTATGTACATACAAATAATATTTTAAACTTTATCAGTTACAGATGCTTTCTCTTTTGTAAGAACTCATAGAATCTTAATCTATCTGAGTGCACACCTTAAAGGGTGCATTGGCAAAGGGGTTGGTATAATTTCATGCTTCACAAGGTTTTTGGCCCCTATACCATTACCTAAAACAACTATAATCTACTTTTATCCAATTCACTAAGCAATAAAAATATGCTTACACACTTTCCTAGGGAATTCACTACCTAAAATAGCCCCTACCTAAAAAAACCACTTTTACCCACTTTTTATACAACATCAACCCAATGGAATTTATTGGGAATTCAACACACATTACAAAAATAAGTCAACCCAAGTTGATGTAGTTTGAGACCTAATAACTTTATTTCCTACCAAACAAGGTCAACCTAGTTGACCTTATTAGATAAATTCTTGGGAGGGTTTAGGGTCAATCCTTGTTTATAAATACCCCCTTAAATTCATTTTTAAATGGAATATCATTCAATTTTGCATCATACATCTCAAAAATCTATTTATACTATCAATAAAAGGTTTCATTATTTAGGTTTTTGGTTTGGAGGTAAAACTTATCTTGTGTTGGTCTTAGATGCATAGGAGAAGTTTTGTATCCTATAGTTAATATATCCTTGTGATCCTTACAAGCCACAACAACCTATTTCAAAGAACTATTTGCCAAGGGAGAGATTGAGGCATGATGGTTTCACTTCAAGAAGGTAAGTATAATCCTAGCCCTTCATATTATGATAAGTATATATTCTATAATAAATGGATTGAATTGTTTCTCTCCTTGCTTAGATTGCTTCTATGTTATCTTAAATATAATTATATTTGTTTTTTTATTATCTTCCTCATTTGTGGCACAAGATTTGATGAGCACTAGATTAGCTTGCATATTTATTTAGTAGATTAGTTTTATTAACTTTATTACAATCATAAGACCTAGATAGGGTTATCACATAATGGCATTTTACTATAGGCCTTGAAAATCTCTCATTTGCCATTGTGTGATGAGATATCCCTTAGTATAAGTTTATCAAATATCTTATTGGTCATGACCCCAATATAAAAAAGTATTGCTAAGAGGATTGTTAGTTGATTACCTTCTCTAAGCTCAGATATTATTAAGTAGGATAATATTTAGATATATCTTATTTAACTTTCATATAATATTCACCCAAATTTTACATGGTGCACTATTATTGACATGATAGGTCCAATGATGATGTAGTGACCTCCTAATAATGCTAAAATGAGAATCCTCTAACACTTTCTCCTATTTTTATTCCCTATCTCTATTATAGTTCCATAAAAAACCCAATTTTGATATCCCTTACAGTTTCCCTCAACTTATTTTCAAAAAATTATCATTAGTGACAAAACTACCCTATCAGGGGATGAAACCACCTTATGAGGTAACATAACCACCGCATTGATGATGGGTTCATCATGGTGATTTTGTAAGCCACCGTGGTGGTTCCATACTAAGAGGATGATTTTGTATTAAATTAAGGGTAATTTTGTAATTTATAGTGGTGTTTTGTCCCCAAAGGTGGCGGTTATATAATTTCCCTTGCAAAAAAGGGTGATTTTATAACCATTATTTTACCTTCTAAATTTGACTTTTGTGATTCATTAATTAACACATTTTGTATGATTATTGTTGTGTTTATTTATTTTCCCATCACAATTTCACCTTTAATTAGAATTTTATCACGCCCTCTTATATTTACAATCATTTTGATTCCTTCTTTAGTTCAACTCAGTTAAACTCTTTCATGCAAGCTCCATTACTCCTCTACAAGTAAGCCAATTTTGGATTGATTTTGGGTCCCAAAATTTAAATTAAATATTAATATTTTTGAATCATTTATATCCACAACCTAATACAATTAATTTGGATATTATTTTTGATTGCTTTCATGTTTGACTACATAATTTTATACAGGAAGAGCCATTGTTCTTGCAACAATGTCTTTGCAAACGGTGTCATCAACTAGCCATAGTCATTTTTTCCTTGTTTAAAGTTGTCTCTTTTATTATTATCCAATTTTTGATAGTTTTTTATCCACCCTAATTATTGGAGAGTCCCTGACATCTTCATTTGAGAAAAATGAACTAGCACATTGAGGACCATAATGCAACAAATTTTTTGCCTCTAGCTGGTCTACATCAGAATCAGGTTGGGGGTTCTTGGCTTATATTTATTTATTATATTCTAGTAGATTATATTATATTATTATTCATATTTTTATTATCAAAAATATTTTAAGATAAAATCAATTTTTTAAGGAATAATTTTTCATTTCCTTCAGAGAATAAACAACTTGTCAAGGAATAATTTATCATTTCCTTCAGAGAATGAAACAAGATGTTTCATTCTCTGAAGGAAATGATAAATTATTCCTTGAAAAAAGTTAATTTTTTAAGGAATAATTTATCATTTCCTTCAGAGAATAAACAACTTGTCAAGGAATAATTTATCATTTCCTTCAGAGAATAAAAAATCCATTAACTTTAATTTTTGAGATAAAATCAATTTTTTAAGGAATAATTTATCATTTCCTTCAAATAATAAACAACTTGTTAAGGAATAATTTATCATTTCCTTCAGAGAATGAAACAAGTTGTTTCATTCTCTAAGGGAAATGATAAATTATTCCTTGAAAAAAGTTAATTTTTTCTTAGATAAAATCAATTTTTTAAGGAATAATTTATCATTTCCTTCAGAGAATAAACAACTTGTCAAGGAATAATTTATCGTTTCCTTTAGAGAATGAAACAAGTTGTTTCATTCTCTAAAGGAAATGATAAATTATTCCTTGAAAAAAGTTAATTTTTTCTTAGAAAAAATCCAAAGGAATTATTTTGAACAATTTGTCTGAAGGAAATGATAAATTATTCCTTGAAAAAAGGCCAAGGGGAAAGGAAGAAGATCTTGAAAGAATTCTTTCAGCCAAATTTTCCAAAAGAATGTCAAGGACAAGATTTCTAAAGAAATGCCTGAAATGTGATGGACCATAGAACATCAATTTCAAGATCCAAATAATAATTGTTGAAGTTAAAAAAAAAAGTGTAAAACCTAAAGATGAATGTGGAAGTGACACATGGAAAAATTCTAAATGTATAATTCACAACAAGTGGAAATAGGCAAGTTGATGGTTCAAGTTGTTACACCATTTCACAACTTGACAAGCCAACAAAGAATCAAATTTATTTGTAGGAGTAGAAATAGTCAAAGGATACCTCTATTCTTTGTTCCTTAGAGGATATGTCTTCTTCAAGAACTACTAAAAGGTATGAACTTCTTCAGGAACATCACCAAGTTCATTGTCTTCTTGAAAAGGGGATCAAAAATTTCCATGATGAAGGTCTAGTCAGCAAGCTTGGATCTTGAAGTACCTACACCATTGTATTTATTAGGCACTACCTCAAAAGTGTTCAAATCTTCTTGAAATGATTCAAAAGATTTAAAAAATTCAATGCAATCAATCTTACCATGCTTAAAAGTATAATGGAATATATAATAATTAGGCAAAGCAATATAAATATATATTTTTTAAGATAAAATCAATTTTTTAAAGGAAAAATATGTATTCTCTCTCTCATCCCTGCATAAAAACAATAATTCATTTTCCTAGTTTGATTGTATTCAATTCAATAGATTATTTCACAACACAATCTTGAATTTAAACCTTAATTTAATGCTATAAGGTATATAATATATTCCTAACTATAATAATAACTATTTTTTTATCTTTAGAACAACTTGTTTTATTCTCAAAATAATCAACTAGTGACTAGTAAAAACCCTAGACAAATCTAGGTGAATAAGAGGTACCATTGTGATTCTAATTTTCATTACTTGGTTCAATTGAGCATGTTTTTTTAATTAATTTTTATTATAAAAATCAGAAGTTATATCATTAATTTTCATTTCAAATACATTTTTCATAACTAACATCCAACACCTAGAAAGGCTAAAACATGCACTTGACATGTTTGTGTAAGAGAAGACTATAATAACCTCATAGTATTTGTTGTTTGAGGCTTAGATGTTTTCTTAAATATTTTGAGTGTTAAGATAACATATTTTTTTTAGTATATCCATTTACATATCAATCAAAAATTTCAAATATAATTTCATATAGCCTGCATCTAGAAAGGTTAAAAAACAAAATTTGCATAGATCTTTGTGTGTGTGTGTGTGTGTGCATTAAAAATCATTTAAAAAATAAAATAAGTTTTTTTTCATTCATTTTAGTGTGTGTAAGAGAAGACTATAATAACCTCATAGTATTTGTTGTTTGAAGCTTAGATGTTTTCTTAAATATTTTGAGTGTTAAGATAACATATTTTTCATAGTATATCCATTCACATATCAATCAAAATTTTCAAATAAAATTTCATATAGCTTGCATATATAAAGGTTAAAAAACAACATTTGCATAGATATTTGTGTGTGTGTGTGTGTGTGTGTGAGAGAGAGAGAGAGGGAGAGAGAGAGAGAGTGAATTAAAATTCATTTAAAAATTAAAATAAGGGTTTTTTCATTCATTTTAGTTTGATCATTTCTCTATAATTTTATTTATTTCATTTTAGTGAATAGTTAGTTTCCATTCACAAAACAAAAGAAATAAAATAACAAAAACTTTGCCAAAGGCCTTATCCAACCATACAAGCCAAAAAAAAACCTTGTTTATAACAAAATATAAATTAATTACACAATATATACATAAAATTCATATTCTTACACATATCCTAATCCCTTTTGGATTAAACTTCCCAAAATCCCTAATCTTGTTAGAGAAGGTCTTTTCCCAAGGGTCAGAGCACCCTGTCTCATAGTTGGCATACAATCTGATATTAATAGTGATTTTAAGAGAGATGTTTTCCATTTCCACCCCAATCCCTCACCTCATCATTCATTCTCTCAATTCCTTAGAGGAAAAAGAATTAATTCCTAATCCATTGATCATTTTCCTTAGAATAGAGGTCATCATTAAAATGTTATCTAGGCTTAGTTCCTTATTCTCACCTCCTTTTCCTTAGTTTTATCCTCATCCTATATCATTCACATTTGTGAATGACATTTAATATGCATGAACAACTCAATAGATTAGATATATTCTTGATTCATTCAACCTAATCTTCCTCATTTCTCTAGTCCTAAAATTGACCAGGAGCTTTGCCCCCTCGTGATCTTAGAGACCAAAGGACCCTATAGCTCTATTTTCACATAGCTTTCTGATCTCAATGAGCATCATTACAATATTGAGGTATTTTGGTTCCATCAATATAACCCCTTTCCACCACCCATTATAAATCCCATTCCACCTAACAAACAACCTAATCCATAGCCCATCCATTATGTTTATTGCCGTAAACTAACATTAGGGAGTTAAGTTCATGGTTTAGCATGTGTTATTCATGTGTACACAATTTCTTAAACCTTATATGAACTAATAAGAAACATGTATTATTAATTATCAATTTTAGGGTCTCATGAAAGAGTAGGTTTATTTGGAGTTGGTGAAGGATGTAGAGGTGGAGATGGGACATGAGGTGGAGATGGAACATGTGGTGGGAATGGAATGGAAACATGGGGTGATGGAGGATATTGTGTTTGAGAAATAAAAGATACAATAGGCACTTGTGTCAAACCTAATTTTAAATAAATAAAGTGATGTGTTATGATATCAATTAGCAAATAAGGATTTGACTCTTTTTAAGAAGGGACTTCACCTGAAGAAATAGAAGAAGGAATTGAAGGCATTTTGATGACTAGCTTTGGTTATCTCTTTTTAGGTTTATCTCCACAATTTTGTTCTGGAAAAAAAATATTTGGATCCTATCCATCACTTCCACCACCTATTTTTTCTTGGTTGGGGACTCTTCGTATATACCTTGGTGATGGATGGTCGAGTAACATGTGATGATGATGATGATGTATTTTATGATATTTGGAAGTTATAGCATATTTTTAGATTTATACAATACTATACTCAATAAATTTATTTTTAAACCAAGATTTAAATCTTTCCAAAATAAATCTAGTGCATTGTTTCAAATCTGATGACTCTTTCTTTGACTAGTTAATTAATGGTAGAGGTAAAAGATGCAAATTTTCAAAAATAATATCAATCATATATAATCCATAATTAATTTTTCCTTTAATGACCTATTTATTTTTGAATACCTTCAATTATTCTAAGGTCATTCTCGAATAATATATTTTCCTAACTTCAAACTCATCTTTGCAATCTTCCTAGTAGTCTTCAAATTTTGGTATATGCAAATAACCAAGACCAAGATTGAGATTGTTTATTAAAACATTATTTATATCACAAGGATATCTTTTGGTATGAACATTCATAGGGAATTCAATCATTGACTTCTTGATGTTCTATACATCTCAAGTTATTTTTCACATATAGTAGCTCGAACAAATAGGGAATGAAATTCTTCCTACATGCTTTTCATTGAACTTATTATGAACTTCACTCAATTTCCTAAAAAGTTCAATAAATATGATCTTATCTCTTGCATCCCTTTAAAAAATCTATGGAGTAGCCACTAATCCTCTAACCTTGATATATGTTAATCTTATAAAATACATGAAGTAGCATCAATGTTTATTTACCAAATAGGTAGCCTCATTCAAAGTCTATGTTATTTTATTTCCTTTTAGAGTCCTCACTACTAGCATAGAAAATATCATTCACTCTTCTAAATTTTTTTTTCTTAATCCAGAGTGAGTTGAGGCAACTTATCATATATCAATTTATGTTGAAATTCTTGTCCTTCTACATTTAGCCTTGGCCTTGGCCTCAACTTAAAAATGGAATATACAAAATATGAAGTCATGTATAAATACTAAGTTCATTCAAGATTATTCAATTGATCATGAATATTATCACTTATCATTTATCCCAAATCAATGAATTTATTTCCCACATAGACAATGTTAATATATAGGCACATGCATTCAGATGAAAATTGAGTATTAGAATAACCCATAACTTTGTCCAATATATTTATGATGTTAGATAATTCTTCTTGAATTATCCCCTATTTATGACTTTAAGGAGTTTTGAGGGTCATTTTATCTTCTTCTTGAGCCAATTCTAATTAATCATGTTTAAGCATTTTTAATTATTCTAATTCCAATAATTTAGTGCAACATCTTTGTTTATATTCACTATCACATCATGAGTTGTTATGCCAAATTTTGTATTGATTGAAAGACTATAAAAATTAGTTATGAATACATAATTATTATATTTGGTTTCTATCTTTTTAGGGTGATAGTATATTTCACATTCTATGATCAAGTCTACACACTAAATAGGTGTCGGAAATCTAGCAGAGTGCAAGTCCACTGTCAAAAATACATCGTCCTAATGCAGTTCTCTTCTTATCTTCCATTCTTTCCTAAAATTATTAAATATTTATGACCTATTTAACTATATTTTATTTTTGAAATATTTGTTTCTAGGGTAGAAATAGGTTAATAACCAATGTATTTAAATTTCATTTTTGCAAATGGGGATATGCAAAATATAGTTTCAGCTAGTATTCTCAAAATTTTAATGATAAGGTCAGGGGCTAGGAAATGTTTATGTGAGCATAAATCTTGGGCCATAATGGTTATATAAATATTGAAAATTATTTTTAGGACTTCTTTCAGACTTATTTTTTAAAAAATGTAACTTTCTAATGCTCACATCACTTTAAAAATATGAAATACAAAAATTTTCACAATGAAAACTAGAATTTTATGGGTAATGTTTTAGATCACTCAAAATGTGAAAATGTTTAGGTTGATGTGAAAAAATGGAAGGAAAAGTAATGAACAATAAATAAATTAGAGGGTAAAATAATGTGTAATATTTAAACATAAAATGGTATAGAAGATGAAATCAAATGCATGGAATATAATGGAAATGATGAGGGAAGAGTAACCAATCTTGTAAGGATGAAATCAAAAAATTTGAGAAAATGTGTAGATGCAGGAATTCATTGACACTGTTGATAAAAATAATAGAAAATTTTGGAAGTTTTACAAGAAAATAGAACCCTTACTTTAATTTATATCAATTGAATTTTTTTAGTGTAAAAAAGATGCATCTAGTTATTTATGAGATTTCAAAATGTTGATGGAACTAATCTATGTTTTATTTCATAACATGAAATGTTAAATTAAGCTTCAAAAATTTTGGGTACTCTAGGTAGTTCAGGTATCGAAGGAACTAATGGTTCTTCTTAAATTCCCTCATGGACATGAAAACTCTAGGAAAATTTGATTTCAGGGTACTTAAATTACCCGAGGATTAGATAAAAATCTTTGTTATCCAAACATTTTTAAGACTTGAGATAATTGACATAACTATTTCTTTGTTCATGTATTTTTAGATTTTTAGGGACCCAAAGAACTTGAAGTAATTCTCAAGGTAATTGAGAATTATGTAATTATTGTTAACAAATAAAATTTGAAAATTATACAAGGTGTTGATAATAAAAATTCATCATTTCAACTGGGTATACACATTGGTGTAAAAACTAGGAAGATTCATGGAACTCATTTTTTTATGACAACAATATGCACTTGACATTATTTTTATTACATTGAAAATTGTAAACTCTCTCTCTCCCTTTTGTTTAATATAGCATGATATTATTTCATAGATATTTAGGACTTATACATCTCTATTTATGGTCATCAACTTATTTGGATGTGCTATGATTAATTTACATAGTTATATCATTCATTTCTATATACATTTTGGACATGGTTTATTAATGGGCATGAGTTATTATGATTTATTATTTAAATTTGTTTGGAACATCTATTAGACTTGTTTTGAGATTTCATTTGGTTGATTCATGTGTTATGTTGTGGTGGCTTGCATTATCATATTCACATATGTTATTTGGTTTCTATACTAACTACATGTATGGATGCTCCCATTATGTGTAATATTGTGTTAACTTTAATTTCTAATTATTTATGTGGCATGTGATGCTAATGTATATCCCATAGGCAATATAAATGAGGGACTAATGTTGGTATTGGGGCTTGAGTAGGCTACTTCCCAACTCCCTTAATTTTTAAAGTGGGGACTTGGGGCCTAGTGGATACATATTAGTTTCCTCTTCTTGTGATTTACATAAGATATATGTATCTCTAATTATGTTAAAATTTGGGACCAAGAGGATGAATGAAGGTTCCTCTTCCTAATATTAGTGATTGGATATTATGGTTATGGAAACTAAATGTAATTTATATATCTTAGATCATGTGCCCATGGATAAACTCGCATATTGGTATGACCACATTATGGATGCATTTATTTCTAGTGTTATTATATTATATTTTATCATTGTATGAGTGTTTAATATGTGCAATTAGTAATCAATAAACATGGTTTCAATGGTATATAAGTTGACAAGGGGGATTGACCATAGACCCAATGACTTGTTCCTATACTATGTGTGACATAATGGATTGTATTACTAGAATAGATGTTACCCTTACCTACACAATTTATATGTTAACCACATAGCACATTATGAAATATTTCTACATGAATTATCATACCATAGGTTAATGGACCACATATTTCCTTGATTGGACCTTTATAACACTCATCTAACCCATTTGTGGATTGGACTCATTCCAAAGATCTTATAACCCAAATCGTCTTAAAAGGATTTTTTTAGAAATGTGTAAAATATCTAAAAAATATATTTTTAGTTTCCCAAGTGAGCAACCTTGATTTACATGCCATTAGGACTTTCTAGGAATCCATTTATCCAAAAAGTGTGAATCTAGGATGCTTGAGAAGTGGTGAAGCTACATGGCCTGGAGAGGACATATGTTCCTTTAAGTATTGTTTCATAATGTAGTAACCCACTTAAATTTTGAGATGTATTCTATTATATATCTCTCTAATACATGGATGGATGTAACTTGAAATAATAGGAAACAAATATTAGAGACTAGAAAATTTAATTATTAAAAGGATAGCATAAGGAGATGGAACCTTGTAGAAGTGTTTTAAGGCATGATCTATTAATTTTTATCCTATGAGAAATTGTACAAAAATTAGGTATGGTTGTGTTTTGAATATGTGGAGAAATTATATATTGGTTGTATTGTGAATGTGTTCAAAAATTGTGTATGATTATGATGTGAATGTGTGTATAAATTTGGTATTTTTGTGTTGAAAAATTATGTGAAAAAATATGTATTATTTTAAATACTTTTTATAGGTCTATACTTAGGGGTGATGTGTAGGGCCCCATTTTTCATAGTTCTCATCTTTGGCATTCGATGATTATGATATTTTGGATACTTTGACTTAGAGTCAAGTGTTGTGTTGTTAGTCACATTTGACTAAGGCATGCAAGAATTTATGAAGACTTATCACATGTTAGGAACCATGACAAAGACATATTATCAATAATGTTTGATTACTTACTTATGAAAGTATAATGATTACATTTCCTCTATGTGATGTTGTAATTATGAAACTGATTATGTCTATGAGATATATTGAATTAAATGATGTTGGATAATTGCTCATAAACTTGTAAATTGGCAATTGCATGTGTATAAGGTTATACAAATCTATCTATGTGAATGCTTGGATTCCCTGGATGTTGGCTATTGATAATTGATTGAGTGCCATGTTTGATTAAATGTAGTAGCTTCATCTATTAGGTTAGATGAATTTGATGTATGCATTGAGTGTGTGGTAATAGAAAAGGGCCAATGAATTAAAGATACTACCCTAAACATGGTTATATCACTAAGTAATCTTATCTTAGATCCTAAATAGTTCTTAAACCTATCCTAACTAGTCAATTATCTAAGATAATTTTGTCACATCTTTCTAAATTACTATGCTATTAAGTGGTTATCTTTTAAGTTTTATTTGTGAAACTTGTTATCTCCTTGCCTTAAGATCTTATAGCTAGATAAACTAATGTCTAGAATGTCTAATGGCAATTTGTAAAAACTTTCCATTAATTTTCTAAGTCTTCAATCAAGTGGAAAAAAGGTGAGTGAGTTTAGGAATCAGCCAAACAATCATATAGATCTGCCATGCATGTTATCTAAACATGGAAAATAATGTCCCTTAATGAGGCATGAGCTGCCAGGTAAAGGGTGGTTAGCTAATTCTAGGGCATCTATATGTAAAAGTCAAACTTTCCATTTTGAGGACTTTTTACAAGGATAATTATGGCCAATTATAGAATAATAAACTAATTAGAAGAGATAAAGAGAAGGAAGCTCAAAAAATAAGAAGAGGTAGTTAAGAGAGTCAGGGCTTAGACAACTAGAGGATAGTGCTTAAGAGGTCTTGGAGTCAATAGGTGGGCTTCTTATTAACTTGATTTATAGCTTATTTACATTGAATGAAAATAATTATATTTTTTTGTTTAATCTCTTACTTTAAGGAGAAGAAAACCACTTGGTTTATTTTGACTATCTTATTGCCTTGACATGGTTATGCATTGAATACAATGTAGTTCTTTGCCTAGTCGAAGGCCTTGGAGAGGTTGTGTTCCTTCTTTCTTGACATGAATATTTCACCTTCTTACTTGATTTTATTAATGTTATTATGACATAATGTAGTGTTTTTCTATGACCAACATGTTCATGGTGGTATATTATTAAGCCCTCCCATGCTATGCATGGTGGTAGATTATTTGACCCTCCTACGAACATCATGGTGGTATATTTTAATCCTTCACTTTTTGAGGCACGGTGGTAGATTGATTGACCCTCTTATGACTATTAGATGAGATAATTTGAGTGAGGTATCCTCTTTCTATCCAATTAAATGACAGGCTTTGTTATGTTATGAAATTTTGCTTTCTCATTTTTTGTATTTATGAATACTTAGCTTCAATTGAATGATCATTTGAATGCTTGTTTGAATTGTGTTTAGGACTAAGAGTCTCTATGGGTAAGAACTAGGAATAGGACTATAGGTTTATGCATGATCTTTCCCTTATGATAAACTACCCTTGATATATATGCACCCTTGCCTTTACCAAGTGATGTAAACATGCTCAAAGTTGGGAGTATCTAGGTTGGGGGTGTTTAGAGTAGTAGCTTAATGATGACAAAAGATTGGTTAGTGAGTTCTCCTTAAAATGGCCAGTAGTTGCTATGGATTAGACAAGGATCTTATTGAAGACTAATTGTTTTTCCATTATTAAATCAAGTCTAGATTTTCACCTCATGTTAGTGTAAATATATTAACAAGATCTTATGCATAAATAATGTTAATAGTATCCAGCCCACTTGTAATAATCTTAGAAGTTAGTCTTTTATGTAAAGACCCAATATGGGTAAAGACTTAAGTTTATATTTATTGAAACCTCTTTAAATATAATAAGTTGTAGCTACAGGAGAATGATTTGAATATAGATCTTTTTGGAAAGGATTCTTTATGTAAGAAAGGTTCCTTAGGCCATATGGCTTTCTATTAAATGATAGTGTGATTCACTTGCTTAAATATTTGTAAAGATCATCCTATTAAATACACGTGTCTCTTCTTATATTTTGTTATGATATATATTCTAATGGATAAACATATTAATTTATGAGTGGAACTCAAATAAATACTTATGAGATTGTTATTAGGAATAACAATATATCTTAAATGTTTAATCTGAATACTGACGTTATTTTAGTAAATTATCTTGTGGAATAGTTCCTTATTTATTAGTAGTTGAGTAAGTTTCTAGCTATGGGCCTTCCCTATAACAAGATAAAATAATAATCAAAGAATAAATTTTAAAAGATCTTGGCTATATTGATTTAATTATAACAAGGCATGCAACCTTTAGGTTTGATTGAGGTCACCCTTGCAAAGGATTAATGAAAGAAGATGGTTATGAAGACCAACCCTTGATTCTATATTTTAACACTTTAATAAATCTATTTTTTAATCTCTTATATTTATTAGAATGAATGGGTCTATGTGATAATATTATAAGTGTAATCCTTTAATGAATAGATTAGATAACCCATAGGAATCAACAGTTCCTCAAGATATGTTTGGCTAGACTGAGCTTACCTCATGAATATCTGTTGGTTGACTAAACCAATGAGAATATTGGTTTAGTGTTAGGATATTGATTTAGGCCTTGTCACCTTTTGTTTAATCAATTCAACATGAACACAGGCTTCTTTAGCTTAATGGAAACCTTTTGAGGAAGGAAGGCTTAGCTTTGATTATATTAATGGTGGTAGTCCAATAAAAAAAATTATCTTATTTAAGTCCATTCACATTCATTGAAGATGTTTCCTTATTTTTCTTCGATTTGTACCTTAGTCAATTTGTTAAGTTGACTATTTCTAGGATTTTCTTTATGGCTTAAGCCATTTTCTAATTTGGATTTCTAGTCAGATTGTGCCTTTGTTGATTATTGATTTTCTCAATGTATTTTGCCTTAGTATAATTTACACATCAGGTGGTTCATCTATTTCCCTTAGTTGTTTATTTCTTTGTCTTCTCTATCAGTTTTTACCTTAGCTAATTTTTGGGCTTTTTGAAAAGTTGGTTAAATGATGCCACATGGCATCATTCTAATAGATCAAATAATTAATGAGGTTGTTTAATCTCCTAATACCTTTGGGGTTACAAGGAATAGCCAAGTGGTAGCATTCTAAAACTTAGAACCCTGAGAGGATTGATCCATTAGGGCTAATGCCCTAATGCCTTTGAGGTTATGAGAGCCCAAGGAACTACCAAGTGAAAACATCCCAAAGCTCAGAACCTCAAAAAGATTAAGCCATTAGGGTTAATCTCCCAGTTCTTTTGAGGCTCTAAAACCTTGCGTACCTTCCAAGTCGCGGCATCTTTGAGTTCAAGAGCCTAAATAGTTAGGTGATTAGAGTTGAACCCATGGGCTAAATCTTGAATAAAATCATAGCATCCATATAGTGCCTGATTGTATTATTAATGGATTAGAATAAGCTCAACAACTCTCTTAATGTCTTAAATTAGTTACTATGGGTGTAGGCCAATAAATGAATTCTCTAGCATTTTCACTAAATGACTAGAGTTTTTTTATCACTTAACTAGTGGAACATGAATGATAAATTAATCTAATAGATGGCTTGTATAACATTTTATGTATATATACTCATGTTTATGGTCTAGTTACACATGAAATAGTTATATTCATGTATATTTTTATTTTAAAAATGGGCATGAAATTTTGGTATCATATCTTGGGTTACTACACCAGGAACTCTAGGTATTTAGATTTACTTATGTCTTTCTAGTTTTTGCATAGACTCTAACATTTATCCTATTGATGTGCAAAATGAGGAGAGGACATAGACCACCATATGATGATAGTCATATTTATGAGTATGAGACTCCTAATCCACTGGGGATAAATGATATAAGATCCCAAATCCTTTTATCTATGTAGCAGATGCATGATGTCTTATAGGAAAGATTGTTGCCAATGCAACATGAGGTTGAGAGGCATTCTCCACATCATTATCAAGGTAAGAAAATATTAGTTAGGAGAGAGAGGTATTAAAACCATTCCCATCACCATTCCAAGGGTGACAAAGATTAACTTCATCATCATGATGAGCATCTAGAGAGATAAGACTTAGATTGTCCTAGGCCTGCACTAGGAGGCTTAGTAAAGGATTTCATCAGACTACATCCTCCTAATTTGGATGGTACTCAAGATGGATTTTTAATAGAGACTTGGTTAGCCATTATGAGAGGTTGTTTCACACTTTATGATTTTGATACCAATGGGAAGGCCCAATTAGGAACCCACCTACTTAGAAATGCAACCAAGATGTGGTGGGAAGGAGAGGAGTAAAAGCTCCATTTGACACTAGTTTCCCTCACTTGGGAACTATTTGAGGATCATTTTAGAACATATTACCTATCCCCTTAATATGTTAATAATAAGGTAGATGAATTCTATGACCTATGATAAGGAAGTGGAATAATGACACAATATGAATGTCATTTTATAGACTTGATCTGATATATAGAAGTCTACACAGATGAGATTATCTAATTAAACAGGTTTATTAGAGGCCTAAATTTATAACTAGATAGTGTAGTATGCATTTTATCTCCCATAACCTTGGTAGAAATAATTGAAATGGCCTACTTAGCTAAGTCTAAAGGAAAGACTCAAGATCCCTGAGAGAGACTTTGGGGTAAGATGCAATCACAACATAGCTCTAGGTCATAAGATGCATAGAGTTCACCTAGGGGAAGTTAGAGAACCACCCAATCCAATTCTAGACTCCCTTAGCAATAGAAAGAAATTAAGTATTATAGTCATGACTAGAATAGAGACTAGTTGATAGATACCTATAGAGATAATGGGATGCTAGACCTCAAGATCATCAACAAACTAGACCTACACAGACTTAGCAATCAGTATATATGAGATCATCTAGGTCAACAACATCAGTCAATCAGAGATATATTAAAGTTTCTCTAGGGTGAAACTAGTGTAGAGGTGTGTTATTTATGTGCATATCCCCTAATTACTATGTACATGATATTCCTCTAGGACCATCAACTGTAAATAGGTATAAGGTATTGATGTTAGAGTAGATAGTAGGTCATGTGGGTTGAGGACATAGAGTTCATGTAGCAATGGATGACCACCAAGCTAAGCACCAAGAAAAAGTCATTGAGACCATAAGTATGAGTGGTGGAGTTTATATAATAGTATTGTTTGATTATGGATCCTAAGACTCCTTTATTTCTCCATCTATTGGGTTGGTAGCTACTAATAAATTATAAATTTGGGAAATAAAGTTGGCCAAAGGGGCCAAGATGTATTTCATATCCTTGGTTAGTAGTTGTGTTTTATACCTTTGTGTCTTTTCCACCATGGTGGATTTGTGTATTATACCCTTAGGAACCTATGGGGTTGTCTTTAGAATGGACTATCTTATGGATCATAAATCCAAGTTGAATTGTCATGATAAATTTATCGAGTGTGTTGATGACATTGGAACTCCTAAGGCATTATATGGGGTCAGGAGACCCATTTCCCTTCCCATGATTTCCATAATGCATCTCAATAAGAGTATATAGAAGGGTTGTTAGATGTTTACTATCATGGTGAGTGATAGGTTAGATGAGTTAGAGTAGGCTTATATAGATAACCATCATGTTCTCTGGGATTTTATCGATGTGTTTCTATATGGATTGCAAGGAATTCCCCTTGGATAAAGATTGATTTTTAGATCAATCTAATACTAGGGGTGGAGCCCATATCAAAAGCACCATATTAGATGACCACACCAGAGTGGTCAACTCAATATGTAGCTTGATAAACTTTTAGAAAAGGGATTAACTCATCATAGTGTGTCTAGGTGGGGAAGACCAATCATCTTTTTGAAGAATAAAAATGGATCTCTTTGATTGTGCATTGATCACTACCAATTGAACAAGGTAATAATTAAGAATCATTATCCCTTACCTAGAATTCATGACCTATTTGAATAGATGCAAGGAGCCAAGGTGTTATCTAATATTGATTTGAAATCTAGATACCATCAGTTACATATTGCAAAGCCTAACATTCACAAGACTAATTTTTATATCAAAGAGAAGGAAAACATGGTTATTGATGCCTTGAGTAGGAAACACCATGAGATAGAAATAATGAGTTTGCATACTAACTTGAGAAGTCATATTTTGGATCAACTTATAGAGGATAGCCTCTACAAGAAAGTGAGACAAATGTTGGATTCTAGTTTGAATCTAAGAGGTAGATTGGAAGGTCATTATATTGATCTAGATAGCCTATTGTGCCATAAAGGGCATATCTATGTTCTTTCAGTGAGTGGCTTGTGCAAGATGATTTTGTCTAAGTCACATAGAGCTCTTTAATAAGTACACCCTAGAGTTAAGAAGATGCATGTAGAGTTAAGGAAATTTTATTATTGGGTTGGTTTAAGATGTGACATTATTGATTCTTTAACTCATTGTCTACATTGTCAGAGGGTAAAGGCCAAGCACCAACATCCATTAGGATTGTTATATCCTCACAAAATTCTAGAATGGAAATGGGATACTATCTCCATGTATTTCATTATAGGTTTGCCTATCTCATCATATCATCATGATGTAATCATGGTCACTATGGATAATTTGACCAAAGTATCTTATTTTTCTCCCATGAAGACTACCTATAATGCCAATTTGGTGGCAAGAGTCTTCTTGGATGATATTATCTGATTGTATGGCATTCCTCATAAGGTTATTTTTGATAGAGATCTATTTTATACTTCACACTTATAGACTTATTTTCATAATGCATTATGAATGAAACTAAATTTTAGTATTTCCTACCATCCTACAATTGATGGATAGAATGAGAGATTCAATTAGGTTCATGAAAACATGTTCCACATGTATATTATGGACTATCAGTCCTATTGGGAAAACTATTTTTATCTTGTTAGATTTGATTAAAATAATATATATCATAGTTCAATCAATATGGCACCCTTCTAGGCTTTGTATCGTAGAGCCTGTATAACCCCACCAATTTGGGATAGACTTGAGGATAGAGTCATGATTCATCCTGCTATGTTAAAAGACATGGAGCTGTAAGTAATTAAGCTATGACAACACTTAGAGACTTCTATGGATCAATAAAAGAAGTATGTTAATGAAAGAGGATTGATCAATATTTTAATATTGGTGATAATTTTTTATATTAAGACACAATAATATCCCTATACATTATTGAAAATGTTTGAAGTTGGCAACTTGATTTTTTGGGCCATTCAAGATCTTGGTTACTGTTGGCCCAGTAGATTATTGATTGGCCTTTCCACCCAACATATCTCATGTTCATGAGGTATTTCATGTTTTAGTTTTGCATTAGTATGTGTCTAGAATTTATCATGTATTGGATTGCATAGACTTATAGTTCAAGACTAAATGAGCTTTAGTTTCATATCCCATTAGGATTATAGTGCACAGGATGCTATCCCTTCGAGGTAGAAACCTAGACAAATTCAAGGTCCAATGGGACAAATATGATGAATAAACATCTACTTGGGAAGATATTGCACCATTGAGGGTTCAATACCCTCATCCCTTTCAGTAACTTCCAATTAGAATTATGCATAAGGAGAGGGGGATGTAGGGCCCCATTTTGCATAGTGATCACCCTTAACATTCAATGATTATGAGATTATGGCTACTATAACTTGGATTCAGGATTTGTGTTGTTAGTCACATTCAATTGAGGTGTGTAAGGATTTTATGAAGACTTATCATGGGTTTGGCACCATGAGAAAGACCTATTATCATTCATGTTTGATTACTTACTAATAAGATTATAATGCTTACATTTCCTTTACGTTATGTTATAATTATGAATTTGATTATCTATGAGATATATTAAATTAAATGATGTTATATCATTACTCATAAACTTGTAAATTACCAATTGCATGTGTATAAGGTTATATGAATCTATAAATGTGAATGTTTTGATTCCTTGGATGGTTGATATTGATAATTGATTGAGTGCCATGTTTGATTAAAATTCAATACCTTTGACTATTAGGTTAGAGGAATTTGATGTGTGCATTGAGTGTGCAAGAATAAATAAGGTCCAATGAAGGAAAGAGACTTAAACCCTAACACTTCTTGAACCCGTCATAATTATTCAATTGTCTATGACATCATTGTCATCTCTTTCTGACCTAGCATGCTATTAGGTGTCTAGATTTTAAGTTTGCTTGGTGAACTTATTATCTCCTCACCTTAAGATCTTATATCCAGATCGACCAACATATAATTTTAAGTGGTAGTTTGTAAAATATTTCCATTAATTTCCTAGTCTTGGATCAAGTGTAAAATAGGTGAGTGAATCTAAGAAGCAATCATATAAGCCTAAAAAACCACCCTGTGCCTTAATTGAACATGGAAAATAATTTCCCTTAATGAGGCATGGGATGGTGAGTAAAGCCTAGTTAATTGATTCTAGGATATCTATATGTAGAAGTTGAACTCTCCATTTTGAGGACTTTTTTCTAGGAAATTTTGGCCAATTAGAGAAGAATAGACTAAGGAAAGAGAGAAAGAGAAGGAAGTTCAACAAATAGGAATAGTTGTTTCAAAAATTTAGGACTTAGAAAATTGGAGGATAGCACCTAAGAGGTCTTGGAGTTAATATGTGGGCTTCTTATTAACTTGATTATTAAACCTTTTAGGGTTTTACACAAGTAATTCTTATGTTTGGTTAAAGGGATAAGATGACTAAATTAGTTAAATAAATATGCAATAATTAAGTATTGATTTGTTATGAATTTTGACTTCTTTTGACATTCTAAAAATAGTAATAAATGGGGATAAATAAAAGCTTAGCTAAAAATTGATTATCTTAGATGATCTAGGTTCTAAAAGTTTAGATTTGGGTAGTAATTTGTGTTGTCAATAGGATTCATATATTCATCTACTCACTAGCTAGTAGCACCTAGTTTAGATAGTAGCATCATCTATGTGTAGTGTCCTCAATGTGGTGATAATGTCCCCTTTAAGGTATTGTTCCCATTTTTAGGGAGCACCTATGCTTGTGTTTGCATTTTCTATTCCTCTGTGACCAAACCCTGTAGCTCTATATTATACTTGAAAAGCTTGATTTGATGTGCAAACCCTAATCTCATTGCAACTATGGCAAAAGTAATAATTTTTTATGTTAGTAAGATGGATTAGACATCCTCAACACCCATATATGTAGAGATTTTCCTATATACCAATACTCTGAGGAGGGATCATGTCCAATGTAGTTCTCCCACCTAGTGTTTGATGTATGTGTAAGTAAATGCTAGAATGAGAGTGGCCTTAGGTGCCTTGAATGTAATTGAGTTTTGAAATGCTTGAAAACTAGACTTAAGACTATTGTAGATGGTATTATGTAGAAAGTAGGGTAGACTAGGGATCAAATACCTTGATTTTTCATAATTTTATCTTTATTTTGAATAGTTTGTGCATCTATTTTGCATCTAGTCAATAGACGTGGATTAAACTTGTATTTATAGGGTTTTGTTACTTGTATGAATAATAAAATGAGCTTGGGTCAACCTTAAGAGGGGCACACATTTGAAAAACTATTTGTTGGGAAGATCTAGGGCTAAGGACAATAGTGCCTAATTGGGGACACTAGCACCATGTGGCTACCATGTCCTAAATGTGGTGCTAATGCCTTTTTGGCAAACTTTTGAGAAATTTGGATTGGGTTCGGGGATGATAGTTATACAACTATGTCTTGACTAGCTATAGGTGTCTATGGTCTACTGAATGACTAAAAATGTAAGTCTAATGATCAAGGATAGGTGTATGTCTAGCCTAGGGATAGGTTAACTCAAGCAACACTCTTAACATCCAATTACCACTTTTAGGTGACTAAATTTTCCCCCCTTTTATGCTAGTAAGGCAATAAAGTGAAATCAATATTCAAAATGAAAAAATAAGCATACTTGGGCTTACCTTGGAAGTGAATCTTGTATAACTAAGTTTGATTATATGAATCTAGGTTTGTGTATGTGGAACATGATCTAAAGTAAAGACCTAGATTGAAACATGAAAGAATAAGTCCTTACTTAAGAGATAATCAAAAGCAAAAGACTATGCTAAAATGAAATAATTGAGTAAATATAAGTAAAGAGAGAGGAAAGTAATAAATACACCTCATTGGGTATGTGAACCAATACATGAACCTAGTGACAACCTATGTGTATGAAAGTGCATAGTGATCATATCATTGAATAACTTGAACTGAGTTGATGGCTTGCTCAATCCCCATATGGGTGGCTCAATAACTCAATCTAGTTTTGACTTCATCATTGCCCACCCCTACTTGGTGGATCTTGATTATTGTGAATAGGTTGGATAAGACTATAATTATGTCAAACCTTCTCATGTGGGTGGATCAAAAACTCAAGTAAGCCATGAATCCATCATTGCCCTTACATGAAATAGATGAATTTGTAACTATATTACATAAAGTGTTGAAAGTATCTAAGTAATATAATTGTGTATTCAGTTCTACGGCCACACAAGTATATTAGGTGGCTTTGGGACACTCAAAAATACCAACCACTATAGATTTCATAAGGTATGAATCTGGTGACAACCTGTAGTGTGATAATAAGTGTATAGAACATAGAGAATGATATGGATTTTGTCACTCCATCTGATCAACCTATCTAAAGTTGAGTATATGGAAATTAATATGTTTTGGACATGCCCCTAATCTGGTATCTGAGTATAATGAATCTGAATCAATTATGTAATATCAAAACTTATGTAATTGATCTGAATATATGAGTGATCATATCACACATTATTCCCCCAATTCTGATCAATTGTTATGAATCTAATCTAAAATGAATGTATCTAAGATAAATCTAAATATAATTACCAAACCTATGACTATATTTTTGCAAATATGTTTTATACCTAGTGTACTAGTCTGAATGATCTAGATTGTCAAAAAACTGGGGTTACTAGATAGTAACACTATGTACTACAAAGTAGCACCCTATGGTGTTAGTATCCCAATAAAACACTAATGACTACCTGGTCTAATTTTTGTGTGAGTTAAACTAACTATTGAGTCTCTATTATGTTATGTGTATATCCTAAGTTTAATATCTAAAACTGAGCCTATTGCTAAAATGTATCCATGAAAAGTAATATAGGATCCTAATCTCTATGAAAGCCCCTGTAAATTCCCCATATTTTGAGGGTAGTTATGAAATCTATGTAAGAAATACTATCTAAATAAGTAGCTCTATAAAATGTGTTAGCCATAGTATGTGTATGGTATTCCAATATAATGTAAAACATAACATTAGAATGTAAATGTATCTAAGCATAAGTAGGAAATATAAGATGTATCTTGTAATCTATCATTACACAAGGGTGTTAAGATAGATGAAATCAATGTATATAGTTGTAAAATATAAGTAACTACCTAAGGGGATGGGGCATGATGTCCATAAAGGCTCCCAATTAGGATAGGTAGATGCATGAGATCCCTCATGGCATTAAAAACTAGTGTGTGTGTGTGTGTGTGTGTGTGTGTGTGTGTGTGTGTGTGTGTGTGTGTGTGTGTGTGTGTGTGTGTGTGTGTGTGTGTGTGTGTGTAATGATAAAATAAAAGTGTCATGGTGTATAAACATACAAGGAAGAAAACATACAAACATATGAGGCACGTAAAAGGTAGGCCAAGGGACCATAATACAAGGGACATAGACACATGTCACTAAATATAAGAATGAAGACATACAAGGACATGTTTATATGTCCACATATGCAAATAAAAAGAAATTTAGCGTAGAGCCACAAAGAAGGACATGTTTAAATGTACACATATATAAGCATGAAATAGGACACATAAGGGACATGGGCATATTTCTAATGCATAAAAATAGATATGTGGGTAAAATCTAAATAACAATGGCATATTTAGTTGCCCTCAAAGATGTAAGAAGCATAGAAACACAATCAAGTCTAATCTAAGAACTAGAAATGAAAGTATGTATAACTATGTACTAAAACTCTATGTAGATGTCTGGGTGTTTATATATTGATTCTAACTAATGATAGTCAGTGAAAAAAATTGAGTAATGAGGAGTAATGATCAATATCAAGATAAATCAATGCATAACTAGAATGTATAGTATGTAAGATAGAACATGGTTATAAAAATTGTGTATGATATGCCCCCAAATGGGTAGATGTATCAATGTATAAACTTGGATCAATGTAAATACCCCTAATGGGTAGATTATAGATGATCTAGATCAGTGTAGCGGATCAGAGTCCTTTCTAGAATCTATAGGCACTCGATAACAATAAGTGAAGAATATGTGTATAATAAAATTAACTATATTAGGATAGATAAAAATATGAAATCTTTGTCAAGTATTAGAAATGTAAACACAAAAATTCATATAATCTATAAAAAAAATTGTGTTTTTGAAATATTTGAATGTTTTTGTATTTTGACATGCTATATTATTTTTTTGTTTTCTGAGTATAAGCTATGTAAAAGCATATGAAAATAAACTATGTACAAGGAGCAAGATAGAGATGTATGTACAAGGGTAAGAACCAAATTAAACAATGAGTCTCATGGTAAAATCACCATCACCATGACCTATGTGAAAGAGGGGAATGTGATCATGTGTTTATTGTGAAAGGGCAAATATGAGGCCATGATTTGGTGTGTTATATAATCAAAACCTAAAGTTGCCTGAGTAGTGATGTTATGATGTTGTTGTTGACTTACTTCTACCTTTGGGATTATAAAGGGTCAAAATATACCTAATGAACATCTAATCTTTGCCTTGGTCACCTTTTTTGAGTCTTTTGAAGTATCTTGACAACCAAAGAGGAGGAAAGTTATCCTTAGATAGTGAAGCAGCATGTTCAAGTAATGAGTCATGTCAAGAGTGTCAAGGTGACCTCACTACATATTATTTGAGGTTTGTGTCAAGACATCATTTTGTGCTAATTATGTATAGGATTCTATGTAAATAATTGATATGTTCCTTATGATCTAAATGAACTCATGGAGGGTGATCTAACACATTGCAGCTTATAACCAGTCACATGCCCAATTAAACATGTTATGAACCTACATAAATGAAGGCAAAATTTAGGAGATTATGGGCCAATTTGAAAAGTGATGAGGACTCTTATGTAATCCTTATCATGATTTAAGGTTATTTAGCAGATGTTAAGGTATCTATTCCCCTTCATTGATGTTTTATTTGAATTTATGCATGTTCTACCTTCTAAAGGGGTGTCTAAATCATGAATATTATACTTTATGACCTCTAAGACCTCATTGAGACATTATCAAGAGTCAAAATCATCCAAAATGGGCCTTAGTGTCATCATAATACCCTTTTAGGATAATTTTATATGCAAAAAATTGCCCCTTTAGGGGTCAAATGTTTCCATCCATCATAAAGGGGGCCCACACATGTGAAAAATGAATTTATGCCTTATCTCCACTTGTACTCCCAGTTTGAAAGCATTTTTTAACTCCTCATTTCCCTCTTATTACCCACCAATAGAATTTCAATATCTCAAACCTAAGAAAATGTAATAAAGTGATGTTTTGTAGGTGTTTTTAGGCTTATACAGACTCGTACAATATGTCTAGGATTAAAAAAAGGTTAGACACTTTATGAGGGATCCCTACAGGTAACTCAAAGAAGGATAAATGTTTCAAATGTGTAGACAAAGAATGAAGTGGCAATAAGATCTCCATCAAGCCCTTGACAAGCTCACAAGGGCTAGTTTGAGATGGATGGTATGGTTTGTACATGAGGAGTTAGATCCTAAGATCTTAGCTAGAGGTGTGGTCCATAGTGGGTTTGCAATTAGTGGTATTAGTTTATAGATTAGGGCCCTGATATTTATGAATAATCACTAAGACCTCTAAGTTTGTATGCCCTTTACAAACCCCATAGGATCATCTATAGGTAGATTTATTAAAAGTCTGAACTTGTTGTGATAATATGAGCATGGATAAATATATATGGTCATGTTGAATGTTTTGGACCCCTCTGAGCATGTTCTCATGTACTTGAAGAGTTAGACTAACACATGTTCCCCCTTATTTAGAAGATTTCAGTCATGTGTAAGTTTCTTGTGTTGTCATAAAGTAGTAGAGCAAGAAAGTGATTAGTTCTAATCTTCAATTCTTCCTCTAGGTTCCTTGCATGCCTCTCATGGTCATAATTTGGTCAGAATAGACCCCTTAAATCTCTTCAATGCCTACCATGTGAAGGAAGGAAATAAGGTTCCAAACATGATCTAGTTGCTCTTACGACAATCCTCCTTCAAGCTAAATAACATGTGAATGGTGTCTTCTTCAGGTTGTAGAGGTGTTTTAGACATGTAGAGGAACACTATTTTTAAAAGGAACAAGCCTCATTGTGGCTCTCAAGGCAAAAAAACCATGAACTAGATCCTAATGTTTTCATAGGCCTTTTAGCAAGGTTTAAGGTTTATTAGCATTGGTTAAGTTATTATAAAATACTAGGTTTCAGTTTCTCCCTCAAGATGCCTGATTAACTAGATCCAAGTGGTTTACTTATTGAGTATATAGATAGGGATGTTTAAGGTCCCAATAGATGGCCTTGAATGTGGAGTAAAAATCCATATGAGATCTCTCAAAAGGCATCTACTATGTAATGACTTTATCAAGTTATTTCCACCTCATAATAGGCTTTGATTTCCAAATTCATTACTTCATAGGACTGTATGAAAGAACCTATAGGTCTAAGTCCTCCTGCCCAAGCATAATGGTGGAGTGAGACCAAAATACTACATAATACCATGAATGGCCAATGGTACTATGATAAAATATTCCCATTCATGTGTGGACAATATTAAGAAACCATGATAGATCTCAGATGATCAACTTTAGGCCCAGCCTTCAAAGAGTTTCCCCAAACTATCGCCTACAATTAGACCTAAGAATATGAAATAAAGGGACATATATTTATGAATATTAATACCTTAATAGGTTCATTGATGTTTATTAAAGGGAAACTAGGCTTCTATCATGGTATATCAACTCTCCTCTTGCTCATGGACCTATAGAAGGACTCCCTTAGTAGTCAAATGCCCCTAATCACCACCTACAAGACCACAGGCAAGTTCTCACCAACTTTGTGAGTGAAATGTAATATAAAAATGAATTAGAGAGATCAATTAGAGTAACATAACATATGGGTTATGTTTTTTAAAATCATATACACATGAAGGCCTAGCTAAACAAACTAACTCAGACATATACAGTTAGCTCAATGCATGTAAGTCTATCTAGTCAGTTGGAGTGTCTAGATAATTTGAATGGTAATGGTAAAAATATATATAAGGGTGACCCCATGGTAGTATATGACACCCATAAAATCCTCAAGATCTCTAAAATAAAATCAATTTTAAGAAATTTATTTGGGCTTGATTGAGCAACCATGACACATAGGCCTAATTGTATGATTGTAGAGTGAGTTTTGATAGTAGAGTTAAGGGAGACCCAATTTAATAGTTCTTGTAAAAATTTAAGACAAAATTATATGAGACCTCATATCTATCAATAGTAAGGAAAATAGGGACACAAACTACTCAAGTCTCTAGCACCAACTAATCCAAACACTAAAGTTGGGCCAAATATGGTCATGGTAGACCTAAAAGAGAAAAGGGATAGAGATAGGAGTCTGAGCAACTGATGACAAGTAAAAATGGTTTAAATTGGATGGAAAATGGTGATAATATGACCTTAAAGTCACCAATTCACCTACAATAGGTTTAAAGTCCTAAGGCTCAATTTAGGCCTATAAGGCCTAAAACCCTCCTTAAACCCTCAAAACCCCATCTTCATCCTTGTGACATATTCAAGCTCCCCATGTATACCTAAGGTCATGAAGAGGTATATGATGATAATAACATTCCTAATAAATATTTTTTAGGTAGAGTAAGGTAAAGTAATGGTCAATTTGGCTTAATTGCCCCTCTCGAGCTCTATCATCCTAGTCTACCATTTTGAGCTGCTAATTCAAATGCTCATATCTTACATGGTAATATACATGGGGACCAATGATATTACTGTAATTTGGGGACCCCTATTCACTTACTATCTAGGGTAGATAGATTTGAATTTAGGAGCTATACTCTATGAATGATCTTTAACACTGTTACCATACCTAGAATGCTTATTGAAAACTCAAAGGCTGACAAATTTTACTCATAGCTCACCATAAAAGATGCAAGGGACTAGGAGATATTATGGAGATTTTTGGGGTTTTATGTGCTCAAAATACATGGCATTAAGTTTTAAATCTAAGACCTGTAATATATGAATTATCATTAAGATGGTAGGCCACTAAAACCCTTCTTAAACCCTGATAAGAACCCGATGGAGGAGAACTAGAGGAAAATACATCCAAATTCACTAATTTGGATTGGGAGAAACTTGAAACACATTATGCACTCTAATAAGTTCCTAGTAATTGCATTGGTTTATAGGAACATCTATACAGATGTACCAAAACCCTATTTTTTACAAGATTTAATGATGAATACAAGGTATAAGGATAGATGAATAATTTCATATCATTCAAGAGGATAGTGTGAAGTTTATCCCACCCTCTCCAACCAAAAAATTCTCTCTTTTCCTCTTGAAAATGATCTTACAGGCTTGGACTAATGAGGTAATTTAAAGGTGCTAGTGAAAGGTGACTTAGTCACTTAAATGAGAAAAAATTACACATGTGCACTATTTAAAAGGTTTAGGTCATGGTGTAATATGATTTTTTATACTTGAAACATGATCACTTACCCATTATTAAGGCTATATACAAGTCCCATGGCCATCCAATAAACTAGCACCAAGTGACTAGGCCCAGTTTCCTAGTAGGCCTATTTGGTCAAGGGAGATGTATATTAGTGTAGAGGGATACTAAGAGATTAAATTTAGGCTCATAAAAATCCTTGTATTTTATTTATGGAGGTGATCAAGGACATTTCATGTCCATTATGGAGGATGGGGCTTTTTTTTTAAGCCTTATTAGCATGTAAAAGAGAGAGGTAGGCTACTTAATGCTTCATAAAGGCCAATTAGACCATAATTCCACCATTGTAAATTCCAAGAAAGGAAGTGGTTTACTAGGTTAGGGTGATAATTATTTTAATGGGATTAACCAAGACTAAAAGAACCTTCACTAGACCATTTCCTATGCCATACTCTCATTAAAGGCCATTATGTAGCCAAGGCAGTGCATGGGAGACATCATGGAGCTATTATTAATTATTATGCATGTTTGTAACTAATTATTGAGTAAATGAAGATCATCATGGAATCTCCTACACAATTACATGCAAAATTCCCTTCTCTCCCCTTCTCTTATTCTATAAATTGAAGCTCAAAATCCATTATATGCATCCCTCAACTAGGTATGAATAAACTGTGTGTGTGTGTGTGTGTGTGTGTGTGTGTGTGTGTGTGTATACACTTACTCCATTGGTTTACCTCTTGTAGGAACCCATATATATACTCCATTTGGTATATATATCATCCCATGAAGGCTATATGCATGAAAATTAAAATGGACCTACCTCCCCACAATGTGTTTCCCACTCCTAAAGGCCCCTTACAGAGCTATCAATCTACTGTGAAGATTGGGTACTTGCGTGATAAAGTAGGTAGCACTATAGATTTTTTTTGAAATCCCGTATTCTAATCTACTAGCCTACTACACACCAAAGGACTTCATCTCCATGTGAATCTAACTGTGGAGTTTGAGCTTTGATTGGAGATAGGAGATGTTCTTATAATCACATCTTTTAGTGTGATTAGACTTTTAAGATTTATATGTTGCCTTTTATATATCATTGCCTTTTATTTTCAAATGATTGGCTTTTAACTTTATTTCTTTTTTTTAATTTCTCCTCTATATGGATTTGGAAGACCAAACATGGGTGCTAAAGATGACTTTCATTTGATAAATTTGGGACAAGGTTGCTAAGAGAGATAAAATCAAAGAGCATGGGGTCTAAGAGTCTCATAAATCTAGGTGAAATAAAAGTGCTATCTTAACTTCAACCTTGTTTTATCTAAATGTGAAGGTGAAAGAAAGGGGGAAATTAAGAATAAAATGACACATGTAACAAATATAATTTTTTTAAATTTCACAAAAATGTGACAAAGGGTAAAAAGGAATACAATTATAGCAAAGGTGTGATTCTTTATCATAAGACTATGGGAAGTGAAGGAAAACATGCTAACATAGATTGTTTATAGATTCCATCTAGCAAAAGAAGAAAAACTAAGGTCTAAATAACAAGGATCATAAAGAACATGAAAATAAAGGTAATTTTATGAGGAGGGCCAGGTTTTATCCATGGTCTTCCAAAGTAACTCATAAAAGAGAGACCCACAAGGGTGTTAATAAGTAAAGAGTTAAGGAGTCTTTGTATAAAACACCTCACAAAGAAAGACCCAAGGGATGCCAAAACACATTGGCAAGCAGAAAAAAGAGAAAGAAGATAAAAATATGGTGCTTTTATGAGGGATGTCAAGTCTTATTCATGGTCTTACAAAGCAAATAACAAAATAAAATCCCAAGGGGCACCAAATCAAAATTGGTAAATAGAAGGAAAATGAAAAATAAGATAATGAAGACTATGGTACATCAAGAAACCAAAAGACCAAAAGGGAGGACTAAAGGTTTGAAAAGGAAGGAAACTATTACACAAGGAGAGACCCAAGCTAAAGTAACCTACAAAAAGATATTAAATAGATATATAGAGAAATCACAAAAATAAGGGAAATGATTAAGCAAAGTATTTCTTAGAGAAGTGGTAGGCTCTTTGAAAACATGGCCTTCATTGGTTTAAAGGTGATAAGTACTTGGACCAAGAACATCTTTAACTAATTAAGGGTCCCACCATTTTTGGGCGTACTTACCTTTTTTTCATAAGTGTAATCTAATTTAGGGACAAGATCACCAACATTAAATGTGTGGTTTTTAACATGTTTGTTATGTTGTTTAGCAATGTGAGCCTTGTATTGGTGATTGTGATACAAGGTGAAAAGATGGAATTCATCAATAAGATCAAGGTCATGAAGGTGAGCTTCACATAATTATTCATCAGGAATGATGGCATGAAGAGATATGCAAAGAGAAGGAAGCTCAACTTCAAGAGGAAAAACTGATTGAGAACCATAGACTAGAGAGAATGGAGTTACCCTAGTGGTAGTATGAATACTAGTGTGATAGGCCCAAAGTGTAGGATAAAGATGAAGGTGTTAATCCATGTAGGTTTCACAAATTGTCTTTCAAAAAAATTTATTTAGAATTTTTTTGGTGGCCTCATCTTGACCATTACATTGTGGATGATAAGGAGTGGAAAACTTGTGATTGATTTTGAATTTGGTGCAAAGTTATTTAGCATGTTTATTTTTGAAATTAGCACCATTGTTAGAAATGATGGTGTGAGGAACACCAAAGTGGCAAATAATTTGGTTAATAATGAATTTAGATATAGTAGGAATGGTAACATTAACAAGGGGCATGGATTTAACCCACTTGGTAAAGTACTCATTGGTAGTGATGATGAAGACATGCCCATCTTGGGAACGAGGAAGCTTACCAATGAGATTCAATAACTTGAATTTTGGCTAGCAAAAAATTAATTAGGTCATCATGAAACTGATAAGGATTACACTTTTTAGCATATTCAATAGTATCCTTTTCTAGAGTAGGCCAATAGTAACCCATACGTAGGTATTTATAGGTTGTAGCATGTCTGCTATAGTGACCACCACAAATACCCCCATATTCTTACTCAAGTAGAGGAGGAACCTCATCTGGCATGACACAATGGATAAAAGTACCTTTAGAATTGTGATAATAAAGGATGTTATGTCTAAATACGTACTTGAAAGCTTATTTATGAAGACACATTTTTCAAGAGAATCCAGGTTAGGAGGATAAGTTTGATGTTCTAAGAATTGGCTAATGTCTTGATACCATGGGCATTATCAAATGGTGATAGCCTTGATGTAGAAAATAAGGGAATATGGAAGGTGAGTAGATGATAGGGATTTGATTATTTATATGATAAAAGAAGCATCAGAAAGAACTTGATGTGGATGAAAGAGAGAAGCTGAAGAGGCAAGAGAATCAACAATGGAATTATGGTCTCTAGGAATAGTTTCAATTGTAAAAGAGGAAAAATCCTTGGCAAGAGTGGTTGTAATTTGATGATAGGTAATAATATTTTCACTTTTACATTGATAATCACCTTTAACTTGACAATAAATGAGTTGAGGATAACCTAAAACATGAATATATTGTATGTGTAGATCAAGAACAGCTATCATACCTAAGATAAGAGCTTTGTACTCAGCCATATTATTGGTGACATCAAATGTAAACAAAAAGCTAAAGGAATTATTTTACCAAGAGGACTAGTGAGAATGTAACCTGCCCTGGCTCATTTAAGGCATTTATCACCATCAAAGTGAATGGTCCAAGTATCCTCATGCAAGTCAATGTTGATTTCAAGGAGCTCCTTGATAACTACTTTTGGTTTGGTAGTATCGGAGGGATTGGAAGTTTCATTAGATTGATTAGCTTCAAGATCACTAGTAAGTCTATGAAAATAATATTTAAGAGAAATTGTTTGATTAAGACCTTTAATGTAAATAATATTATCATCGATAAGGTCATCTTAAAGCGAATAAGTGGTTGGAATGGGGGTTGTGGCAAGTTGGTTAGCTATGACTTAACCTTTGATAGATTTTTGCATGACAATGTGAAGATCAAATTCCATAAGTAAAACCATCCACTTGCTAATTTTATCTCCTAGAAGAAATGCTTTAGAGAAGAAGTGACAAAGGGGGTTAGAATGAGTAATGACAAAAGTGGTTTGGTAAATCATGTAGTGACAAAGCTTTTCAGCTATAAAATAGATGGTGATGCAATCATGCTTAATTTTGGTATAACATGTTTCATAATTGATGAGGCCTTGGCTAATGTAATATATGGCATACTCCTTACCTATGTCATCCTATTGGGCAAGCATTGCTCCAATTGAAATAGGTATGGAAGAAGTATAAAAAATTAAGGGTTGATCATTAGAAGGAGGATGGAGTGTAGGTAGATGAAGAAATGACTCTTTCATGTTGTTAAATTCTTTTTGACATGGATCCATCCATTCCAAAGCTATACCTTTCTTAAGAAGGGAATTAATAGAGTGAATTTGATAACCCATCTTAGGAAAAAATCATCTAATTACCCCAAGTTTGCCTAAATAGGTACGAATGTCAGGAATAGAATGAGGGATAAGCATATAGATAATAACATTAATCTTGGTTGGATCAACATCAATACCATAGAGAGATACTAATAATCCTAACAATTTTCTAGATGTAATTTTGAAGACACATTTGAAAGGATTAAGTCTAACTTTATATTTGATGGGATGATCAAAGATGATGGCAAGATCAGAAATATGTTTTGTGTGATGCTTGGATTTAGTGATAAGATCATCCACATATGTTTCAATAATTTTATGGATGAGATCATGAAAGATATGAGTCTTATCATGTTGGTAAGTAGCTCTAACATTTTTGATACTGAAGGGCATTTTAACATAACAACAAGTGCCCCATTCCATGTGAAAGTAGTCTTATGTTAGTCTTTGGGAGGGATATGAATCTGATTATATCCCGAAAAACCATTCATAAGAGATAAAATTTCATATCCAATAGTGGAATCGACAATGGCATCTATCTAAGGTAAAAGAAAGTTATCTTTAGGATAAACAAGATTAAGATTGTGTAAATCAATGCAAATATGAATCACCATGGTGACCTTATTCTAAACATGAACAATATTGAAAACCCATTCAAAATAATCCATAGGTTTAATGAATTTAGCATCAAAAAGTTTGATGATTTCCTTATGGCATAAGTTGGTAACCTCAGGAGGAAACTTGCATTGCTATTGATGCACAAGTTTAGCATCAGGATAGGTAATGATGTTATGGACCACTATGCTAGGGTCAATAATATGCAATCTTGGTAAGACCATGCAAATGCTTCTTGATACTTATCGAAAAATAGGCTGAAATTATCATGTTAAGAAGGTTAAATTTCTTTGGAAGCTATGATTGGTCAAGGACAAGAGGGAGTACCATAGTTGATATGAGTTATTTCTTTAATAAGAATGGCATTACCATCTTGAAAGTGGTATGGTGTGTTGGGTAAAGATGAAATTAGATTAGATTTAGTATCAATGCTAGCAACAGAATCATTAAAGTGAGGAGTTTTATTTTTAAAATGTCCAAATTTATGATGTAGCCATGGGAGCTATATTTCCCGAGCATAAATCATCTCCAAAATAGTTTCATCACTAGGCAAGGTAGAAAGAGGACCACAATATTCCATATCTACTTCTAGATATAAAATTTTATTGACATGTCAATTATATTTAGAATGTATTCGATGGACATTGGTTATCATGGCATCAAGTGTGATTTTAAGAGTAGAAGAAATAGATGGAGTAGAAGAGGTCAATGGAGAGATGATGGGAGAAGAATTAGATTCAATTGGAGAATACAAAGGAGGTAAAGAAGATGAAAGCATTTTTGGAGGTTCAAAAGTCATGATTTGATCTACCACCCAAGGAGGATAGATAGGAGGCACATAACCCTTAGGTTCTAATTTATGACCTACAAAAATGGTATGTACATACATCTTGGTTGAAAGCATGAATTTGAGATAATATTTTTTGATATTGTAAGGCATCCAAGTCTCTAGATTGAGATTGGTCTGTGATATAGATATCATCATATGTGGGATAAATTATGCATGTTTTGGATTTAGGAGGATCTTCATATTGTGAAATCCCAAGATTACTAAATGTTCAAGGAGTCATGATGAGAGGGTCTTGAAATAGCTTAGCCACTCCAAATTCATTACAAGCAAAAGCATCTTTAGGTAAATATGGTCTTGAGCATTGCATAGAGGAGGAAGATTGATAATCTCATCCATGAGAGGAATGGTATGATCTTTGGTTAAGAGGGAAGGTGGAAGCCATTTTGAAATATATGGAGGCAATTTATTAGTATTACAAGTGTGTTGTAATTAATTGGGCTCATCATCATCAGAATCTACAAGAGTAACTTGTAAATCAAGATTCATATTGATAAACTCAGGGAAATGAGCACTTGATTTTGGGAATTGTGGTAACATGATATTGTGATTTAGGATTAGGTAATTGGATACTCTAAATGTTGGGATTAGCTTCATGCTTATAACATTTTTCATTGTGTATAAATTTAATGCATTGACTACCAAAAGAAATAATAGCCCTCATTCAATGAGTCCATGGATGGTCATGGATTATGTTATAGGATAAATGAAGATCAAGAACCATGAGTTTGGTTCACACGATCTTAGGACCAATGGTTAATGGAAGCTATATACAACCAAATGGCTTTTGATTAGTCTTATCAAAACCACAACAAGTAATATAGGTTTGTTTAAGATGACTTTTGTTATAACCAAGTTATTGTAAAAGCCATAAAGACGTCACATTAATACCATAACCTTCATCGAATAGAACTTTTTGAATAAGGGTGGTATTAATGGCTATCTTGATGAAAAGAGGTGGGTCATCGATGTGAAAGAGTATTTCATCATTAATCATGTCTTTTTCAAGGAATTCAATGGAAGGTTTGGAAGAAGGATACAGAGATTTAATGGTATTACTATTTGTTGGTCGAGAATCAATAGAAGCTGGTTCTTCATCTAAAGAAGATGGGTCTTCAATCTCTTGGATTTGTTGCATAAGGAATTTATGATGATAAGGTGAAGTGCGAACCAACTCCATGAGAGGAATTTTACATGACATAGATTTAATTTCTTATAGGTACTTCCAATGAGATTTAGAAGAGAAACCATGAGGTTTAGAAGAAGGAAAATTAGACTATGGAGGAATAGATGTGATTAGAGGATCAGAAGGAGGAAGTTATTCCATAGGTGCTTCTGAATCAATATTGATAGTGGTAGTATCTTTAAGCAATTGTTCTTGAAAATAAGGTTTTTTAGGCTTGGTCATAGGATCTTTATGTGTTGGCTTCCTACAATAGTTAAACTTAGTTATATTGACATATTGAGAGTTGTTAAGGTATTGATCATAATAAGTGTCAATTGCACAAACATCATTAGAAGTTGACTAATTATGGGAAGAATATTTTTTATTATTATTATTATATGTAGATGATTTAGAGGGTTATCATTTTTGAAAATCATTAGTGTATTATTGATGACGGTGCTTAATCATGGTTTCATGATCGAATGAATCACCAATCAGGTATGAAATAACACATTAGCAAACCCTCTACAAGACTCATAAGAATGTCTAATATCGGCATGAAACCAACAAAAGAGATTGGGATAATACCATTTAGGAGTAGCATTAGGATATATGAAAGTTTTATAAAGAGGTAAAAATTATCTCATTTGATGAACTGAAAGAAGCACGTGAGACAATGAAGGAACATCATTTTTGGCAATACCAGGTTTGGTTTGAGAAGTATTACTAGTGATAACATTGTATGTTTGGAAAGATATTTTAAAGATTTTATAATTAGGTTTGAATTTCTTCATAATAAAATCTTGTCGTTTAGCTTGGTCGAGATCTTCATTAAGAGTTTGAGGAACAAAGGTTTGAACTTTGTATTGAAGAGTAGTTAAAGTTATGATAAAGAGTTTGAATAGGTTATCATCAGACATATTATGATCAAATTTATGAGCTAAGGATTTCCATATTTTAATAAATTCATGAACCATTTCATTAGGATATTGTTTAGAATTTATGAAATGGCTAAGATAGTTTTTAGGAAGGTCATTATGTTGAAACTCTTTAACTAAAAGATTGACCAAATTTTCAAGTTTCCAAATAGAATGTTGAGGTAATTGATTATACCATTATAATACATCACCAATAAAGGTTTTTACTAAGAGTTTAGTAGTGGAAAATGTACTAGTTTGGATCCACTCTTTGTAGAGATTACCAAAGGCTTTAGGAAATGAGGCGGGGTCTTTAGTCCCATCATATTTAATAGTCAGTGATATGTTACCAGTGTCAATAGATACAATGAAGGGAGCTAAAGGCTCATTTTTATAGTTTGAAGCATTTTGTTATTCATTATTTGTTGAGGAATAATGTTACCTAAGGCAAATTTAGGAGGTGAAGGAATGTAATTAGGATTAGCTTGAGGATTCAGGATTGGAGGTTGATTAGCCACATTAATCAAATGTTGTTAAAGTTGCATCATTTGATTGGTATTAGAGTTTTGAATAATGTTCATTTGTCGAATCACATAGGCTAATAATTGAGTTGTATTAGGCGGCAGGTTGGTGTTGGAAGAAACATTTCCCACATTGGTGTTGGAGGGAATATTAGAAGAAGAGTTATTAGTGGGATTATTAAATAAATTTGAGTCAATCATTCTCACATTAGTTTGAAGATTTTGAGAAGGTTCTTGGTAGGTGTATAAAGGATTGGACCCATCAACCTAAAGTTGAGGTGTAATTTGAACCATGTTGAAATTTGTAGATGAAGGAGGAGAGAGGTGCCCCAAGAGTGATGGTGCTCTTGGGAGGTAAAGAAAAGGAGAAATGAACACCCCATATAGGATCTGAATGGATTAAGACTATCCAAAAAGATTCTGATAGGGGACCTCATTTTGATCAAAGAGAAATGAATAGGATGTAGATCTTAAAATATGAAGAACCAAGCTTATAAATTAGGGGAAGTATAAAATACAGCTAGGTCAACTAGGTCGACCTAGTGGAAAAATTGGACCTATTATAGACACTTAAATCTGGCCAACAATAACCTCCAGCAAAGCTTTTGACCAATTCTTACCAAAATACACAATTTAGCCTAAAAACACTAAAACACATTAAATGAGTTGAAATTGACATATTCAAGTGCCAATTTTGGCCAAGGTATCATTAAATGGGGTAATGTAATTTATGGGCTAGCTAACTTTGATCAGATAATTTCAAGTCAAAATGCTTATTTTGCACCTAGGTGCTCTAGATTGATCTTTTCTATCAAATCTCTTACATGAGACATCTTACTTTATTATTTTGTGTTGACATCTTAAATGGAATAATGGTTCCAATGCATCTGACATCGCATCCTAATTCCAATCCAAATAAATTTCAGGGCAATAACAAAACATTCTAACCAATTTGAGTAATTTGTGCAAAAAGAGCCAAGGTTTGCATTAAAGTGCCTAAACACGCTTAAGAGATAATTAAATCAAATCATGATCTTAATTAATAATTCCTTGGAACTTGTTGAATAAATCTTTATTAGAAATTTATTGTCATTAACTACATCATCAAATGGCATCATCCTATGGAGTAGCATCCACAAGCCATAAATGCCACAAATATTAGGATTTATGCCTCCCATACCTCATTAATACCCTCCATGCCTATTCAATTCTCCTCTATCCCAAATATTGATGAGCCTATTTATGCATTTTAATTACATAATTGAATTAATCTTTAGCCACACATCTCCATCTTGAGATGGATGGTTCAGATTGATTCTAAACCATTCTAAAAATATATAAATAAGAGGTTTCTCCTATTGATTTTTAATCTATCTTGGTGATAATTTATAATTCTAAATTTCTTCCAAAGCTTCATGAAATTAGTGTTATTATGCCTAAATATTGACCTAAATTCATCACAAGCCAAAGGTGCCAAGAGGAGATGAAGGTATCCACACTCCATTGAAGAAGATCTCTTGAAGCACAAGCCGAGAAAGCCACTTAAAAAATCCATTTGGAGCATCTAAATAAGGTAATAGATCATCTGTCTTTTTCATTCTATTTGTGTTTTCCATTTAATTTTGTTAATTAAGCTCCCCCTAGTGTCTAGTTCTAAAGATGTATGCTTGTTAGTGTGTTTCTTTCAATTTGATTTCATTTTAGAACTAACACAATATTAACCACCTATCTTGATTCAAATTCATATTATACATAATTTCACATCTACTGGGACCATCTTCATGAGTGTGTAACCCACGAATTTCTTTGTACTCATAGTTTTAATTCTCTTTTTGTTGTTTTTGCTTTGCTAGAGTAAAAATGGCAAATAAAGAATTAATAACTTTTTATTTAATTTGTATTGTTTTATAAATTTTTTTAGGGGTATATATAAATATCTTATTGATATTATATAAAAAAATTAAAATTAAAAAATATCTTTATATTTTATAAGTTATGACTCTTTTAGTGACTGTCTCTTTTTATTTTTTATTTTTTTGGTAAAAATGGTTTTTATAGAGTTAATAAAAAAATTTGTATTGACTTTTTGGATCTAAAATTATTTAAATAAGATAACCCTATAGTTATTTACAGCCTATAAAAATTTTGTTTCAAATTGATCTATATTTCAAAAGTTATGTTAAAAATATTGACTGTAGGTTTTTATGTTTTATACGTAGGCTTTTATGTGTTGTGTTATGTTTTATTTTTAGCCTTCTAATTTATTATTTTTAGGTGTTAATATGTTTAATATTATTATTTTTAATATTTTTTTTATATTTTATCTAACCAAGTCTAATCTAATGCATTTTCTTTCTTGAGGTTTTGCCTTCGGGTTAACAGATTTTGCCCTTCAAGGTTACTTGTCTCATTTAATAAATGTGCTTCAATACTAATCAAAGTAATAACCTTTTTATTGTAGTATATACCTTTAAAAAATCCAAAAAAAACTTAAATTAGTATTTTCACACTTTATTTGGATTTCTAAAATGAATATAATCCTTCATTTTGGTGTTTAAAGAAAATCTGTGGGGTGCTTTATTGGTTAAGTTTTGTGATTGTCTTTCAAAGTTCACAACTTAAGACCAAGGGGGTCAAAAGAACTTCACCATAATTTTCATTTGGTGTTTAAAATTTAACTCATTTGTCAAAAAATTTATTCAATAGTTTTTAAATTTGGTTTTTGATTGGCAAAAAGAGGGACTTGCATGTATGTTATTCCATCCATCCTCTTTAGGGAACATTTGGAATCAAAAGCATCATCCTTATTGAAAACATGCCTAGTCCAAGGCATAGAAATTTTTTTTTCTAAAGCACTCTCCAAAAACTCACAATAGTTTGGGTGATCTTGAAAATGACCCTAAATTATTTTTATTATGTCTTTTATTTTATGCAAACTTGGCTTGTAAGGGGGATTTCATCACCTCCCATGAGTTCTCTAGGGTTAAAGCACACGGGATGTATCTGCACTTTGGACATCACACTACACTAAGAAAGTGATGGATGTAGTGGTTACCAAAAATACTAGACCTTTTTACAACAAGACAAGTGCCACGGACACCCAATTTAAGTGTGTTTCTTTTGCATCATTGATGTGAAAGTCTTGTATAATTGATCCATCTAGACCTTTGGAAACTTGTAGATCTTAGACAAATCCCCACTTGCCACAGAAGTATTGTTGGTGCAAGGTGCGCCTCAAAGTCCATGTCACATTACTATCATTTGAGATAGGGGTGTAAAAACCTTACTAAATAATGTGTATTTTACATTTGTATGAACACTAAAAAAGCCTCTCAAATGATGTATATTAATGGATTTCGATAATACCAAGCAACCTTATCAATTTAGGACCTAAGAGCGATTAATTAATTGGTTTTGTCTTAGATTAACATCTTGTTTGGAGTCAAAACTTGGTGTGAACAAAAAATATAAACCAAAACACATAGTCCTCATTTTCCTTTGAACAAAGAGGTGTTCTTCTACCCACATAAATCATCAATTTGCCTTGTTCAAAATTTATCAAAACTTGGAGTCATATCATCCACTTTGGCGTAGTTATGCTACCCAATTGATTCTATACCTTTTAACCAAGTTTGTTTAAGTCCTTCATTTCTAATCTAAATTCAGAATTGCATTTTCATAAGTTCATAGGATTAATGTGTTAAGTGGGTTCTCCATTTACACTAAACTTGAGGGAACTTAGGTTCAATTTCCAATTTGGGTTAAAGGTCATTTAAGACTCATAATCATTATCAGCACTTGGTAGACTTAAGTCATTTTGTGTTAAACACTTGCACTTTGAGTCTATGCACCAAAAAAATTTGTGTTACCACCTTATTTCCATCAAAATCATTTGAAATACATACTTTTTTGCCTTAGAGATATTGTCAAAACTTTGAAGATATGTATGTCATTTAAGTTAATAAAGGTAGTGTTATGTTGCCAAATTTGTGAGAAACCATTTTTGCCTTAGAGATTTTTTGAAACAAATATTTTGTCACATCTTTTGAGTAGTTTAGCATTGTTACACTGCCCAAGACATTTCAAACATTGTTTCATAGACCTTTTTGCATAGAGTTCAATTTTGTTCACATTTTTTAAGCCAATCTGAGTATACATTTTTGAATCTTTGTCTAGCACAGTTATGCCATTCACATTTGTTTAGCCTATTTATCAAAAAAGCCAAGTTTTATACCATTATTTGTGAGAAAACAAACTATCTCTACTTATATCTATTTGATCAAGTTCATGTCCAAGAGTCAAATGCCTAGTTTTTGTTCGAAGTGTTTCAAATCCATTAGATTAAAATCTCATCTATTTCAAAGTCTAGTTTTTGACACTATTTGGCCAAGATTCCTAGCAAATGCCTTGTTTGAGCCTAGCTTTTGATGCTACATTTGGCTAAAAGACCTAGCAATGGTTTATTTCTTAGATTAGACTAATTTGAAACACTTTGACCTTAGAGTTTGGCATTTCAATTTTTGGTCCATTTACTTAAATTTTTTTCTATAAGACGTGTAATGTTAGATACTTAACGTTAGCTTGTTTTATCATAAATCATTTTATAAACCTTTCCATCCTTTTGACAAATCTAGACCAATTTTGAACACCATATTTTAGACATTATCTTTTTAGAGTTTATATAACTCTCTTTCCTTTCTATCTCAAAACATTCACTATGGATCCCAACATGTATTCCTACACTTATAGTGGACTCATTATAATCTTGGGATTAGTAATACTCAAATAGGGGTATAAAACTAAGATCTATTGGTTAACTATTTGTTTAATATGCCACCATATTCAGAACAAGACTAAGAATAAACTACATAATATCTAGCTACGATACCCACAATTGAAGAACCAATTCCTCAACAATCGTAATCTATTAATACACTTTCCACATATGATCCATTTTTGTTTAAGCATCATTTGTTGGAGAAAAAAGATGAGATTTTGGTTAGAGCCATAGAATTAGGGGCTAAGTTTTTAACGGACTTCCCTCATGTCCAAGTCTAGTGAGAATGCCTCATAGCATAATTTACAATAAATAAGCTTCTTCTATAAATCCTTTAACTCTATTCCAAATGATGATCAAGACCCTAATATGCCTAACAAAATAAATAAATTCATGGAATACCACTTTAAGAAAATACAGACAGCATATCAAACCTACCTAAACCTAGTGCATAATTTCAATCAGATGTCCATGATGAGTAAACCTCTTATTGACTTGGTTCCTTCAATAGGAATTTTGATAGGGTTAACTGGTCAAGATAATCAAAGTTTGGACCTATTCACACAAAAAACATTGGTAGATAAATTGTTGCATATGCCAATTATTGAAGAAGTGTCTTTTGCTTCTATGTAAAATAATGAGCAAAACACAGTGGACAATGTGTAAGCAACATCCAATCCAAATCAAAGTGGTACTAATATACAAACAACTAGTCAAAAAAATATGCCTTTAGTTAATATCATGAGTGGATCTTCAAACTTAGGAATAGGATCTTATGCACCCCAATCTCATCCAGCTACCTCTAATCCTCAAAAACTACTTTATCAAGTGCATAAATAATAGGATTAAGTAGTCAACCAATAACCAATGCCATGCCTCAATAGTAAAATGTGATGAATCATACTCCTTGTCAATAGGTGATGAGTAGTATTTCACAACAAAAGGCACAATCTATTATATCAATGCAATAGAGGCCAAATATGTTACCACCTCAATGGGGGAAACTAATGTTCTACCTCAATTAGTAGTGGCAAACATAGCTCTTCAGTCACAAGCTCATGTGATGATTCAGAACCAAATGATGTCTAACAAATAATGTATAAATATTGGTCAACAATAGATGTTGAATCTTCAAAATTCATTTACTTCCCAATAGGGATTCATGTAATGAGGAGGTTACAATGTTTCTCAAGTACCTACTAGGCAACATTTGCCTTTTGTTCAAAATGTGACACTTATTCATAAATAAGGTCTTAGTTCACAAGTTCTCACTCAACAGCAAGGTTTGATTAGTTGGAAACATGTCCCTTTTCAACCATAGTAGGCACAATATGGTTATATCCCTCCATCCCAGCCTCAAAATCCTCAATGTCAAACCTTTATAACCAACCCTAATAAGAATATTACAATACAACATGCATAATTCCAAAAAACCAACCCTAATCCATGTATGCATATTCCTAGTCCATTTCCAAACTAATCCATCATACCCCAACAAATACCTTCATCATACCTTGGTCAAAGTGATCCACTTGTGACCACTCAACCATCTACCTAGGCTAATATTCCCACAAGTTTCTTAGAGAAAGAATTACAATAGATTAAGAATGCAATCATTATCATCCAAGCAAGGAAACAGGTTAAAAAGTTTAAGTTGGATGATGTGTGTTCCTATCCTTTCAATATGGATTACTTATAGATACCATTTCCTCTAAGATACGAACCCCTAAATTTTGATAAATACAAGGTTAAAGTTGACCCCAAAGCCCATTTAACCAAGTTCTTTATCGCATGTCAACCAGTGGCATATAGCAATATATACTTTTTGTTATTGTTTCCAAGGAGCTTAGTTGGACAAACCTTGGAATGATTCTTAAAGTTGCCTAAGAATTGAATAATAGATTTTGATGACCTTTCAGACAAGTTTGTGTAACACTTTTCCTACAATCTCAAACATTAGAATTCATTGGTCAACTTGACGTAAGCACAGAAAAAATATGGTGAGAGTTTTGTGAGTTATTTATAGTGATGGAGAGCCCTTATAAATTGATTCACCCATAGTTTACTAGATAAACAATTAGCTACTATATTTACTAAAAATTTGCATAGTGAGATAGCTTATCATCTTAAACTACAATGTGTGCATACTTTTAAAAAGATTATTGATAAAAGTTTGTTGATTGAACAATCCCTTATTAAAAAAGGGATCATCAATCTCACTTCAACTAATCAGAGTCAAGGTACCAATCAAGGAAATGTCCAAAATCAAAATCAATTCCAAATTCAAGCATCACAATTGGCATAGGCCAATAACAAAGATTGGCCAAAGCAATTCAATCGTAATAAGAATATTATGGTAAATGGAGTAACCGAGTCATGCCATATCCAAACGGTGAAAACACCATCTACTTAGCCTGTGACACCTTTTCAACTTACTCCTACTTTATAACCTCTTTAGCTAATGCCATAAACACAACAACCAAGATTTTTTCAACAAATGTAGAAACTTTTGTCATTGCAAACCCCTCCTCCAATAAGAGTTACACCTACTCATCACATCTTTAGTGACCTTGGAGAATTTATATATTCTATGTTTAATAAACTTATTACCTCTAATTTGATTAGTTGGCCTATACCAAATAATTATCCATAAGGCATTCCTTATCCTGATTGGTACCATGAAAATGAATTTTATGAATATCATCGGGTCAATGGGTACAATTTATGAAGATGTATGAAAATCAAGCATTTGACTAACAATATGTTAGAGAATGGGGAGATTACATTAGATGGTGGTGCTTCCACCTCTAATCAGACTCCTGGGATTTGTTAAAACCTTTTTCCCCAACATAACAATTAGTAGCAATAATAGCATAACCAATCAACCAGTGCAATAATAAAATCAATAGTATCAAAATCAAAGGCCAAACTAGTAGAACCAACAATGCTAGAATAATGGATAGAACCAAATTCAAAATGGTAACAACCAACAAATTGACCATACAGATGCACATGACTATAATAGATTTGTAGGTCATATTGTAGGAGGTAGTGTTAATACTATCTCCATTAATCTTAGACCAAATTCTAATCAATTAATACCATTTCTTACTATACCAAACCAATCCAATCACTTAGGTAATCTTTCTTTGCCCTGAGATCACACACAAGCAAACTAGAAAATAGGGATTCCTACTTTTAAACCTTATACCGATAACTCAACCTTGTCCCATGACCACACACAAGTACATCGATAATCAAGACTTGCCCTGTCTAGTCCCACACCATCACCATCATTTGTTAGCAAGCATGGTTCTATATTCCATCCTAATTGTGCAATCACAACCCAAAGGTCAAATATTATCATCCTAGGCCCACAACCATCTACCACCTCACCCATTATCCAACTAACCATTCAGCCTTGGAACAAACCATTTAACATTGTCCAAGATAAAAGGTTTGATATTGTGAAACAATTATAGAAGACACCAAACTAGATCTCCATTTTAGATTTATTATGAACATCGACAATCCAAGAGAACATTTTGAATGATTTCTTAACCCAATCCACTATTTCAAGTGATATGTCCCTTAATAAATTCTAAGCTTTGGTTGGATACCTAGCTCCCACCCAATAAGTCACATCCAACCAAAGCGATGTGTCTTCCCTTGGCCCACTCCATAATAATGCATTGTACATAAAAGTTTATATAAAGTGACATAAAGTGAAAAGTTTCCTTATAGACAATGGATCAGGCCTCAACATAGTGTCTTTAAATCTCATCAAGCTTCTTGGGTACATAATGGCAGATCTACAACCAAAAATAATAACTATCAAAGCCTATGATAATCAGGAGAGAGAATCATAAGGCACCATTAGCCTTCCAGTTATCATTAGACCTTTGACCCATGATACACTTTTCCATGTGCTTGATCTTGAGTTGTCATATAATATGCTTCTATGTAGGCCTTGGTTACATGAGATTCATGTAGTCCCATCAATGTTATACCAATGTATCAAGTTCTTCCACTCAAGGATGGAAGTGAATATTCTAAGAGATCTACACCCATATGAGCACTAAAAACATCTTGAGGCTAGGTTTTAAAGTTACAATTACCAATACAACATGAATCTAGTGGCCAAGCAAGATAAGGTAAAAACAATACTTGATCCATCAAAGGACAACTGCATTGATCCTAATACTCTTGATTCCCTTTCCAACATGTCACCTCCTGAAGTATCCAATCATTTTACTATCTCACCCAATGGCCCAAGAGAGTGTATGACCCATGATACCTTTCATATTATGAACCTTCCAAAAAATCTAATGGCCTTTGGAAGACTTAAAGCTAAGCCACTTTAGAAAAAATGGAAACAAAAGAGCAAAAGTAAAGGATTGGTCATGTATATACCAACATTTGGCCTAGAACTAAATCCTCCTGAAGGGGATGAATCATGTTTGTATAATGTTAACCAAGTTGATTATTATGAGAGTATAAAGTATCATATTCCCAATAAGATCATGAAGAATCAAGAATATGAAGGAAGAGGCCTCAAACCTAATCAATAGAGAACACTTGAGTTAATTTATATGACCCAATACAAAGGACCCTATGGACTTGGATTTAAACCACCTGGGAGTGACCCCATATACCTTACTCATGTTCTATCACCATCGACTAGTGTTAAAGATACTAGCAGTGAAGTAGATTTTGATCATAACCTTTCTGATGACCTAGCCCAAACCAACTTATTTGATGCCCATTCGATTTATACCCTTAGCCTAGTCATTCATCACAACCCATTTTCATTGTATTATCCCTAACTGATAGACTAGGACGAGCAAGAGTCTAACATACTAATTGGTGCATTTTAAAATGATGAAGCTATCTATGATTTTTTCCATCTTAGAGATAATGTTCCATTGGGGGACCATAAATCAGGGTTCTTAATCAAGTTAGATCTTGTAGCATATTTTGGAGAGTGGGTGAATACCTTTAGCCAAAATCAAATAATTAAAACATTGAAGTCCAAAAGTGAAAACCTCTTTGAGACACTTTATAACTAGGGTAAAAGTAAAGAAAAAGTTCAATCTAGTGGTGAAAACCTATTTCAAGCACCATTAGATGGGGATGTTCAACCTTCTTCAATTATATCTCAGGAAACCACTAGCAACAAACTTGTCTATGAGTCTGACTTTAGTTTTAAAGAACAACAAGCTATTGATCAAATCATTCAAGAGTTTCCAATATTTTTTGTTACATGGCCAAACCTCTTATTGGGGGGCTCAGATTCATCATGCCTAGGAGAAGTTGAAGATCAAGTCCTAACAGAGGACCCTGACATAATCCAATAGTTTAAGTCTTTGCCTACTATCTTAGAAGATAGCTCGACCTTTCTAGTTGAATATATAATAGAGGTAAACATCAGGACTCCATCAGACCCAAAATGGATAAAATTAGGCACATCCCTCATTGAGGAGGAATGTGAAGTCTTTACATCTCTACTAAGAGAATTTGTAGATATATTTGCATGAGATTATTCTAACATGCTAGGTTTGGACTGCACCCTAGTTTTACATCACCTTGTGGTAAATCCTAATGCCAAACCAGTTAAGAAAAAGTTGTGTAAGATATATTCGTAAAGAAAGAGTTGGAAAAAATCTTAGTAGGATGTATTCAATCTATTGACTACTCAAAGTGGACTATCTAATGTTGTACCAGTTAGCAAAAGGCCAAAAGGAATTAGTATTTGTACTAATTTTTAGGATATAAACAAATATTTCCCTAAGGATGACTTTCCATTGTCAAACATTTACATGATTTTTTACTCCATAATGGGTTATGAAATGCTTTCATTAATGGATGACTTTTTAGGATATAATAAGATTATAATAGCACCAAAAGACCAACATAAAATAATGTTCACCACTCCATGGGGAAAATTCTATTATCAAGTCATGTCATTTGGTCTTAAGAATGTAGGGTCCACCTACCAAAGATCCATGACTATCATATTCCATGATACGATGCATGAAATTATTGAAGACTACGTTGATGACATATTAGGCAAATCAAAAATTAGGGTTGACCATCCAATAGTGCTACATAGAATATTTGAAAGACTACGTGAGTACAAAGTCTAAATGAAACTAAAGAAATATGTATTTTGAGTAACATCAAGAAAATTAATTAGCTTCATCATGTCTTGTAGAGGCATTGAAGTTGATCCAGCCAAAGTCCAAGCTATAACAAAGATGCCACCACCAACTAATTTGAAGTAGCTCCTCATTTTCTAGGGCAAGCTCCAGTTAATCTGATGATTCATATCTCTGTTAGTAGACAAGTGTCATCCATTTACACATATTCTAAAGAAGGGATTTTCATTCCACTAGGATGATTACTGCTAAATAACTTTTCAATAGTTAAAAGATTACCTAGTAAATCCACCTATTTTATTACCGCCTATACTAGGAAAATAATTTGTGTTGTACCTATCAGCTACAGATAGTGCTTTGGGGGAACTTCTAGCTCAACATGATGATAATGGAAAATATAATGTTGTATACTACCTAATCCATAAATTGGTCATGTATGAACACAACTACACACCTATTGAAAAATCCTATCTAACCATGGTATTCGTAACTCAAAAATTATGACACTACATGTTGAATAATAAGACCATGGTCATTTCAAAAGTAGATCCACTCAAGTATCTACTATCTAAAATAGATTTACAAGGTAGAATGGCCAAGTGGATCATGATTCTTAGTGATTTTGACATAAAATATGTCAATTAAAAGGCAATCAAAGGATAGGTCCTTGCATATCAGCTTGTTGAAGCATCCCTTACAAATATAGAGCCAGTCACATTCTAATTTCTTGATGAATCCATAATGACCATCATTAACACACCTCTTGAGGAGTAGCACTAGAAGTTATATTTTAATGGATCATTCATAGCACATGGATTAGGGGTAGGCCTCTTATTTATTATACCATAGTGAGATCTAATCCCTAAGTCATTCAAGATCAACTTTTTTTATACCAATAACATGGTTGAATATGAAGCACTTGTTGCAAGGATTCACCAAATAGTACAATGGATTGTATCTCATCTAAAGGTTTATGGTGATTCTCAGTTAATCATCAATTAGGTTACAAACCATTTTTAGACCAAAGATGACAAGTTAGTTCCATATTGTTGGGGATCAACCAACAAACTTGATTACTATGTGAAAGCAATAAAACACAGAATTAAACCAGAATGATAAGTAACTAGAATCAGAAAATAGCAAACAATAAGAGATACAAGAAACCACCCTAAAAACTTGTATTAAACTCTTTACAGAAGGAATACAATTGAAGAAACTTCTTTTCTTCCACACCTCTCTCAGATGTACAAATCTCTTTCCAGATCTCTTTCCTTCAAGAGCTCTCTCTCTCAATTACAATCAACTCCAACAACCTGGATTGATACACATATACAATTCTTGTATTTTTCCACCACAATTACAATAAGCTATGAAGATCTATCCCTATTATATAACTTTAGGGATCATGATCATATAATCACAACCATTAGATGCACCTCCTAATCAAAGGCTCAAAATAGTCTTACTAAAGATAGAGATGCGGACTTAAGACTAACACTTAATCCTACCATGAAAACATTCTGTTCTATCCACGAAAATAGCATTCTGGATGCACAGGTGACCGACATCGGTCCCTGCCTGTCTGCCTGTGACTGATGTTGGCCAATTCATGACCGACGTTGGCATCTCCTAGTCGACTCCTAACTGATGTCGGTCGCTCCTGACTGACACTGATGACTGTGTAATTCCTGTAACCTGCAACTTGCTCATTTGGTGAAGCTTTTAGCTCCACACCTCAACAATCTCCCACTTGGAGATAAATAGCTACACCATTACCTGTACAGCAACATCTTCTAGCTCTTCCATCTTCAAACTCAATCATGAAGACCAACAAAAGTTGAATGAAGATTCAACTTCTCCTTTGTTATTGGCTTGGTTAACATATCAGTAGGGTTCTTATCTATATGGATCTTCTCCAGATTCAACTCACCATCCTCTAATACCTATCTAATGAAGTGGTACCTAAGCTGTATATGTTTAGTTCTTGAATGAAAGGCTGAATTCTTAGCCAAATGAATTGCACTCTGACTATCACTGTATAATCTGAAACTCTCTTACTCCTTTCCTAGCTCTTCCATGAACCGTGTCATCCATATCATCTCTTTGTTAGCCTTTGTGACTGCAATATATTCTACTTCTGTAGTTGACAAGGCAACAACCTTCTGCAACTTTGAAATCCAGCTAACCGTCGTTCCACCAACAGTGAAAACATATCCTGTGGTGTTCCTTCTGCCATCCAAATCACCTGCCATATCTAAATCTACATAACCATGTAGATAAGTGTTTGACCCACCATAGCACAAATACCTATTGTTGGTCCCTCTCAGATATCTAAGGATCCATTGAACTACTTTCTAGTGTTCCTTCCCTGGATTGGCCATATACTTACTAACAACTCCCACTGCTTGGGAAATATCCGGTCTAGTACATACCATTGCATACATTAAACTCCCTACTGCGGAAGCATATAGAACTCTACTCATGTACTCTACCTCATCATGTGAATTAGGACACTGCTCTTTACTCAATTTAAAATGTCTAGCCAAAGGTGTGCTTACCAATTTTGCATCCTGCATATTGAACCGTTTCAACACCTTGATCACATAATCCTCTTAAGACAAAATCAACCTGTGATTTTTCTTATCTCTCTTAATGCTCATGCCAAGGATTTTCTTTGCTACTCCCAAATCCTTCATGGCAAATGTGTGAGCTAATTTCACCTTAAGCTCAGAGATATCCTGGATGTGTGATCCTGCAACTAGCATATCATCTACATACAACAACAGAATAATATATCTACCATTATCCAGTCTCTTAAAATACATACAATGGTCAGATTAACATCTACTATAGCCATGCTTAGTCATAAACCTATCAAATCTCAGATACCATTGTCTAGGAGCTTGCTTGAGGCCATACAAGCTTTTCTTCAAACTGCACACTAGCTTCTCCTTACCTTTGACCTCAAATCCTTCCAGTTGATCCATATATATTTCTTCATCCAAATCTCCATGAAGAAATGTTGTCTTAACATCAAGCTGCTCAAGATGCAAATCCTCAATAGCAACTAAAGACAATACAATCTATATAGAAGTCATTTTAACTATAGGAGAAAAGATCTCGCCAAAATCAATACCTAGTTTTTGTGCAAATCCTTTCACTACCAACCTGGCCTTATATCTCATCTGTCCATTCTCACCTTCCTTCAATCTATAGATCCATTTGTTCTTCAGTGTCTTCTTTCCCGTTGGCAACTCAACCAAATCCCATGTTTGGTTCTCTTTCAAGGAATCAATCTCCTCATTCATGCTTAGTTCCCACTGATTCTTGGATTCCACCTGTATTGCTTCATCAAAACTCTTTGGTTCTCCACCATCAATAAGCAATAAATAGAATAATGAAGGGGAATATCAAATTGGAGGTTTACTTACCCTTTCTGACCTCCTAATGGGCATCTGAGACTCATTCAGAACACACTGTTCGCCCAAATTCTCTGACAGTGACCGACCTCGGTCACTTCTAGGCTTGTAACTAGCCAACGTCAATTCTCCATGATCAACATCAATTTTTTCCTGACTGACATCGATCACTGTCTGACCGACATCGATTCCTATATTGCTGACGTTGGTTCCTGCCTGACCGACGTTGGTCTTTGTGTTTTCTTGTCTGTTATAATTCTTTCTTGTGAGCTCATTTTGGACCATCACCTCGTCCAATTCTCCATTGCTCTGCCCAGATTGATTCAGCTTCTTGAGCTGATCACTGTACATCAATTTTTCATTGAAAACAACATCACGGCTCCTAATTATTTTGTTAGTTCCTAGATTCCAAAAATGGAATCTGAAATCATCAGAGCCATAACCAATAAATGTGCACCTCATAGACTTAGCATCTAGCTTCTTTCTATTTTCTTTATCAATGTGCACAAAAGCTTCACAACCAAAAACTTTGAGAAATGAGAGATCTACCTTTTTACCTATCCATGCCTCTTTTGGAATTCCACCATCCAGAGCTATGGAGGGTCCTCTGTTAATCAGGTAAACTACAGTATCCACAGCTTCTGCCCAAAACTCTAAGGGCAAACCAGCATGCAATCTCATACACCTTACACACTCCATTATTGTTCTATTCATCCTTTCAGCAACTCCATTTTGTTGAGGTGTCCTTTGCCTGTGTATTCCATGCATATAAAAATACTAGTTAAATTTGTGGCTACAAAACTCACCACCATTGTCAGATCTCAGGCACTTTAATCTCTTGCCTGTTTCATTCTCAACCATAGCTTTCCAAATCTTAAAAGTGTCAAAAACATCAGATTTCTTTGTTATACAATAGACCCATACCTTTTTTGTAGCATCATCTATGAAAGAGACATAATACTGTGATCCTCCAATAAAAGTAACCTGACTTGGTCCCCACATGTCTGTGTGAACAAGCTCCAACTTATGCTTCTTCTTTGTTGACCTAGTCTTGAGAAAACTTACTCTCTTTTGTTTCCAAAAAATACAGTGCTCACAAAAATCCAAATCTATGCTTTTCAAATCTGAAAGCTTACCTTTTGACTTAAGAATAGACATTCCCTTCTCACTCATGTGGCCGAGCCTAGAGTGCCACAACTTTGCATCCACATCTAAAGTAGATAATACAGAAGGAGAATTATCAGTAATACAATTACATAAATAGAGAGTACCTACTCTCTTATCTCTGGCCAATACAAGTGCACCCTTGGTCACCTTCCAAGATTTAGCTATGAGAGTTACTGTACAACCCTCATCCCCCAACTTTCCTACAAAAATTAGATTCCTCTTCAAGCTAGGAACATGCATGACATCCTTCAACACCCATGTGTTTCCATTCTACATTTTTAGCTATACTTTTCCTTTGCCAACAATTTTACAAGGCTCATCATCCCCTAAATAAACTATTTCAAAATCTCCATGGACATAGTCACTAAAATATTCTCTATTTGGGGTAGCATGAAAAGAGGCACCAGAATCTAAAACCCAAGATTCTATATTATTATGCAAAGAGAATATAAGAGCATCTTGTGTAATACCTGCAACTTTTGCTTCTTCTTTACCTTCATGTTGATTGTCCTCTTTAGGTTTTGACCAGCAATCTTTGCTTATGTGCCCTATCTTTCCATAATTTCAGCAGGCTATTCTCCTGCCATTTCTGGATTTGGATCTACCTCTCATCTTTAACTTAGACCTTGATCTCCCTTTCTTGCTCTTCTCTTTTTGCCTTCCCCTGCTCTCAAAACTTAAAGTGTTCCCTGATGTTTTCTCTGTGCTTTTCCTGTGAATTTCTTCATTCAAGATTACACTAACAACATCATCTACTTTTAAAATATTTGAAGCAGATGTAGTATTACTAACTGCCATTACCAAGCTATGCCAGCTCTCAGGTAAAGAGCATAAGATTAATAGAGCTTTAATTTCATCATCAAACACTATTTTGACTAAATTTAATTGATTTACAATTCCATAGAAATCATTTAGATGATTAGATATAGATCCACCTTCCTGCATTTGCAAATTAAATAACTGCTTCATAAGATATACCTTATTTGAAGTTGAGGGTTTTTCATATAAATTTGCTAAAGTAGTCATTAACTCTACCATTGACTTTGCCTGTGATAAATTAGATATCACAGTAGATGCTAGACTCAATCTTATAGATCCAAGAGCCTTTCTATCAAAAACTTCCTAATCTTCATCTTCCATGTCTGTGGGCTTCCTTGAAACTCCACCTAATGGTAAGTATAGATCTTTCTGATACAGATAATCCTCTATCTGCATTCTCCATAATTGGTAATTCTTGCCATTGAACTTCTCCATTCTTAGTTTACTTTCTTCTGCCATTGCTTCTCCCACTCAAACAAAAATCTCTGTGAGTAACCTGTAATCAATACACACTAACCAGATCTGAAACACTTGTTAGTCAACCTGAGCTCTGATACCACTTGTTGGGGATCAACCAACAAACTTGATTACTATGTGAAAGCAATAAAACATGGAATTAAACCAAAATGATAAGTAACTAGAATCAAAAATAGCAAATAATAAGAGATACAAGAAACCACCCTAAAAACTTGTATTAAACTCTTTACAAAAAGAATACAATTGAAGAAACTTCTTTTCTTTCACTCTCTTTCCATATCTCTTTCCTTCAAGAGCTCTCTCTCTCAATTACAATCAACTCCAACAACCTGGATTGATACACATACAATTCTTGTACTGTTCCACTACAATTACAATAAGCTATGAAGATATATCCCTATTATATAACTTTAGGGATCATGAGCATATAATCACAACCATTAGATGCACCTCCTAATCAAAGGCTCAAAATAGTCTTACTAAAGATAGAGATGTGGACTTAATACTAACACTTAATCCTACCATGCAAACATTTTGTTTTGTCCCTGAAAATAGCATTCTGGACGCACAAGTGATCGACATCGGTCCCTGCCTGTCTGCCTGTGACCAATGTTGGTTGATTCATGACCGACACCGGCATCTCCTAGTCAAAACCTGACCGATGTTGGTTGCTCCTGACTGACACCGGTGATTGTGTAATTCATGCAACCTGTAACTTGCTCATTTGGTGAAGCTTTTAGCTCCACACCTCAACACATATAAAGCCATGGTCAACACTCTTAAGTAACAAATTGTCAACATTTAGTTTGAGCATATACCAAGGGCAAGTAACAAAACCATAAATGCTATAGCCACTATTATATCTCTAATTCAACAAATAGACATAGCTAAAGAGTATTAATTCCTTGTTGAGAACTTGCTAGCACTAGCTCATGAACCTTCAACCATCATGATGATTTGTGATATTGTTAGTCCTAGTTCTTTTTGGTACTCTAAACTTTACAACTACTTTCATGACCAATTTTTACCACTTGACCTATCTCAAAAATAAATGAAAGCCTTCATCCACTAAACCACTCATTATACCTTACTTGGATCATCCCTTTACCACCATTGTTTTTATGGAACTCTGCTTCATTGTCTAACTTTGGTAGAATCTACACTAGCATTATAGGAAGTTTATGAAGGAGTATGTGGAGCCTAGACCAATGGGGCAGTCTTATCTAAAAATATCTTGTGTACTAATTATTATTAGCCCATGATAGATGTAAATATAGCTTCATATGTCAATAAGTGAGACAAATGTCAATGGTATGCCAATTTGATTCATGCCCTAGCCAATACTCTAAAACCAATGTTGACACCATGGCCATTTGTTACATGGGGCCTTGACCTCATTAGGAAGATCAATCCTACCTCATATGATGGTCATAAACATATCCTTACCACCACTAAATATTTCACTAAGTGGGTTGAAGCTATACCCCTCACGTGATTGGAAAACAAATTTCCAAGTTTATCTTCAATCACCTCATTTTCCACTATGTTATCCCCTCTAACATTATATTTGATAATGGAGGATCATTCAAAAACAAGGATGTTGACAAGCTATGTGTCGAATATAATATCACACAATATTTTTCTACAGCATATTACCCTCAAGGTAATGGCTAGGCCAAAGCATCGAACAAAACCATTATCAACATTCTCAAAAAGATTGTCAATGATGTCAATTATGATTAGCACCTTCAACTATTATGTGCCCTTTGGACATACTGTACCAATCACCATACCCCCATAGGAGCCACTCCATACTCACTTATTTATGGTATTGAAGCCATACTTCCCATTAAGGTTGAGTTACCTTCACTATGCATATCTTTCAAGCATTTCCTAGATGATCATGACTATCGAGTAGCTCACCTATAAGAGCTAGACTTGTTTGATAAAAAAACACACGGTTGCACTCAAAAATCTTCAAGCCTATTAAAATTGACTTTGAGGCCATTAAAATCGATGCATGAAACATAGAGAATTTCAACTTGGTGATCTTTTCCTTAAAGAAAACCAAAAGAATACCATGGTCAAAAATAATCATAAAGGTAAGTTCAAACCCAACTGGGTTGGTCCTTTCATCATTATAGAGAACTTTATAATAGGATCATACAGGCTTACCACACCAAATGGCCATGAACTTGATGAGCTGATGAACATTATCCACCTCAAGCAGTACTATGTTTGAGTGACTTGGTGTATTATTTATAAGGACCATTTCATGTTGTATCATTTTTATCAATCTTCTTTGTATAATACCATTTACCATCCTATCATCCTATCAACCGATCACTTTTTCCTATCACCTAATCATTCTACAATACTTTCCCCATACATTAAGTTTATTTATCCCACCCTAACCAGCCCTATGACCTTGGTTCTATTTCATTCCTTCCATCACTGATTTTAGCAAGAGGATTTAGATTCTATTTTATTATTTGTTTCACACATTCTAGATAGAGGTAATATTTTGGAGTAGTAAGATGGACGTTTGGTAGTTGCATCTTTCATTTCTTGTTTCATTCTCTCTCATTGTCTTGACCTTAATTATAATCACCTATGGAAAAATTAGTCTCAATGACCTATGCCATTGTATCTTAGTTATAACCACCTATAGGCAAACTAGGGGTAACACTTATTTATCATTCTTTGACATACCAAGTAGCCATTATCTATGCCATATTATGCCTTTATACCAACTATGCCTATTTTATTTGAATTGACTGCTACACTAGTTAGATTCCTTTGATGTAAGGTAGAACTATAATGACTTGAGGTCCTATTTTGGGACTATGTAGGCAATGTTTGATACTTATTGAGGTCATCTTAGTCACCCTTTCCATCCATGCTCTCACCATTTTGTGAGCAACCTAAGCCACGCTCTCACTATTTTGTGAGCATCTTAAATAATTCTCTCATCATTTTGTGAGATTAAACCCTTTAGTGTCTCATCATTCTTGATCAAGTTGAGATACTCCAAAAATTCTAAAAACATTTGTAAAACCATTATAAAAACTAAAAGCATTGACCACTTCTTTGCCTTAAGGATTATGGAAACCCTTACTAAGTCACCAAAAAAAATCACTTGTCACTTTGTTTCCCCATCTTTTTTGGCCTTTTTCCCCACACGCTTGTCATTTTTCAAGATGATTCCTATTTTTCTATCACATCCATTCTATTTTTTTTCATCATTTATCATTTTCTTCTCATTTTTTGGGAGAACTACATTTGGCCTACAGTTTTTGTTGGATATTACATCCATGGAACTATGTAAGCAATGTCCACTTGCCTAGTGCATATGGAGATATCTCATCCACCCCCATCCTTTTATTCTATTCCCCATTCTATTAGTTTGTTAAGTTGTCACCTATTTTCTAGGGGAAATGTCCATGTGGCTTAAATTTAAATTATTTGTCTCCTTGTTGTTTTGTTTGTGTGCATGTTTATTTGATTTTAGCATTGTTGCCTTGATTTAGTATATGTTCATTCATTGGGTGATTCCTTACGCATTTATACCTAAATCCATTCATATTCATATGTTTACAGTGACATCATGGTTTCTATCATTGGTGCATTGCTTTCCCTTGAATATTGGATTTCAAGAGTCAGTCCTTATACATATTTTAGCTTAGTCATCATGGTGTTATATCATGATGCTTACCAAAACATGTTATAAAAAAACCTCAACTCTAATAAGTCTATTTAGCAATGGTGGCATCGGCATCTCTTCGGCAAAGACATCCCAAATCAATCCCAATCATATCCTACATAGCATAATTAAATAACAAAAGAATTTCAACCTTTGTTTAGTTTGGATGAGCATCTCCCTACTAGAAGGTTGTCCCAATTCATATTTATCCTTTGTATTAGATTATCATCATCAGCCAAATCAGTCATGTTTTCCATAATTAGGGTCAAATGATTATAACTGCCTATGGGCAAATCATTGTACACCATCCCACCTACAATTCTCAAGGATTATAACCACCTTTGGGAAAATCATTGTGTTCTCACCAAATTTATTTTCTTTTGCCCAAATAGGGGCATGTTTCTATCTTGTTTGTATGTCATAACTAGGGTAGCTCCATCTTGTAAATGATTATAACATCCTTTGGGAAAATCATTATGTTATCATGCTATGTTGCCACTATCAAGGTATAATGCTTGTAATCGCCTTTGGGTAAACTATTATACACCATCTCACTTGCATTCTCAATTATTTTGACTACTTTTTCAAACTCATTATGTTTTCACCCCATCCTTTTCCTTTCTTTGGTCCCCTCATTTCACTTTTTTTCTTTTCGAGGGACCATTTGCCAACCTTTCCTTATGACAACCATTCCCTCAAGGGGGCATCATACAGTTAGTTCATCATCATTATAGTTGTAGACATATAAGACCTTTTCATTCTTTGAGAATATTTTACTATGCCTATAGCTTACAATGTCTTCCCAAATAGGGGCAAACTGTAAACACCTAAATTTGGCCACTAATAACCTCCAACTACGCTTTTGACCAATTCTTACCAAAATGCACAATTTAGCCTAAAAACACTAAAACACATTAAATGAGTTAAAATTGATATATTCAAGTGCTGATTTTGGCTAAGGTATCATTAAATAGCATAATTTAATTTATGGGCCAGCTAACTTTGATCAAATCATTTCAAATCAAAATGCCAATTTTATACCTAGGTACTCTTGATTGCTCTTTTATGTCAAATTTATTGTACAAGACATGTGCTTTTGTTATTTGGTGTTTCCAACATCCTAAATGAGATCATGGTTCCAATGCATCTGACATCACATCCTAATTCCAATCCAATCAAATTTTAGGCCAATAACAAGACATTTTGACCAATTTGAGTAATTTATGCATAAAGAGTCAAGGTTTGCATCAAAGTACCTAAACATGCTTAAGAGATAATTAAATAAAATCATGAGCCTAATTAATAATTCCATGGAACTTGTTGAATAAATCTTTATTGTAAATTTATTATCATTAACTACATCATTAAATGACATCATCTTATAGGGTTGCATCCACAAGCCATAAATGCCACAAATATCAATATTTATGCCTCTCATGCCTCATTAAGACCCTCCATGCCTATTTAATGCTCCTCTATCCCAAATATTTATGAGCCTATTTATGTATTTTAATTACATAATTAAATTAATCCTTAGCCATACATATCCATCTTGAGATGGATGGTTCAAGTTGATTCTAAACCATTCTAAAAATCTATAAATAAGAGGATTTGCCTATTGATTTTTAAGCTATTTTGGTGAAACTTTATAATGCTAAATCGATTCTAAATCTTCATTCAATTAGTGTTATTATGCCCAAATATTGAGCCAAAGCCATCATGAGCCAAAGGTGCCAATAGAAGATGAAGGTAGCCACACTCCATTGAATAAAATCTCTTGAAGCACAAGCAAAGTAATCCACTTCAACAATCCATTTAGAGCATCTAAAGAATGTAATAGATCATTTTTCTTTTACATTTTATTTGTGTTTTCCATTTAGTTTTGTTAATTAAGCTCCCTTAGTGTTTATGCCTAGAGATGTATGCTTGTTACTATGTTTCTTTCAATTTGATTTAATTTTAGAACTAACATAATACTAACCACCTCTCTCGAGTCAAATTTATATTCTACACCTATAGACTATGTTAGGTTGACTAGGTTGACCTAGTAGAGTGAACAAAAGTTGCAAAAGTGGTCTGAGATAATGTAGAGTCAAGCTGGTTGATGTAGCATAGTAGATAGGGAAAGGGAAAAAATTATAAATAAGATGAGAAATAAAATAAGGTATGCCTATAACTATTTTAGAAAAGAAGATACTGAAATGAAATACACAGTTAACCAAATTAATGCTAGCTAATCTAATTGGTACATATAAATAGATTATAATTTTAAAATAAAAGTATAGAGTGGATTAGAAATAGAGAAATAGAAACTAACCTTGGTGTTTTGGAGATGAAAATAGAATAGATAATTGACCCGTAACCTTGGAAAGAATTGGCCCAATCTGCAAAGTTGGGTCAAGCTAGTTGACCAAGTGAGATAAGAACCTACTACAAAAGCTAAAAAAGTGTGTTAAGTTAACCTGTTGACATAGTAGACTAAACTAGATGTCTGTAAATTGGCTAAGTCAAGTTGGTCGACCTAGTTGACTAGACTATAAATCTTGAAGTCTAAAATTTGGAACCTACACTATGAATCTTGAATAGGAACCTACTACAAAGTGGCTAGAAATGTACTAGGTCAACCTGGTTGACCTAGTAGGCTAAACAAAAAGTTTACAAAGTGCTAGAAACCTATGTTGGGTTGAGTTGGTCAATCTAATTACTTATTCCTACATAGAGAAAAATAGTTGAGTTGATGAAATCAAGCTAGTAGGTTAAAACATATGATAGAAAAGATGACAAAAAGAATAAAATAAGTGAAATAAACCCTATAAGGGTTTGATTCACATTGGGTTCACCATAATGTATGTAATTATAATTACATAAACATACATGAATCAATCCTAGATTGGATAAGATAGATCACACCTACACTTCTGATTGAGGCACACACTTGTTAAGTGAGAGTATGACCAATATGAGGATCTACTAGACCCAATTAGGGGATCACTTATATCATCTATCATAACACATCATACTAGGCAAGCTTCTAAACCCTAGAGTCTAACATAATCACACAACAACCCTAAAAGAGTCCTATGGTTTCTATATTCACTTATGATAATAATCAAGAAAGTAAACTAATCTAGTGCTCACCAAAGCTTGTGGCATAAAGTAAGGGGTTAGATGCAAAGTAATAAAATACATGTATAAATAAATTCAAATAAAGTAAGTATGAGTAACACCCTAATACATGGAATATGAGGAGTAATATTATTTAAGCCAACACTTATGCTACTTTTATCTACTAAAAGAGAGGATAATAAAATTAGAATATACTTACTTGAATGTGAACCCATCATGACTCAATCTCTCCCTTGGCCAATGGGGCTTCACAAAAGGTTATTGTGGTTCATAAGGATCACTTTGTTAGGCCAAATCATATAAGACCTATCCACAAGACTAAGATTATCCAAATAAGAAACCTAAGCTAAGACTCCTCAAGTAGAATGGTGGAAGAGTAGATTGTGAAGAAGTACAAGCGAATAATAACTCATAATTACATTCATATAGAAATGAATGAAATGACCTTGTATATATAGGATTATCTAACCCAAAAATCACTTGAACATGTCGTCTATGCTAGGTTAACTGAGTCAACTTAGCACATTATCAGGCTAATGCCTAAAGTTTGTGTTAAGTCATCCAAATGGAAACTAGGCCTAAAGAGCTAAAGTGACCCCAGACTATGTTAGGTCGACTAGGTTGACCTAGCTTACTAAATAGGTAAAAAGGGTACTAAGCAAGGGAAATAAGGATAGAAAGAGGAAAATACTAGATAAATATACAAGGAATGAGAGATAGCTTAGGAAAAGGTTTTAGGAGATGAATAGATAGGGAATAATATGTCAATAAGGGACAACAATCTTGTGAAGCACCAAAGGTCTATCCATCCCTTTCTCGATGCTCATATACTTACCTAAATGCGAACCCATCGTGATTAAATCTCTCCCTTAGCCAATCGGGATTTGTAAGAGGTTTTTGTGATTTGTAAGGATCACTTTGTTAGGCCAAAGCATCTAAGACCTATCCATAAGACTAAATTCTCTAAATAAGAAACTTAAACTAAGACTCCTCAAGTAGAATTGTGGAAGAGCAGATTGTGAAGAAGTGAGAGTGAACAATAACTCTCTTATTTTCATATCCTTAATGATGACCAAAAATATCTTGTATATATAGGAATATCTCACCCAAAAAATCATTTGGACATGTCAGTTGTGCTAGGTCAACTAGGTTGACCTAGTACATTCTTGAGCTAATGCCTAAAGTTTGTGATGGGTCAGCCAAAAGACAAACAAGTGAAAAGAGCTAAAGTGACCCTAGAATACACTAGGTCAACTAGGTTAACCTAGTGTACTGAATAGGTAAAAAGGGTGTAAAGCAAGAAGAAGAAAGATAGAAAGAGGAAAAGACTAAAAGAATGTGCAAGGGAGGAGGAATAGCTTAGGGAAAGGTTTTATGAGCTTAATAGATTGGAAATAATGTGGTAATAAGGGACAAAAATCTTGTGAAGCACTAAAGGTCTACCCACCCCTTTCCTAGTGCACCCTTTAAGGCATGCACTCAGAGAGGTTGAGTCATGATGGGTTCTTATAAGATGTAAAATATCAGTATTTGATAAAAGTTAAAAATATTATGTGTATACATATGCCCCACTCGAAGCTCATCACATGTCACTAATGTGTAATAGGGGATGGTACTTTGAGAAAGAACATAAGGACACACACAACATTGATGCTAAAAAAAAGTTACAGTATTTTAAAAAGTAAAAAATAATTGAAAGTAAATGATAAAAAGGGGAACTAATCTAAAAATTAAATAACTAAAATTTAAATGTGATGCGTACCTTGATTTACCTTTTATCATGGGATGGTTGTCAACTTTGTTTTTAGTTTTGATTATGTAGGGTGTAGAGACTGCTTTTGACAAACCCAAAAATACAAAACTAAGGAGCAAAAATAAACAAATAAAAGAAAATCCAAGATAATTGGTGTTATGTGGACTAGACATACTTGGGAATTTGGCAAGCTAGGTGACAAGTGTTATGTTAGACCAAATGAGCAAGTCGAATAAGAATAAATCAGGTAATCAAAAAGCTAAGGCTACTAGAGATCAAAAAACTCAAACAACTTAAGTAAGAAAAGGTAAACTCACCAATTCAAACCAATAATACATGTTAAAAAAGGAATGATAAGAAAGACAAATTAATGGTAAAAGGGAAAAAAAATGGTAAAACAACATTGGTGAGTGTGTAGTAACAATCCACATCTCAATCATCAATTGAAAAAGGTGCATAAAAGGGAAAACAACATTGATAAGTGAGCAATAACAAACCACATCTCATTCAATAATAGAAAAAGGTTACAAACTCAGGTGTCCATAATAGCAGAGTAGCAAAATCATGATAAATGGAAATAAAAAAGTAAAGTAAGTCTAGTAAATGTAAAATGAAGTGAAGAATATGATCCAAAGTTGCTTAAACATGTTATTTTATGACTAAAGGTAGATAAAACTAAAACAAAGTAGTGCTAGCATGTTTTTAAGAAATGAAGAAGGAATTGAAAGAATAGGGAAAATAGATTTGGAATCACAATTTGGCTAACAAGGGGGGAAATGAAATTGGTGGATGGGAGAATGAAAAAAAACCAAGGTACAGAGAACTCCTTATCAAATTTAAGACACTCAAATTAGGTTTATCAAAACAAGAGGACTTTCGACCTTAAGGACTCTAAAGAACTTCTCTTAGCTATACAAGTCTTGGGTCAACAAATGGAGTATATAGATCATCACATGAAGGCTATATGCATGAAAATTAAAATGGACCTACCTCCCCATGATGTATTCCCCATTCTTCAAGACCCCTTACAAATCCATCGGTCTACTACAAATATTGGGTAATTTCATGAAAAATTAGGTAGCACCATAGATTTTATTGAATTTCTCTATTCCAATCTACTAGCCTACTGCACCCTAAAGGACTTTGGCTCTATGTGAAGCTAATTGTGGAGTTTAAGCTTTGATTAGAGATAGGATATGTGCTTATAATCACATCTTTTGGTGTGATTTGACTTTTGAGATTTGTATATTACCTTTTAAATATCATTGCCTTTTGTTTTAAATGATTTGGCTTTTAACTTTCTTGATGGCATTTTCTAGATTCCTCCTCCATACAGATTTGGAAAACCAAACATGGGTGCTAAAGATGACTTTCATTTGAAAACTTGGGACAAGGCTGCAAAGAGAGAGAAACTTAAAAGAACATGGGATCTAAGAGTATCCTAAATCTAGGTGAAATAAAAGTTTTATATTGATGTCGACCTTGTTTTATCTAATGTGAAGATGAAAGAAAGGGGAAATCAAAAGGAATGACACATGAAACAATTTGAATTACTTCCAATTTTAAAAAATGTGACAAATTAAAAAATGAGGGATAGAATGACAATAAAAGGTGATTTCTTATCATAAGAATGAGGGAAGTGGAGGAAAACATGCTAACATAGATTATTGTGTAAATTCCATCTTGCAAAAGAAGCAAAAGTTAATGTCTGAGAACAAGGATCAATAACATAAATATAATGGTAATTTTATGAGGGTCAGGTCTTATCCATGGTATTACAAAGAAAATCATAAAAGAGAGACCCATGAGGGTACTAAGAAACAAGAGGAAATCAAAAGTGAGGGAGCCTTTGTACAAAGCACCTCACAAAAGAATAACACAAAGGATGCCAAAACAACATTGGCAAGCAACAAAAAAGGAAAGATTATAAGATGAAATATGGTGGTTTTGTGGGGGATGTTGGGTCCTATCCGTGGTCTTAAAAAGCAACTCAAAAAATAATAACCCAATGGGTGCTAAATCAAAATTATAAAATAGAAAGAGAATGAAAAATAAGATAAAATGCAATAAAATAAGGAAGACTACTGTACATCAAGAATACCAAAAGACCAAAAAGGGAGGACTAAAGGCTTGTGAACAAGAGGTAACTATCGCAAAGGGAGAGACCCATGATTAATTAACCTATAAAAAGTGTTAGATAGATATAGATATAAATCATAATAAGAAGGAAATAATTAGGCAAAGAATTTTTTTAGGAATTGAGCATTGGTGGGTTCTTTGAAAACATAGCCTTTATTAGTTTGAAGGCGGTAAGTACTTGGATCAAGAATATATTTAACTAAGTATGGGCCCCACCATTTTTGGGCATACTTCCTTATTTATAATGAGTGTAGTCTAATTTAAGGACAAGATCACCAACATTAAATGTGCAAATTTTGACACGTTTGTTATGATGTCAGATAATACAAGCCTTATATTGGCAATTATGTTGTAAGGCAGAGAGGCAACATTCATAAATTAGATATGAAGGTGAGTCTCATGAAATTCCTCATCGATAATTATTCCATGAAGATATATGTGAACAGAAGGAAGCTCAACTTCAAGAGGAAGAACCAACTCAGAACCATAGACTAGAGAAAATGGAGTTACCCCAGTGGTAGTACAAATGCTAGTCTGGTAGGCCCAAAGTGTGGGATAAAGATGAATATGCCAATCCATGTGGGTTTTAAAAATTATCTTTTGAAGGATTTTATTGAGAATATTTTTAGTGGCCTCAGCTTGACCATTGCATTGTGGATGATAAGGAGTGGAAAATTTGTGATTAATCTTAAATTTAGTGTAAAGTTGTTTAACATGTTTATTTTTAAAATTACCACCATTGTCAAAAATGATGGTATGAGGAATGCCAAAATGACAAATGATCTGGTTATAAATGAATTTAGATATGGTAGGACCGATAACATTTACAAGGGACATGGCTTCTACCCACTTGGTAAAGTATTCAGTAGTGATGATAATAAAGATGTGTCTATCTTGGGAATGAGGAAGTTTAGGAATGAGATCGAATCCCCATGTGGAAAATGGCCAAGGAGATTCAATGTTTAGAATTTCAATTGGTATAAAATAAATGAGATCATTATGAAACTAATAAGGATTACACTTTTTAGCATATTCAATAGTATCCTTTTCTAGAGTAGGCCAATAGTAACCCATACATAAGCATTTGTGAGCTATAGCATGTATGTTACAATGACCACCATAAATGCCCCCATGTGCTTGTTCAAGTAGAGAAGGGACCTCATCTTGCATGACACAGTGGAGCAAGGTACCTTTAACATTGTGATAATAAAGGACATCATGTCTAAATATGTACTTAAAATCTTATTTACAGAGACGTGTCTTTTCATGAGAATCTAAGTCAGGAGGATAAATTTGATGTTCTAATAATTAGATAATATCTTGATACGACAGGCATTGTCAAATGGTGATAGCTTTGATGTGGAAAATAAGTGAATCAGGAGGGTGAGTAGATGATAGGGATTAGATTATTTATATGATAAAAGAAGGATCATAAAGAACTTGATGTGGATGAAAAAGAGACATTAAAGAGGCAAGAGAATCAACAATGGATTTTTGATCTCTAGGAATAGGCTCAATTATAAAAGAGATAAAATCCTTAACAAGATTGATTGTAATTTGATGATAGGCGATAAGATTTTCACTTTTACATTGATAGGCACCACTAACTTGACAATAAATGAGTTGATAATCACAAAAATCATGAAGGTATTGTATGTCTAAATCAATATCAGCTCTCATACCTAAGATAAGAGCTTTGTACTCAGCCATGGTAGTGGTGATATCAAATGTAAAATGGAAAGCTAAAGGAATGATCTTGCTAAGAGGACTAGTGAGAATGCAACCTACCCTAACTCCTTATAGGCATTTAGTACCATCAAATTGGAGTGTCCAAGTGTCCTCATGCAAGTCAACATTAATTTTAGGAAGTTCCTCGATAACTACCCTTGATTTAGTAGTACTAGATGGAGGGGAAGATTCATTAAGTTGATTAGCTTCAAGATCGACAGTAAAGCTATGAAAATAATCTTTAAGAGAAATTTCTTGATTAAGACCTTAAATGTAAAGGATATTATCATCGAGAAGGTTATCTTGAAGGGAAGAAGCGGTTGGAATAGGAGTTATAGCAAGTTGGTCAGTTATGACTTGCCCTATAATAACTTTTTGTGTGACACTATAAAGATCGAATTCCATTAGTAAGACCATCCACTTACCAATTCTATCTCTTGGAAGAAATGATTTGGAGAAAAAATGATGAAGGGGTTTAGAATGAATAATGATATAGGTGGTTTGGTAAAGCATATAGTGATGAAGCTTTTAAATGGTAAAATAGATAGCAAGGCAGTCATGCTCAATTTTAGTATAACATGTTTCATAATCAATGAGGCCTCGGTTAATATAAATAGATGGCATACTCCTTTCCCATATCATCCTATTGGGAAAGCATTGCCCCAACTAAAATAGATGTGGAATAAGTATAACAAATCAAAGGTTTATCATTAAAAGGAGGATGAAGTATAGGTGGATGAAGCAATGACTCTTTCATATTGTCAAATGCTTTATGACATGGATTTGTCTATTCTAAGGTTGTACCTTTCTTAATAAGGGAATTAATGGAGAGAATTCAATAAGCCATCTTGAGAATGAATCATCTAATTGCCCCAAGTTTGCCTAAGTATGAATATAAGGAATAGAATGAGGAATGGGCATGTTGATAATAACATTAATCTTGGTTGGATCAACATTAATGCCATGAAGAGAGACTAAGAAACCTAAAAATTTGCCAAATGTAACTTCAAAAACACATTTGAAAGGATTAAGTAGGACTTTTTTTTAATGAGATGGTAAAATATGATGGAAAGATTAGAAAGGTGGTTTTTATGATGCTTGGATTTAGTAATAAAATCATCCATGTATGTTTTGACAATTTTATGGATGAGGTTATGAAATATATGAGTCATTTCATGTTGGTAAGTGGCCTTGACATTTTTTAGACCAAAGGGAATTTTTACATAACAATAGGTACCCCATTCCATGGTTAAATTAGTCTTATGTTGGCCCTCAGGAACTATATGAATCTGATTATATCTAGAAAAGCCATCTATAAGAGATAAAATTTCATATCTAGTAGTGGAATCAATAATAGCATCTATTGAAGGCAAATAAAAGTTGTCTTTAGGACAAGTAAGATTAAGATTGTGCAAATCAATGCAAATATGAATGACCATAGTGACCTTTTTCTAAACAAGAATAATATTGGAAACCCATTCAGAATAATCCACAAGTTTAATAAATTTAGCATCGAGTAGTTTGATGATTTCCTTATGGCATAAGTTGGTAACTTTGAGAGGAAATTTGTGTTGCCTTTGACACACAGATTTGGCATTAGGATAGGTAATGATGTTATGGACCACTATGTGAGGTTCAATGCTAAGCATGTCTTGGTAAGACCATGTGAATGCCTCTTGATACTTATTGAGAAATAGGCTAAAATTATCATGTTTAGAAGGTGAAATTTCTTTGGAAAATGTGATCGATCGAGGGTACGAGGGAGTACTATATTCAATACAGGTTGTTTCTTTAGTAAGCATGGCATTACCATCTTGAAATTGGTATGGTTCATTCGGTAAGGATGAAATTAGATTAGTTTTAGGATCAATGCTAGTGATAAAGTTATTGAAGTGAGGAGTTTTAGTTTTAAAATGTCCAAGTTTATGATGTTACCGAGGGAGTTGAGGTTCTTAGGCATAAATTAATTCAAGAATAGCTTCATCAATAGGCAAAGTAGGAAGAGGACCACAATACTCAACATCTACTTCTAGATCTATAATTTGGTTACCATGACAATCATACTCAGAATGTATTTGATGGGCATTGGTTGCCTTAGCATCAAGTGTGCTTGTAAGAGTAGAAGAATTAGATGGAGTGGAAGAGGTAGATGGAGTGTTTATGGGAGAAAGATTAGATTCATTGGGAGGATCCAAAGGAGGTAGAGAAGGTGAAGGTGCTTCCAGAGGTTCATAAGGTGTGGTTTGCTCTACCACCTAAGGATAATTGATAATAGGAGGATTAATAAGAAGCACATAACCTTCAAGTTTTTAAGTGTTTATCGATAGAAATGGTATGCACATCTTTATTGAAAGCATGAATTTGGGATAAAGTCTTTTGATAATGTAATACATTTAAGTCTCTTGATTGAGCTTGGGCCATGATATAGTTATCATCATATTTAGGATAAAGTGTACATGTTTGGGATTTAGGAGGATATTTAGAAGGCAAAATTCCAAGATTAATAAATTTTATAGGAGACATGGTGAGAGGAACTTGAAATAATTTAGACACTCCTAAATCATTTCAAGTAAAAGCATCTTCAGATAAAGATGGCTCTTGAGCATTACATGGAGGGGGAAAATAAGTAATCTCATCCATGAGAGGAACAATATGATCCCTGGGTAAAAGAGAAGAGGAAGCCATTCTAAAATATATGGAGGTAACTTTGTGGTGATGCAAGTATGTTGTAATTCATTGGGATCATCATCATCAAAATCTACAAGTGTAACTTGTAAATCAAGATTCATATTGATGAACTCAAGTAAAGGAACACTATTAATTTTAGGGATCATAGGAATACAATATTGTGATTTAAGATTAGATAATTGGATACTCCATGGGTTGGGATCAGCTTCATACTTATAGCATTTTCCATTATGGATAAATTTCATGCATTGACTGTCAAACGAAGCAATTACCCTCATTTGATGACTTCATGGATGACCAAAGAGTATGTTATAAGATAAAAGAAGGTCAAGAACCATGAGTTTTGTTTGAATGGTCTTAGGTCCAATGGTTAATGGAAGCCATATATAGCCAATCAGATTTTGATTAGTCTTGTCAAAACCATGACAAGTAAGATGCGTTTGTTTAATATGGATTTTATTATAACTAAGTTGTTGTAGAAGCCATAAATAGGTTACATTAAACTAGAACCTTCGTCAACTAGAAATTTTTGAATGAGGGTGGTATTAATGGCTATTTTAATGAAGAGAGGCATATCATCGACATGAAAGAGGATTTCGTCATTAATAATGTCTTATTCAAGGAAATCAATGGAAGGTTTTGAAGGACACATAGATTCAATGGTATTAATTTTGGTTGAGAATCAATAGAAGGTGGTTCTGCCTCTAAGGAAGATGGATCTTCAATCTCTTAGAGTTGTTGCATAAGGAATTTTTGATGATAAGGTAAAGTGTGAACCAACTCCATAAAAGGAATCTTTCATGGCATAGAGTTAAGTTCTTCAAGAAAATTCTAATGATATTTAGAAGAAGAGCCATGGGTTTTAGAAGACACATTAGACTTTGGAGTAATAGACGTGGTTGGAGGATCAAAAAAAAGTTGCTCCTCAGGTGCTTCTGATTCAATATTAATGGTGGTGGTATATGTAAGTAATTATTCCTTCAAAGAAGGTTTCTTAGGTTTGGTAACAGGCTCTTTGTGGGCAGGTTTCTGATGATAGTTAACTTTAGTATATTAACATATTGAGAGTTGTTAAAGTACTGATCATAATCAATGTCAATTGCACAAACATCTTTGGAAGTTGATTGATTATGGGAAGAAGATTTTTGGTTATTAGATGTAGAAGCCTTAGAGGATTGTCATTTTTTATAAGTATTAGTGTACTCTTGATGACGATGTTTGATCATGGTTTCATGTCAAATAAATCACTAAGCATGTAAGAAATAGCACATTTAGAAATCCCTCTACAAGATTTGTGAGAATGTCCAATGTCAACATGAAACCAACAAAAGAGATTGGTATCATACCACTTAGGAGGAGCATTAGGATATATCGAAGGTTTAGAGGGTGGTAAAAATTATCTCATTTGATGTACCAAAAGAGGTATGTGAGATGGCAAAGGAATATCATTTTTGGCAACTCCTAATTTGGCTTGAGAAGTGTTACTAGTGATAGCATTGTATATTTGGAAAGGTCCTTTAAAAATCTTAGAATTAGGTTTGAATTGTTTCATAAGAAAGTCTTGTCGTTTAGCTTGGTCAAGAGCTTCATTAAGAGTTTGAGTAGCAAAGGTTTGAACCTTGTATTGAAGAGTGGGAGTTAAAGCAGTGCTAAAGAGTTTGAATAAGTTATCATTAGACATATTATGATCATCTTTATGAGCTATATATTTATATATTTTAATAAAGTCATGAGCCAATTTATTAGGAGTTTGTTTAGCATTTATAAATGGCTAAGACAATTTTTAGGAAGATTATTGTTTTAAAATTATTTAACTAAAGGATTGACCAAATCTTCAAGTTTCCAAATAGAATTTTGAGGTAATTGATTATAACATTCTAATACATCACTAATAAAAATTTTAACTAAGAGTTTAGTAGTGGCAAATTTATTAGTTTAGATCCATTCTTTGTAGAGATTACAAAAGGCTTTAAAAAATGAGGTGGGGTCTTTAGTCCCATCATATTTGCTAGTTGGTGATATGTTACCAATGTCAATAGCTAAAATGAAGGGAGATAAAGGATCACTTTGAATGGTTTGAAGAATTTTTTTATCCATTATTAGTTGATGAATAACATTAACTTAGGCATATCTAAGAGGTGGAGGAATGTAGTTAGGATTAGCTTGAGGATGCATGATTGGAGGTTGATTAGTTAAATTGATTAAGTGTTGTTGAAGGTGCATTATTTGATTGGTATTATAATTTTACATAATGTTCATTTGTTAAATTACTTGAGCTAATAGTTAGGTTGTATCAGGTGGTGGGTTAGTGTTAGAAGGAGCACTCCTCAAATTGGTATTAAGGGGAGGATTGTTAGAAGAATTATTGTTAATATGATTGTTAAGTAAACTTGTGTCAATCACTCCTACATTGGCTTTAATATTTTGAGAAGTTTCTTGATATGTGTAAAAAGGATTGGATCCATCAACTTCATCTTGAGTTTTTATTTGAACCATGTGACAATTTGAAGATGAAGGAGGAGAAGAGGTACCCCAAGAGTGATGGTTCTCTTGGGAAGAAAATAAAGAGAGAAATGAACATCCCATATAAGATCTAAATGGATTACGACTATCTAAAAATATTTTGATAGGAGACCTCACTCTAATTAAAAGGAAATGAACAGAATGCAAAATGAAAGAGATGGAGAATTAGGTTGATAAATAAGGATAGTAGGAAATAGAACTAGGTTGACCAAGTCAACCTAGTGTAAAAACAAGACCTATAGATTGTACTAGGTTGACTAGGTCAACCTAGTGCAGTGAATAGGGGCAAAAAATAGGGTCTGAGATAACACTAGGTTGACCAGATCGACCTAGTATAATAGACAAGGAAAAATAAAGGATTGATAGTAAGATAGGGAATAAAACAAGATATTTTATAGCTAATCCAAGAAATGGAATGTTGAAAGTAAACAAATAATCAATTAGATTGATGTTAGTCAATCCAATTGAAGCACACAAAAAAAATCTTGCACCAATATTGGCTAGTGCAAGTTCTGGTGTACACAATTGAATAAAGAGCAAGCAAATAACTTGGAAATGAAAGCTAACTAATTGGTCAACCTAGAATGTTAGATTATTAAGAATGATTTTAAATGATAGAAAGTTGGCTTATAAATAAGGGACTAAATAGCAATCTATGGATGGTTTTAGGTGAGTTTAGGATGAAAGGGACTGTAGTGGAAATGATACAAGCTTGGTATTGGGGCCTACCCCCTCACTTCACACACCACAATGATAATAGTGTTAGGTACTTAGCCAAAATATACCATTAACTATGCTTTATACTTTATCAAAGTATCAAGTTGACTTCCCCCTTGGTGATGAAATGTAAGTAGGTTGGCTTGGGTATTCAAATGTTTAAAATGATTTTTGATGTTAAGTGATTTGGTCATGTGTGTATAAAATATAAATGGTGCAACTAAGTAGTTAATTAAAAAATTATTAATTAAACTATGTGAACTATTATAAGCATGCAAATAATTGAAATAAAAGATGTGATTAGCATATAAGGTGAATTCCAACTTTGAAACAAGGTATAGCGAAAACATTATATGCACAATAAACAAAACTAGGTCAAGAGTGTCAAGCTAGCACTATTAAAAATAGGGTCTGGAAAACCTACTAGGTTGACCAGTTTAACCTAGTTGTTTTAGACAACAAATAGGACATAAAACTAGGTCAATCTGGTTGGCTATGCAGAGTTAGTTTTGAAGGCTAAAACTTGAAAATAAAGTAAATAAATAAAGAGATACAAAAGAATATAAACTCACCTTGATAGTTCAAAGATAGAAATTATTGATCTAAAACCTACAAACTGGATCAATTTGGTCAACCAAGCAATATAGAAACATATTGAAAAAGTGTTGAAAATGTACTAACTAGGTTGACCTAGTTGGTTGGGCTGAAAGTCTAAAAATGTACTAGGTTGAGCTACTCGACCTAGTAGGATGATCTAAAAGACTAAAAATTAGAATCTATACTAGGTCAAGCTGATTGATCAAGCTATACAAAAACTACTACAAAGTGACTACAAATACACTAGGTCGATCGAGTCAACCTAGTATACTAAATTGGTATGCTTTATCCAATTGCCTATTCTTGTGCATAAGGAAAAATAAAAACTAGGTCGATAGAATTGAACTAGTATGTCAAAATATATGATATAAATGATGATAAAATAACAAGATAAGTGAAATAAAAGTGAAAAAATCTAACAAGGATTTGATTCATGTCAGGTTCACTAAAATGTATGCAATTGGAATTACATGATGCATAATGAATTAATCCTAGATCGAATAAGATAGAGCACACCTACACTTATGATTGGGTATACACTTGTTAAGTGGAAGCATGACCAATATGGGAATCTGTTAGACCCAATTAGGGGATCACTTGTATCATTTTTCACAACACATCATGCTAGGAAGGGTTCTAAAGCCTATAGTCTAGCACAATCTCATAACAACCCTAAAAGAGTCCTATGATTTGATGTTCACTTATATAATAAACAAGAAAGTAAACTATTCTAATAACAAGAAAAGTAAACTAATATAGTGCCCACCAAAGCTTGTGGTATAAGGTGAGGGGTTAGATGCAAAACAAACTATGTATAGGTAACTTTAAATAAAGTAATTATGAGTAACACCCTAATACATAGAATATGAAAAGTAATATTATTTGATCCAACACTTATGCTACTTCTATCTACTAAAAGAGAGGAGAACAAAGTTAGAATATACTTACCTAAATCTGAACATATCATGATTCAATCTCTCCCTTAGCCAATGGGGCTTTGCAAGAGGTTATTGTGGTTTGTAAGGATCAATTTTTTAGGTTAAAGCATCTAAGACCTATCCACAAGACTAAATTATACAAATAATAAACCTAAACTAAGACTCCTCAAGTAGAATCGTAGAAGAGCAAATTGTGAAGAAGTGCGAGTGAATAATAACTCTTTTATTTGCATATCCTTAATAATGACCAATATGACCTTGTATAAATAGGATTATCTCACCCAAAAATCATTTAAATATGTTAGATATACTAGATCAATCAAATCAACCTAGTACATTCTCGAGCTAATGCCTAAGGTGTTAGGTCGGTTGAAAGGCAAACAAGTGAAAAGAGCTAAAGTGACCCCAGAATACACTAGTTCAACCAGGTCGACCTAGTATACTGAACAAGTAAAAAGGGTGTAAAGTAAGAATAAGAAGGATAAAAAGAGGAAAATACTAGAGGAATGTGGAAGGGAGGAGGAATACCTTAAGGAAAGGTTTTAGGAACTGAATAGATTATAAATAATGTGGCAATAAGGGACAACAATCCTATGAAGCACCAAAGTTCTACCCACCCCATTCTTGGTGCACCCCTTAAGGCATGCACTTAGAGAGATTGAGTCACGATGGGTTCCTAAAAGATGCAAGGTGTCAGTATTTTATAAAAGTTTAAAATATTATGTGTATGCATCTCCTCTACAATTGTATGATAGGAATCTAGTGGTAAATGAGCCAAGTATGTATAATAAACAACTAATGTGCTCCCTATCTCATTATTTTTATGCTTTGGGAAAGAATCTAAAAATATCTTAAGTGCCTTTGTTTCTATTTTCCATTTCAGTGCCTCTATGGGTGTGCCCACATTAATTATGTTTGCCTAAATGAGATCTTGTATCTTGTGCTTCAAGCTAATGTATTTGCTTGTTGTGTGGCCTGGTGCCCTATCATATTCATAAAATGCATTTGAATCATAACTCTTTGGAATAGGCCATGTTGTATCAACCTCTTTAATGGGAGGGAAAGATATGACATTGCATTCCAATAGTTGTTTTAGAACTTGTGTTGGTGACTCTGGTAGATTAGTGAAGACTCTACACTAAGGAGTTGATATAACCAATCTAGGAGAAGGCTCTCAAGCTATGTTGACTATGGCTTTTTGATCATTTTTTTTGTTTGTGTCCCTAACCTTGTATGGAGGTTTGTTTTTACTCTTAAGAGTTGAATATGATCCATTTGTGTACTTGAGTTTGCCCATTACTAAGAGATTAACCTCTCTTTCCCTAACTATGTGGCACATATTTGTAAATGTGGGAAACTTCTTGAATAAAATTACTTCTTGAAGTGTTGTTAATAGACTCTATTTGAATATATCTTGAGGCTCTCTGTCTACCATGGAGCTAATCAATTTTGATAAGATTGTCTTGTATCATAATACATATTTGGCTATAGGCTCATTTAACTTTTGCTTTAGCTATGCCACTTGTGCATATGATATCTTATCACTTGTGTTAATAGAGAAGTGTGCTAGGAACATATCTGCTAAAGGATTAAATGCCATGATAGATTGGTTAGGAAAATATAGAACCACTATAGGGCATAATCCTTAAGACTAGTGGAAATAACATTGTAAGAAGCCAATTATTGGACACAGTCCAATAATGTTATGTGAAAGGCTATGATTTGATGCTCTGGGTTACCCATGCCATCATATAATGTGAGCTTGGGTGTTCAAAACTAGATGTCAAAGGAGTTTTCACAATGTGATGTGCCAAAGGTATATGCAAAATAATGTTGGAATCCAAGGCATGTAATGGCTTAATTTCTCCCTACTCAAGATGTAATACCTTATATTTTAGAGAAATAACATGTTGCATAATAGATTGTACATCTAGAGGAGAATAATTATCCACAAGTAATATAGTTTTCATGGATGGTTGAATAACAAGCTTTTCTTGTGCTATCTGAGTTGGTTGAGTGGGCCCTATAGAAGGTGTAATATCATCATTAACTAGAGGGGCTGAAGATTGACCATTGTTGTTATTTTGGAGTTCCTCTTGAATAATATTTATGAAATCATCTTGTATACTATTATGTTTGGACACAAAGTCTTGTAACTGATGCTTATCATTTTCAACAAATCTATTGTTAAATTCTACCATTGTAGGTTGAAAGGGAGGAAAACAACTTTTGTATATTTTGAACCTTTTAAGAATAGTAATATATGAAAGTTTGTAAAACTTAGATATTGCAGTAAATTATAATATTTTTGGAATTTAAAATTGAGTATATAGAAAAAGGATACAAACCCTAAGTGTGTCTAGGGTTAGGGTTATGGAAGCTAGGGTTTCTTTTCAACAATTTAAATTAGATGTAAAATAAATTGAAACCCTAATGTAAAATTTGATTTTAATTTATCTAGGTTGTCTAAATAAAATCAGAAAATCATAAATATTCATCCCTAAATATATTGCACAAAAATAAGAATTAATGAAAGCTAGGGTTTTATGCAATATTTGAAGTAAGATGGGTTCACCAAATGATTTAACCTTTTAGGGTTTTACACAAGTAATTTTTATGTTTGGTTAAAAGGCTAAGATGATTAAATTAGTTAAATAAATATACAATAATTAATTATTAATTTTTTATGATCTTTGACTTCTTTTGACCTTTTAAAAATAGTAAGAAATAGTGATAAATAGAGACTTAGTTGAAAACTAACTATCATGGATGATCTAGGTTATAAAATTCAAGACTTGGGTAGTAGTGTATGTCATCAATAGGATTTAGGTATTTGTATACTCATTGGATAGTAGCACCTAGTTTGGATAGTAGTGCCATCTATGTGTAGTTTCTTTAATGTGGTGCTAATATCCCCTTTATGGGACTATTCTAATTTTTGGAGAGCACATATGCCTATGTCTTTATGTTTTTTTATTGTGTGACTGAAACCTATAGCTTTATCTTATACTTGGAAAGCTTGATTTATTGTGCAAACCCTAATATCCTTGCAAGTATGACATAAGAAAGAATTTTTTGTGTGTTATTAGCATGGACTAGATATCTTCAACACCCCACGATGTAGAGAGTTTCCTAAATACCAATACTCCAAAGAGGGACCAACTCTGATGTAGTTCTCCCACCTAGTGCTTGATGTATGTACAATTAAATGCTATAATGAGAGTGGCCTTAGATGCTTTGAATGTGATTGAGATTTGTAATTATTGAAAATTGGACTTAGGGATGTTTTAGTTGGTAGTATGCAGAAAGTAGGGAAGAAAAGGGATCAAATACCTTGATTTTACACAACTTTATCTTTGGTTTGAATAGATTTTGTATCTATTTTCCATCTAGTGAATAGAGGTGGATTAGACTTGTATTTATAGGGTTTTCTTGCTTGTATGGATAATAAAATAATCTTAGGTCAACCTTAGGATGGGTGCATAGTTTAAAAACTATTTGTTGGGAAGAGTTGGGGCTAAAGACAGTAGCACCTAGTTGGGAAAACTAGCACCATGTGGTTGTAGTGTCCCAAATGTGGCACTAATGTCCTTTTCATAGATTGCTAAGAAAGTTGGATTGGGATCTAGGATGATATTTTTGGGACTATGTCTTGACTAGTTGTAGGTAACTGTGGTTTGTTGAATGACTGGAAATGTAAGTCTAATCCTCAAGGATAGGTCTATGGCTAGCCTAGGGATATGTTAACTAAAGCAACACTCTTAGCATCCAATTTCTAATTTTAGGTTATTACACTTGATTTACAACTTATATATATTGAATGAAAATGACTATGGTTACTTGTTTAATCTTTTACTTTAAGGATAATAAGATCACTTGGTTTATTCTACCTATCATATTGTCTTTACATGGTTTTGCATTAGTATCCATGTAGTTTTTTGCATAGTCTAGGGCCTTGGAGAGGTTGTGTTACTCTTTTCTTGACTTGAACATTTTATTTTCTTGCTTGAGTGTATTAATATTATTGTGACATAATGTAGTGGTTGTCTATGAGTAGCATGTTCATGGTGGAAGGTTGTTATGCCCTCCCATGTTGTGTATGGTAGTAGATTGCTTGACTTTATAGTGAACATTAAGGTGGTAGATTGTAATCCCTCCATTGTTGAGGCATAGTAGTACATTTATTGACCCTCTTATGACTATTGGATGAGAGCATTTGAGTGAGGTATCCTCCTATCAAATTGAATGATGGGCCTTGTTATGTTGTGAAATATTGCATACTCATTTTCTATATTTATGAATGCTTATCTTCACTTTAATGGCCATTTTAATGCTTATTTGACTTGCATTTGGGACTGAGAATCTCCATGGGTAAGAACTGGGAATAGGACTATAGGTTTATGCATGGTATTTCCATTGTGATAAATTTTCCTTGCTACATATCCACCCTTACATTTATAAAGTAATATAAACATGATCAAATTTGGGAGTATTGAGCTAGGGAATGTCTAGAGAAGTAGCTTAATGGTGACAAAAGGTTGGGCAATTAGCTCTCCTTCAAATGGCCAATAGTTTCTATGGAGCAGTCATGAATCTTGTTGAAGATTGATTATTCTTCCATTGTTAGGCCCCAAATTCATCTAAGTATGGATCTAAGCCAACTCAAAAGATATCTCAGTGTGAGGCAATCACTTGGTATGATTGATATTTTGGTATATTTTATGCCTACTAGAGGAATCGATGCACATCTTATGCCAGCTAGTAGGTGGTTAACTAGCACCTAGATTTTTAGGGCATCTTCATGAGTGTCTACATATGGTGACCAAAGTGTAAAGGATGTAAGATGATGGAGAAAGAATAATGATCAACAAAGGATCCAACACAACACCTATCATGCACTCTCAACCCTAGAATGAATATGCTCATGTGTGTTATAAATCCAAGCTTGAACCAGTGAGCAGAGAGATGTGATTTGATGCAATAAAGCTCTAACAAATTAGTTCTATAGAATAATTACCACCATTAGAATGAAAATTAGCATGGATGCCACTAAGGCTCATAATGTATATACCCAATCTCATCTATGATCCTCTTGGTAGATAAATATTTTAAGTGATTTACTACTCTATTTTAATGTACTCAATTCTGATAACATTTGATTAATGAATGTTGAGGGTTGTAGTACATATAATAGTTATGGTTTACATCTCTTTGATATTTTTAGTGAATGTGCATGGAATGAACTAATTAAATGTGGTAATCTCATTATAGTTATGTTAAGTGTGATGTTTTCAAGCTCTTGGTTTACAGTGTTAAAAGCATCTCTATAATTATGATGACATCAACATACTATATAGGAATAGCCTAAGTATAGATGAGATCTTGTGGCAAGTGATAATATCCATGCCTAAGAACTAACCTAAGAATGACCCTTGATCTAAAACATTCCATTAATACCTCAAGGTGCTTAGATGATGCTAAGCTTAGTAACACAAAGGCTTATGTCCATAAGACTATAAGACCAAACCAGTATAGGCTTGCACCCATATGACCAGAAGTAGTTTTAGGCTTGCACCTATAGACCATCATCTTAGCCCATAAATGGCTTGCACCAATGAAACTACCAACTCCTTTGTTGCCATGACTAGGTCTTATGAAGAATGAGTTATGCCATGGCACAACTATCCCAACACAGGCCCCAATTCTTTCTTTGTTGCACTTCAAGTGAGTGCATAAGGATTATGCCTTATGTGAATTGATTCCAGTGTAGTTGAGTGTCAAATGTTGAGTGCTATGGTAACATTCCTTAGTTGTGCCTAGTTTTAATAAGTCTTGAGCTGACTTGGACAATTGGATAAGTGTCAGACCCTTTGGATAAATGAATTGAAGGCCCTTTTCTACAACATTTTAGTTTCATTTCTAGGACCCATGTTGAATTTTGTTATTATAATGGTACCAAAAAATAATGCTCTGACTCTCCCTTAAGAATATTGAGCACTAGTTGCAATAGGTGGAGGATATATTTTCACTGAAGCATCCATATTTTAGAGGACAAAAGCCAAGGAAGTGGGTCTAGAATAACCTATATGATGCTCTATATGAGGTCTTCTTTTGTAAACTACCTAAGCATGTGTAGCAATGGTTGGCTGCCTATGTAACCCACAAAAGATGAATCTATGGATAGAACCTTGAATGGATGAAGGAGTGTTTAGAAAATCTTGAGAACCTAGATACCACTTGGACTCGAGTTATATAAAAATGGTGGCAAGGAGTGTCAAACAGTTATGTGTTTGAGTTCATAATGTCAACATACTCCTACCCTGAAGAAGTAGAGTATTAGTTTTTATGAAAACCTAGAGGCACATCTATGAAATATTTTGATTTAGAATTTAAAATTTTGATGGTGTTTTATGGCTTTGAAACCATGAGAATGGAAGGCTAAAGTCCTTTTGCATATGAGTAGTGTAATGGGGAAGAAGGGGATGTGTAAATGAAGCAAAATGGAAGGGGATGAGTAGATTGACACTCAAGATCTCAAGAGATAGACTTATAACAAGAGGAGGTATAGGTTGATAAAAAACCTAGAACATGGAAGTGCTGAGAGAACCTATAGTAAGGCGGAACGGCATGGGGAAGGATCTCTTGAATTATAGTAGTGTTAGGAGGAGAGAAACACTAAAGCCATAGATCGATCTCAATAATTTATGGGTACATAATGTATTTGGTTCCTATAATATTTGGTGACTAAAGATGCACTATAAGTGTTTACCCCCTTTAAACCTACAGTGCAAGATCATGGACTGGATCCCCATAGGAAGAAAGAAGAGTGATAGCTGACCCTATTGTTAACATTGACTTTGACCATTTTGTAGACATAGAGTATAATTTTGTAATTGAAGTTATTTATTATGAGGAATTGAGTGAGGATACTTATAGACCATTGGGTGCCAGTTCACCAAAATAGAATGTGAGTGCAAGCATTCTAGTTCAACCAATGTCAATGATGTAGACTAGGCAATAGCCCATAAGAAGTGGCCCTACGCCACAAGTCATTAGTAAAATGCCTTCAACATCAATGACACCAATAGTAAAAATGGGGCCAATGTCTAACCCAGTGGTTTGAGGCATTAGAGGGATTCCACCCACATAGATGATAGGGGAGCAAGCACCTTAGATGTTATCTACTCCTCCATAGCAAATATACTAATAAATGGCCATGCACCTGCTAGAGTATTGTAGTGTGGAAAATGCCATAGAACATGTGTTAAAATGTGAACTACAATGGTGCACTTGAGGCATCACCTAATCAGAGTGTAAGGAAACCTAGTTTGTGATAACTCTGCTTGATCACACCCATAATTGGTACTGGAAATTTGACCCTAGCTAGGCGATGGTAGATTATGACACCTTAAAGGAAGCATTCTTGAAGGAATTTGACATATCAGATTTTTAATAACAAATCATTACTGCACTCAAGGAAATTAATTAAGGATTCTCAAAAAGTGCGAACCTATATGATGATAGGTTCAAAACTCTTCTTTCCAAGCTTCTTTATGGCATTCACCCATCCTATCATGCACAATAGTTTTTTTGGAGGATTGATAGTAACTTTGAGAAGAGCACTTTTTATGAAGACATTCATAGACCCTCATGAAGCACTTGAAGTCATGCTCAGATCTGAGGTAGTCAGGAGTGTCAATATTAGGATCAACCCATTCATGGAGGCACAAATTGTGTCTATAGCCTCCTAACTATAGAAGCTGACCACTAGTTCATTACAAAATGCTCAAAGTGGATTATGGTGCACTAATTATAAGATAGAAGGCTATAACAAAAAAAACTACCCTCAAATAAATATGTGTAAATTGCTTCTAAGCTATGAGGTTTATCATGAGGCACATGATATTCATAACTATCCTTTATTTTAACATGCCAGTTAGGTTAGCACAACAATTTATTATTGATTTTGTGATGCCTATAATCATACCATAGATGATTATCACATAATCGATGAGATGCACAAAAACATAGAGAAAGGTGCATGGTAAGCAACTACATAGTTCAAGGGTAGGTGACCCAAAGAAATGAGGGTTATGGCCAATAGAATCTTGACTATAGGATGAAAAGAGGCACTAGAGGGTGAGGTGGAGGATGCAGTGGAGGAAGATTACCACCATGTTCATTTTACAAGTATGGCTTGATAGAGCATGATTAGCATGACTACACTACACATCTAATGTGTGGGTATTATCAAGGACCACATAAGTTTGAGGAATGCCCTGACTTGTATAATAAATTAATTTAAGGTATGCCTGATGCAAATAAGGATACAAGAATGATCAGGCATGAGCTAAAAGTGGAGAATTGGGCTCCAAAGGCACTACTAAACTACATAGAGATGATTAAAGTGTAGGAAACTACTCACATTAGATTCACCACTCAACCACCAATTATGCTAATGCCTGAGTTGTGCATGGAGTATAGGGAATAGAGTCACACTGAGTGCATCATGTACCCTAAACCCAAAGTTGCACCTTACCCAAACCTGTAAGGGGAGATCCAACTGGTGTGAGACCTAGAAGCGAAGGTGGCCACCTCTTGTAAGAAATAAGATAACTAAGAGTTTAAGGTACAAGAGCTAAAAAATATACTGTGCCTCTTATAGATATAAGGAATGTTAGCCCTATTGAATAATTTGCTCTTGGAGCATGTAGGGAAAAAGTAGGTTAAATTTTTTGTGCCATACATAGAGCAGGTATGAGAATTAGGGCATACATAGAATGCAGAGTATGATCAAGAACTCCTTATAAATGACACCATTGATGAATGGTCAGTATGTGAGGTCTTTATGGACATAGGCACTGAGGTCAATATTTTGACTAAGAAAACATGGGAGAATATGGGTAGGCCAACCTTGAGACCTTCCCCCCATGTGATTTTTATGGCCAATAAGACCCGTGTGCAACCAATCAAAATTTTGAAGAACATCATTGTAGATATCATGGACATTGAGTTCTACACTGACTTTAAAGTGATCAAGTTGTTAGAATAAGATGATTATCTAAAAATCCTAGGAAGGCTATGGTGTTATGTGAATAATGTAGATACGTAGTTTAAGAGGTGTTACATGACCTTTGAAAATGGCAAAGAGAGGTAGTGATCCCCATCTCAAGTGACCAAGGACCCCTCTATGTAGAAAGTGTATACACATTATATTTTCAAACTTTTATCACTAACTGACACTTTGTATCTTGTAGGAACCCATTAAGTCTCAATCTCTCTAAGTGCACAACTTAAGGGGTGCACCAATAAAGGGGTGGGTATACCATTGGTGTTTCATAGGATTGTTATCCCTTTTACCACTTGTTATCTACACCCTTGTCTCCTAAAACCATTGTCCCTAAGCTTATTCTTCTTGGTTGTACTCTTTTTAATTAATTGCTACCTTTCATCCTCCTATTCCTCAGCTTAATCCCATTTTGTCAATCAATTGTACTAGGTTGACTAGGTTGACCCTGTATAGTTTTGGTATTTTTCACTTAGGAGCTAGTTTGACCTTTGGTTAACCTAGCTCATGACCTAGTGAATTATTGTTCAAAATTGTACTAGTTCGACTAGGTCAACCTTGTCAGCCAAGATTTTTTAAAGGGTTTAGGGTCAAATTTGCTTATATATACAAGTTCATTTCCATCATTTATTATTATTAGAAGAAGAATTAAGAGTAAATAAACATCTGCTTATTGACTATTATACTTAAGTAAAGCTTAGGGTTCCATACTTTCTTTGGAGATATGGATCTTGTCTTGTGGAGAATTCTTTTGGATGCATTGATAGGTTGTGTAATGTAGAGCTGATTATTCTTTGTCATCCTTACATACCACAACAACCTTTTACAAAGCACCTTGGAGAAGGGAGAGATTGAATCTCGGTGGGTTCATCTTCAAAGGTAAGTATTTCTAATTTTTTTTTCCTTTATAAGAGTATATAGATATACATTTGTACTTTGCTTCCATGCATTAGGATTATGTATACATTGACGTGAGTATATGTATCTTATTCATGTTTATTATTATTATTCCTAACCCCCACTTTATGCCACAATATTTGGTGAGCACTAGATTAGATATACTTATTATTAGATTAGGTGAAATATCAAAACTTAGGACCCCCTTAGGGTTATTACATTATGGTGCTTGTTTAGCGGCTTTGGAACCCTCTCTAACATAGTGTATTACAGTAAGAGATCCCCTAATTGAGTCTAGTGGATCCCCATGTTGGTCATGTTCTCACTTAATAATTATGTCCCCAATTAGAAGTATATGGTATGATCTATCTTCTTCGAGCTAGGATTGATTTATAAACATGATGCATTTTTTATTGCATACATTCTAGTAAACCTAATGTGAACCTAACCCTTTCAAGTTTTGCTTCACTTATTTCATTATTTTATAATTTTTATTATCATATATTCATAATACTGGGTCGATTGTATCAACACAGTTCTAACTTATGTGCACATATTTAACACACAGTCATATCTATATAACTTTATTCTATTTATGTAGGTTTTTTTCAAGGTTCAAGATACTAGGTCAACTCAGTCAAATAGTACAAGTTTTTAGGCTTCCAAACATCTAGTTCAAAGTACTAGGTTGACCCAGTTGACCCTATACATTTCAAACATCTAGTTTAGCATAGTAGATTGATATAATTGACCATGTACATCTTAAGCACTCAATAACAGGCTTTTATAAAGCTAGGTCGACCCTATTGACACATTTAGTAAAATTTGCAAGTGTTTTATCAAGGTTCTTCAATATCAATCTCATTTATTTACATCCTCCAACCCACCAAGGTTTCTTTCTATCCTTCTCTCTCTTTCTTTATAATCTTACTTTTCATAGTTTACAATCTTTAAAATTTCCCCTGTACAGTCAACTAGGTTAACTCTATCGACATAGTTATGTATCTTATGTGTTGTCTAGAAAGTTAGGTCGACCCTATTGACGTGGTTCATTTTCAAACATTTTTCTTACATGATAAAGAGGTGACACTATCTACCCTATTCTATATTTTATCTATTCACTATCGACTGCAATAACACTATACTATGTTTCAAAGTTGGAATTAACCCTTGTATACTAGTAATTAGCTCACACTTTCATTTATTATTGCTTTCTTGCTTAGATAGATCACATAGTATAATTGGGTGGTTTTTAATATACCATTTAGTTTTATTATTTTCTATTTTATGCACACACTACCAAATCACAAAATCTTAAAATGCATTTTAAACAATTATCTACCCAAGGCCACCTACTTGGATTTCATCACTAAGGGGACGCCAATTTAGTTTTATAGCCAAGTATAAATACGTGATTAATGATATATTTTGTCTAATCACCTTACACCCTTATCAATACGATGTGTGAAGTGAGGGGGTAGGCCCCAATACCAAGCTAGTATCATTTCCAATATAGATCCCTTTTAACCTAGACTTTTTGAAACCATCCTTGGATTTTTTTTTAGTTCCTTGCTTACAACCAACTTTCTATCACATCTAAAATAATATTCTAATAATATAACATTATTTAGGTTGACCACTTAGTTATATTTTACTTTCTAAGTTGATTGCTTGCTCTTTGCTCAATTGTGTGTTGTTTAGCAAAAACTTACATTAGCCAACATTGGTGCAAGGTTTTATGTTGTGTGCCTCAATTAGATCAACCTCATTAATCCAATTGATTATGTGTTTCATTTCACTTCTTTATTTCCTAAGTACTTATAAAAATTACTATTATTTTAGTACATAATCATTTCTATCGACATAGTCTCTTATAGACTGTCTATTTTTCCCTATTTGTTGTGTTAGGTTGACCTAGTCAACCCTGTACACTTTTTCAACCTCTATTTGTTGTACTAGGTCAACCCAATTGACCCTATACAATTTTTAATCCTTGTTTCCTATGATAGGTCAACCCAGTCAACTCTATATAGTTTTTTTCATTTCTTATTTCTTTGGTTTTGCATCTCTCTTGCTTTGTTTAGTCATTTCCCTTCATCATGAACTTTTTTGTTTGAATACAACATTGAGTTGAAGTCAATGGGCATGATTAGTCTTACCAACCCTCACCCATAGATAGAGTATGGATCTTCTCTTTGATGAAATTAATGTTCATATAGCCACTCACATAATGCACTATGGGACCCCTCCTCATTCTTCTTCACAATGTAATCCTCTCTTCTCACTAGAAGATTAACCCAAATTAGAGTATACTCCTGAGATGATCTTATTTATCTTTGAATTTCCTCAACATCAAGGAAAATATCCATCTACCATTTACCATATCATGATTAGTGGTCGATCCAAAGAGCCTCATTCACCCTCACCTAAATTCTCAAATGGATTTGGAGGTACTAATTTCTTTGATTATTAACCTCTTCCCTTGATTACGACCCATTCTCATACTATGACCTCTTCTTCTTTTACTTCTACCTCCATGCCTAGAATCTCCACTAACATGGTAGGTTCTACATCTAGTGGGCCTCTTATAAGATCCACTACTTTTAATCCCTCCACTAGTACATCATTTTCTACCCAAGGTAATCAGTCTTATATTGCTTCCCCTTCTCATCCCTTCACTAGTCCATCTTTTTCCACACAAGAAAAATTTGCCACTAGTGCCTCACATTCTAACAATTCTTCTCAAGCTCTTAACAACACCAATAGTGGTACCCAAGCCACTAAAACTAATTCTAATTCTTCAAATAATGCTAGTAATTCCAATCAAACCCACTAGCTCCTTTTACAAACACTTAATCAAATGAATAGTTTTCAAGCTCATAATACAAATCAAATGATGAGAATGCAAAATCACCTTCTCCATCTTCAATCACATTGTCAACTAATGTCTTGTGGCATGCATAATCAAAATTTTCCCCCTCCTCCTCTTTGAAATTCCTAAGGCAATCTCATACCTCAACCTCCTTTGGTCAACAAAACCATTAAACATCTTCAAAATGAACCTCTTACTACTCAAATTTATAATATTGACATAGGAGGTATCACCCCTATAATTTATTATAATGGATCAACTGATCCTACACTTCATCTCAAAACATTTGGAAATCTTTATAAGGATTAAGTCAAATTAAACACCTTTTCCACTACCAATATCTTAGTGAAAACCCTCACAAGTGATACTTTAGATTGGTACAACCAACTTAAAACTCATCCTATTTCTAGTTTCAAAGATTTAGTGAATGTTTTAGTTCAAGAGTTCCAAACTAATTATCTTCCCAAAAATACTTTGGCCCACTTTATAAATTGTAAACAAATTGAAAATTAAACTACCCAATCTTTTTCTAAAAGGTGGAAAACTTTATCCAATAAATTTGAATATTTCATGGTTGATGATAACCTTTTCCATCTCTTTACCAATGCTCTTTTTCCCAAGTTGTAATATCAGGTCCACACTCTATCTCCACATACTTTGGAGGAGGCTATTGACCAAGATAAATGTCAATATTTCCTTATGCACCAATTTGAGCCACCCCAACCTTCTATAGGTCCTTTCATCTTAAAAACAAAAATCATAATATTGCCAATGATGGTGACATGAATTCTTATGACACCATTCACACTATTCAAACTATTATTCTTAACCAATCTTTAAAACTGGCTCCCCCTTCTCAAGAATATACCAATTATCATTTTTCATCACCTAATACCATTCATGTTCATAACCCTCTATCCTCAACTGAGTTACTTAAGCATCTACCTATGCCTCTACCAAGATAACTTGATCCCACTCATCCTATGAAATTAAGGTATGATCCTAACAAGTTTTGTTGGTTTCACACTAGCTGGGGTCATTCTCATGAAACCTATAGGTAGCTCCATAATTTAGCTATGGATTTTATTCTTGGTCCTAATTTTGATCATGATTCAATCATTCAAAAGTGTCTAGAAGCCTATGACATTAATTTTAAGGCTCATAAAACACATACTAAATCTCAAGCCTTGAATCAAGCTAATGCTCATTTGGCTATTTACAAAGACGCTCTTCCTAATCACCAACCTAATCAAGATACCTAAGACAACCCCACCCCTTACACCAATAATGTAGAAAGTCTTGTTGACCCCACTCCCAAAGATAATGTTGTCAACATGACTAATATGTGAAGGGTTGTTTCTTTTATTGATCCATAACCTATCTACACTCCTCCATTGTCCCAAATATTTGGTGTTCTCTAGGATCCTTCTCCAACTCATTTAAATGAGTTAGTGCAAGATGACCTTCTATATTTTGATGATCCAATTCCAACTCCTCCTTTGGATAACACTTCATCTACACTAATAATAATCATGCTTCTATTAACACTTCTACCGATTCTTTAAAACAACCTAAACCAACTACTTCATCTTGGTAACATAATTTACAACCTTATTCTAAACCTTCTCCTTATTATCAACATAAATTCTAATGCACTTCAGTTCCTCCTTTTGAGGACCTCATTAATCACTATGTACCTATTTCTAATAACCTTCTTATGGGTTATGATGAGTGGGATCCCATCATGGAACTCACTAATCTCCCATCATAAATTCCTTTTCTTGTGCTTATGAGGACCTATTTGTGACATAGAAACTATCTTATGCAACTCTTGTTCAAAATCAATATCCCTCATCCTCCCCTAGTAGGATGTGAAGTAACTTTATCTAGATCTAAAGACAACATATTATAACAATGTGAAGAGATGTCCATAAATGTTGATGAAATAATGGACACTTCTATTTTCTTAAAGTTTCCTATCACTTCTATGTTCTCGATGAGATTATGATTCATGCAAATGATTCTCTTCTATTCATTAAAATCCAAATAGCTGATATCCAAGTCAAGTGTGTATTGATTGATGAGGGTTCTAGTACCTATGTTGCCTCTCTCAATTTTACCAAAACCCTTAGATATTTTGAATACAATCTCAAATCCACATGCAACACATGCCAAATATGATCCAAGGAAAATGCCTCCTTTAGGTTGTGTGTGGCTTTCCATTACTATCTCACCTGTCATTTTTTGTGTGAACGTGATGATATTTAACTTTCTTCTCTCTTGTAACATCTTGCTTAGTATGCCATGGACCCACCATATGAGAGTAGTTTCTTCTTTTACCTTCCAATGCATTAAATTCCATCATTATGGATCTATTTACAAGATTTAGGGTGACACTAACCCTTGGAATTTAAAATATTTTCATGACTGTGGTATCTTTAAGATTCTTACTCTTGAACCTTTGCCTAGTGTTCCATTATGTGAGTCTCAATGATTTAACTTTCTCATTAATTCAACTCGAGATTACAACGGGCATCCTAAACTCTTTGGGAATATTCCTCCTAACTTATTAGATTTTGATGGTGATGAACCTAATGAGATCAACCTCAAGATTAAAACTTTTGATCTTTCACCTCATCTCATCTCTCAGCTTCTTGCTCTTTGTAACCTCATTCTCGCAAACCACCTTATGATGATATTTCCATTATTTTGACTAAGACTCAATAATATATTCTTCACACTTCATCGGATGAAAAATTCATCTGTACCTACATCATTTTGTTGAGTGTGAATCCCTTTGGGGCTATCACATGACCATAAGAATAAATTTTTGGAGCCTAAATAGCTCTAAAGATGTGGGGGGCATAATTTTCATGTCCTCCACATGTGAGTGGAATATTCCTTGTATTCCTAATTTTTATGTATTCCATATTTCATGGAGTTATTTGTCAGATGCCTTTTCCCATGTTTACTTGTTTTGAGGAAGCTAGTTATTTTTCGGAAAAGGGAACTCCTTCCTTGTTGAGTGGAGTTGGTTGTGATCACATGTTTATGGGAAAATGTGCCCTTAGAAGGTGGAGAAGATGAATATGGAAAATTTATCCCTGTGAGATATTTTGGATATGCTTGATGAGGTGGAAAAAGGTTGTCACATGTTGGATAATGCTTATCTTGGATAAGTATTGCATATTTTCTCCTCCTTTTATGGGTTTTCTTCATTTTTCTATATATACAGGGTGTGTTGTGGCCTTTAGAGATTGATAGTTTATTTTTAGGGTATGGATTTGAGGATCAAAGTCAAAGTTTAGGTGTTTTTCAAAGTGTAGGTGTTCATTATAGGGTGTGGTTTATCAACTTGTGAGATACAACATTGTGCAGGTGCAAGTGAAAGTGTAGTTTTTGTGTAGCACTTTTTATAAGAGATTTTTCTATCTCTGTGAGAGTTCATTATAATCTTGTTTTAGAATACTGATTTATTTGAGAACTTTCATTGGTGGATGTAGCCACATTGGTTGAGCCACATTAGATCTGTGTTATCTATGTTATTTTTATCTTGCTCTCATTTATGCTTTCATATTAATGGTGAATTAAGGATTGTTTTCGTGATGCATTTTATTGCATAGCTTTAGATTTACATTATGGTAATAATAGATCTATATTTATAAGTTTTTTATTCATAACACATTGATCTTCACACACCTGATTACGATGATGGTTATTCCTTAGATGATCCATTTTTAGGTGGTCTTATTCAGGCCCATGATCCTAATATTATCCATTATCGTTCTTCTTTGCTTCAATATTTTTGTGTATCTTCCCATATTCCATCATTTAAAATTCCTAATTTTAGTATTTTTCCTCTTTATCATATGTTAGAGATGGTGCTGACACCTCTATTTTTTAAGGAACCTCATAGGAGTATGCTCATAAATAGTGCTATGACTGGGCCTTACCATTTTGTTAGGTACCCTGACCGATATAGCTTGTTTATCCCTGAGATGCATGCAACCCTTATTTATCCTTTTGTAGACCTTTCCCCTCCCTCAATACTATATTTGATCCCATTCTTTCTCCCGCTATAGTTAAGCCCATTTATGCTCCCACTATTGCTAAGTTTATCCCTACTTCTAATCCCATCGCTCATTCCATTGAGCCTAGTCTAGTTCCTTCCCCACCCTCACATTCTATTGGTGATGGTTTGCTTCCTTTACCTCAGATGGCTCCATTTCCCACCAAATGAGCTGATGAATCTTCTCCAAATTCTTATACTCTTTTTATACCTCCTCTTGTGAGTTCTTATACTAAGTCTACTCATAGGCATATTTGTTGCTTCCATAGAATAAATAATCATTCATCCACTCATTATTGCAAGCTATGATAATATATTGATACTTTGCATCCTTTTATCCCTTGATCTTTAGACAAGGCCATACCTCCATTGAATGTACTACTAGAGTACATTCCTAAGTATGGATAGGTGTATTATCTTTGGCACTAAAGTGGCACCCATCACACCGATTGTTATCACATCTTTCAACAACATCTTAAAGATTGACTTATAACTATTCCCAAAACTTCTACCATTCCCCCCATAGGTCATTCCCTTAAGAAGGATCCCCCTTATTCTCCTATGGTACCACCTCCTATGGTTGCATCCGCTTCTATGGTCCCTTCATCACCTTTTATTCCTCCACCCATGAATTCTTCACCTGTGGATCCTCCCTCACTTGTGGATCCTTTCCCACCAATGATTCTTTCATCTCCTATAGATTTTGCTCCCATGTATTCTTCTAAGCATCCCTTGCCTGATAGCCCTCCTCAACATGATCCATCAATCATTCCTAACTTTTTTATTGAGGAGACTAGACGTGAAGTATTTTTCTAATTTTCACTAAATATAGATGAAACATTAGCTATAGTTTGCATCCAACTTCATAGAGATCTATCAGATGTTTGAGATAATGTGTGTGGGAAAATCTATCAGTATTTATGAACACATGCATGGTGTTATTACATTTTCATTTTGATTGGACATGTCCTCCAATTTTATCTTTATCTATTTGTTATATCACTTGAAATTGTGTCAAATTATTATTTATCTTACATGGTGTCTTTGATTTTGCACTCTATATTGTTTATATTTTCATTTATATTTACTTATGGATGTCTTATTTATCATTGCTTTCTCTTTATTTCTTGAATTTCTTTCTTAAAAACTCCCTTATTTAATCTTCATGATTATTTGCTTTCTTATCTATATTCTTCAAGGCTAATTGTCATTATGACTTAGTTATACACACCTTATTCCCTTTTAGTCATTTCTCCTATTACCATGTGATCAGTTCACAAATAATTAATCTCATTATATTATCCTTTCACTAGTCCACTTTGGATCTCCTTTATTCCCTTTATTCCATTTTTACAAACTAAGCATATACATGGTTTATACTTGAGATAACATGTTGATTCATTATTAAGCCTAAGTGTTCTAGTCAATCTTGTCTTTAGTTACTTAGCTTCATTTATCCTAAGCCTATAGTTCATTCATGTGTATCACTCTATCTCTCATGATTGGTCATTCCAATTTCATATGGAGAAGGAATCTTAAAAATATTTTAAAACATTCAAATGTGAAATCATTTAACAAAAGATAATGATATAAAAGGCAAAAAAAATTAAAATTTCTTAAAAGTCCAGTCACACTAAAAGATGTGATTCAAAGCACATCTCATTTTTCTAGTTGAAGCTCAAACTCCATAGTTGGACTCATGATAGAGATGAGGTCCATTGGAGTGTAGTAGGCCAATAGGTTAGAAAAGGAGAATTAAAAAATCTTTTAGTGCTACCTACTTTCTCACACAAGTACCCAATATTCATAGTAGACCAATGGCTCTGTAAGGGGTCTTGAGGAATGGGGAACACGTCATGAAAAGGCAAGTCCATTTTAATTTTATTATATCAATCTACCTTCATGATTTGATCTTAGTAGCACACTTATTTGCCTACACATCTTTATGTCTATCATGAATAGGTTTCCTTTGTACATTGATGGTCACTTAGTATCATCTCATGTCCTTAGTATGCCTCATGTCTCCTAAGGTCTTCTCAGAAGACACCTAAGTCATGATTTTTACATTCCCCTTTTCATTACCTACATTTTTCATATTTCCTCTTGAAAAATATTGTTTTGTTCACTGATCACTCCCCTAGGGATTTCATTTGTGAGTTGCATTGTAAGACCATAGATAGGACCAGACCATCCTAAAAAATTACCATAATTTTATATTCTTATCACCAACATCCTTTTTTTATCCAATTTTCACATTTAGTCCACCTCAATGGTGTTCCCTTTGTGATTCTTAGTGTAATACCATGGATAGGACCTGGCCCTCCTCACAAAATTTCCCAATAATCTAAGTCACAACAAAAATTGCATGTGTCAAATATGAGATAAGATGTGATTGATCATGAATTTACATGTCATTGACATGCTTCCTAGTTTGATTTAGTATGTTTTATCCTTACTTCATTTCTCTTTAGACTTTATCTTCTTATTTCTTGATTGCATTTAAGAATCTAACCATTTCTTGAATTTGTCATACTTCCCAGCTTTAATTAGTGTGATAAATTTAAGACCAATTTTTCCAATTTTATTTTTATCTTATACTTCCAAACATGATTTAGTATAATTGATTTGTTTTTATACCATTTGTTCTTTTACTATTTCAATGTTATTATATTATTTTCATACTTCCCAACGTGATTTAGTATGATTTTACTTGTTTCAATTTGGTACTAATCTTTAATTTGGCTTAAAAGCAAACTTTTTACCATCTTATTTATCCTCCTTTGGTTCTTTATACTTAGTAATTTTCTTGTTATTACACATATCCCAACTTGAAATAGTGTGTAAAACATTTTTTGACTGATTATATTTTACCAAGTTCTTTTTACTTGTTTCTTTTTAACCATGCATGTACCCTACATAATGCTATAAAAGAAACCACAACTCGTATATTTCATATATCATATAAAAAAATAGATAAATACATGTGATATAAAGAAATATATCTAATCATCCACAACCATAACCATAATGCCAACATATACAATCAGCAACCAAATGCCAAAATGAAACATCTGTATATATCATGAGTTTTTAATATAATAATGCAACCATATAAAAAGCTCCATCTATATGGTTGGGCCCCATCCTACCTATCTCATGGCCTATCCACACTACTTATAGATGCCTTGATCTAACTCCTCTAAATAGAATGTTTTAAAGAGGTTATCTAGGATCTCAGTCCTGATACCTACCCTTATAGATGGGCCACCTGAGCCTTTACCTCTATCAATTGGGTAAATGTCACTAGATGTGTCACTCTCTCCTACTATTATACCTATGTCATATAGGTCAGGACCATTTCATGTATCACTCTCTTCTGGCCCTGTACCTATCCCATCTATATCACAATTACTAGTTGTACATATCTCTCCTAAGCCAAGGCCTACCATGCTCATGCCTTTCCTATATCCATCTCTATTGGTGGATTCATCCCCTCTTTATACACTTACAACTACCTCATGATCTCTCTAGCTCATCTAAACCAACTCACCTGAGTTGGGGTAGAAGGTACCCTAAGATCTTCTAGTGTAACAAGGGCATACAACATTAGTGACTCATCTAGGACATCATGGAGTACTCCCCTCACTAAGGACCCCCATCTAATCTTCTCATCCTCTTCCACACCTACACACATTCACACTAGATAGATATTAGATCACTGATATATCTCAAAAATATATCTATCTCTAGTATATCTCAAGTAAAACCTAAACATGATTTAATCATCTTGTATTACCTATATGTGTGTTGGCTACTACTATATCACCATTTTCTCAACCGTCAAGCACGGTCTCCCCATCCATGCATCCTCTAAGACCCTCCTCTATAGGTCGCCTCCGAAAAATAACTTTTGGAGTCATATCATGAGCTTATCTTAGTCTATGCCTAAGTGGCATCTTTATCATCTAACTTTACTCTGGCTCACCTAATGGGTCATCTTGGATGATGATAGTATTTTCTCTCTCCTACTCTTGTTACCTCTATCGATGCCATGTTTGTGGTGGTTTTTGTTCCTCCTATTATAGAGCTAGTGGTTGTACCTCTAGTACTCCTACCTCTACATCCATATCCTCTCACTCTATTTCTTGTCATGTTCAACTAGTCCATGGTCTTCACACCATAGCCTAAGTATCAGCCTAGTAACTAGTGGCTCTAGTCCTCTTCTCCCTTATGGCTCTCTCACATGTTGGACCCAAAATATGGGAACCATTATTAGTGCCATTGGGTGAGGTAAACCCATCTATACTAGTACTTGTGCCACTAGATATGGCTCCATCCACTAGGTATAGTGCCCTATCACCTCTACCCATGCCAAATATAGTGTTATTATCTCCCAATTAGGCTATACTATAGTAATGTGCTCATATGGCTATCATATTATGTCTTCTCATCTCATCATCTATAGCATTGGCACATGGGGCATAAACCATGTTACCTAGTCCTATTTTATATCTGAACCTGAAGTCACCTATCATCAACCGTATGGTGCAACCCAGCTAGTCAATACATGGAAAACTTATCATATATCCATGTTGTCAATAATATGATTAGTCTCAATGACTTTTGACATCTAGACAACAGTCCATACATATCATGTATGAGTTGTACCCATATGATAGACCCCAAGTTATATAGTACCCTCTCCTCTAATATCATTTGGCTTAAGAATATCATAAATAATCTTACCTTATTATCCAACTTGTGGCATAGCACTCATACTATCACAAGTCCTATCATAGCCTTCTAAATATCTAAAACTTGTGATGTATATACACCAAAATGTTCACCCTTAATCCTAAGTATATCCTCTTTGAGTTTGTCACCCATATGGCTAAGGCTTTCCTATGCTCCTTGTTATCAGGTATTTTTATGACTACAAGTATCCCTGCTATGGGAAATCCTAAGATGGTATGCACATCTTCTAAGGTGATAGACACCTATATATTATCTCCCTTCACCTCCTAGCTAAAGGTGTTAGTCAATCATTCCTAACATCCTAGGAACATGACTAATAGATCTATACTCAGAGGTGTCTTACACATCTATTATACCTACTAGGCCTATAGCAATCAATCTAGCTCTATCTTCTATCGACAGGTGCTCTAATAAGTTTTGGAGCCATGATGCATCCACCAAATGCTAGAATATATGATGCCCCTATAACCAGGAAGCCAAAAAAGGTGTATTAGATCTTCCATTTCATTCATAACTGAAATACATTCTTTTTTTAATTTTAATAAAAATAATCCTAAATTACTTTAATTTATTCATTTTTAATAGATTGAACCTATTTTTAGCCTACTCAACCCATTTAGCCTTCACTTGGTCATTCTAGGCCATTCTAACACTCTTTCGGCCACTTGCATGTATTTTTATACTATTAAGGTCCTTTGGTCAAACACTAGTTTGACCAAAATTTCCCTATTTTGACCTGGTTAAATTAAAAATCTAAGTCAACCCTCTTATTTTCTCCCTCTTAGTACTATTTTGTCATACTAGACTTTTCCACTCAATCATCAACAATGTACTAGGTTGACAGTCTGGAAAATAAACTACGTCAACACAAACCTACTAGGTCAGTAACATGGATTTTGCCACTTTTTAGCCTACTAGGTCAATTAGGTTGACCTAGTTGTTTTTCTTGTTGACCCCTTACATTTTATGAAATAAGTGACTTCTAATTGTTATTTCTTCAAACTCTTCCAACCCATTTCCCTAATTGATTTTTCCTACCCTTAGCATCTAATTTGGGTTCATTCCAATGTCTAAAAATTCTTAAAATTACAAATTTCTAAAACAAACTTAAATTTAATAAAATATTCAAAAACTGGCTTGAGATTCTCAATTACTAACCTGTCCTACACCCGCTACCACCTCTGGAGGTCTCTCTCATATAACCTGTCATCTCCTCACCATCCTAGCTCATTTGGTCTCTTAGAGCTCTTTTTCTCTCCTTCACAAGTCAAAAATACCAAATGACTTCCCTTTGACCCTATTTAAAATCACTTTTTAAAAATCTTAATCTTTCAAATATTTTCCATTAGATTACTTGTTTTGCCTATATCTTTGTTTCTACTTATCCATTTTTTGAATCATAAAATGTTCTAGAATCATGATGATGTAGAGAATATTTTCTACTACTATATGACTATTTTCTAATTTTTTTTATTTTTGGCTATTTTTTACACTAACCTCTACAAGTTCACCTAATGTTCTTCACATTGGACACCTTCACTTATCTTGTAACCTACTTTTTTATCTACAATACTAAGGTAAGTAAAGGTATGTGTTTTTCAATTTTGTCCTTTCATTTATCTTATTTTATGCTTATTTCACTTTACTTAGCATCAATGTTAAGTGTTATCATGTTCTATTCTCTAAGCACCATCCCGTGTTGCCCTCATGTGATACGTGAGGAGCTTTGAGTGGGGTATATGTATACACATAATATTTTCAAACTTTTATCACTTATTGACACTTTGTATCTTGTAAGAACCCATCAAGTCTCAATCTCTCTAAGTGTATACCTTAAATGGTGCACTAATAAAGGGGTGGGCAGAACATTAGTGCTTCATAGGATTGTTGTCCTTTTTGCCACTTGTTATCTACACACTTATCTCTTAAAACCATTATCCCTAAGCTTGTTCTTCTCTATTGTACCCTTTCTAGTCATTTTCTACCTTTCATCCTCCTATTCCTCACCCTAATCCCATTTTTTCAATCAGTTATACTAGGTCAACTAGGTTGACCCTATATAGTTTTGGGTATTTTTCAATTAGAAGCTAGTTTAACCTTTGGTCGACCTAGCTCATGACCTAGTGAATTATTGTCCAAAATTATACTAGGTCAACCTTGTTAGCTAGGATTTTTGAAAGGTTTTAGGGTCAAATCCACCTATACATACAACTTCATTTCCATTATTTATTATGATAAGAAAAGTAAGAACAAATGAACATCTACTTATTGACCATTATACTTGAGAAGCAAAGTTTAGGGTTCCATACTTTCTTTAGAGATATGGATCTTGTCTTGTAGAAAAGTATTTTGGATGTATTGATAAGTTGTGTATCCTAGAGCTGATTTGTCTTTGTCATCCTTACATACCACAAAAACATCTTGTGAAACACCTTGACCAAGGGAGAGATTGAGGCTCGACGGGTTCATCTTCAAAGGTAAGTATTCCAAACTTTGTTTTTCCTTTGTAAGAGTAGATAGATATTCATTTGTGATTCTCTTCCATGCATTAATATTTCATATACATTGATGCAAGTATATGTCTCTTATGCATGTTTATTTTTATTATTTCTAATACCCACTTTGTGCCACAAGATTTGATGAGCACTAGATTAGATTTACTTTACTTGTTATTAGATTGGGTGAAATATCAAAAATCAGGACCCCCTTAGGTTCATTACATGGTTGTGATTGTTTAGAGGCTTTGGAACCCTCTCTAGCAGAGTGTATTATGGTAAAATATCCCCTAATCGAGTCTAATAGATCCCCATATTGGTCATGTTCCCGCATAGCAAATATGTCCCCAATTGGAAGTGTATGGTATGATCTATCTTCTCTAATCTAAGATCAATTTATAAACATGATGCATTTCTGATTATATACAAAAAGTGTTGACCTCGAGGATGAGATCAACCATATATACAACATCACATTGCAAGGTGCTAAAACTCTCAACTCTAATAACCAAGAAGTGTTTTTTTAGGAAGATAGACAATCGACCTTAGACACCATTGATGTTGCTTGCAATTGATGGTTTGAAGAATCTTATGAAACCATTAGTCAGAGGTGCCATGTAGTGTGCACAAAGGTGTCAAAACCTATGAGGATTGGTTGGGTTCATATTGATCACACTCCTAAGAGATGGGTCCCTTACACCAAGAAGAAGGGTAAGAAAGTATTTTGCATGAGCAAAGGTAAACTTGTGGCACTCCCAAAATATGATGGGAATAATCATGTGAAAGAGTATGCTCATGACCTTTAATATTTCATCCCAAAGGAGATATACGAATGGTTTTACTAGTGTATACTTTAAGGAATACTACCACTCATTGGTGGGTAGAACAAAGGCCTAACTTGGCAACATGTAAAATCAGCCATATGCACTAGATTCAAGAAAATAAATGAGGACCTAGATATTTTTGCCTACTTTGATGACTCTAAACATGTATCACATGTGTGCTTATGTGAGGAAACATGGACCATCTGCAATGAAAACACCCTAAAGAACCTATGGGTGTGTGCCTTTTATAAAACCTTGAAGACATGGGGCATGCATGGTATGTTATCAATGAGGCATGCCATAAGATAGAAAATTGGGATGTACTCAAGGAAAGGTTCATGCACACTTTCTCTTTTTATTCATAGAACTTGGAGTTGATCAAGCCACTACAAATAGTTCACAAGTTTGTATTTGAGGACATTGCAATCCTAGAGGAGCACCTCAAAGACATGTTTGAGGAAAAAGGGTTGGTGCTACTAAATTTATTTAAATAATAGGTGCTCAATAGTTATTCAATTGAAGAGGATGATGAAACATGGAAATCATTCCATTAGATGTCCTTGATAGTTAAAAATAAGCTTGTGCACCAAGTAGATGATATCAACCCAGATGAGGAAGACTCTACTCATCTTTACATAGAAAACACTGATGGAAGTAGACAAGTTGAGGACTCACATCAGAAGAGGAGTGAGCCTTATTATGTGCCACTCAAAACTACCAAGGTAGACATCAGCATAAAAGGAGAACCAAAGATGGCTACTCTGGGTGTATACTAGTTTGATGCAGAGCTGGTACAAATTATGGATCTCCTAAAAGAGTTCCAATAATTATTCCTCAAAATTATTGAGACATGAAGGGAACCCATCCATCCCTTGGTAAAATGAGTATAAATTTGGTGGATGTTATAAGACTTGTTAAGAATCACCCTTATATAATGAAGCCCAACCTATGCCCCAAGGTCAAGATGGAGATTGATGGCATGCTAGTTGTAGGCATCATCTACCCTATGCAAAAATCTATTTGGGTGATCCCTATGGTTATTTATATTAAGAAGGATGGGTGCATTTAGATTTTCATCGATTATAGATTGTTGAATGCCACCTGCATCATCAACCCCTTCCCAACTCCATTCACTAATAAAGTCTTGGATGACATCACAGGCTATAAAATTTACACTTTCACTGATGGATTCTCAAGATATCAAGTCCAAATTGAAGAGGAGGACAATCCCAAGACAACCTTTGTGACTGAATGGGGTTATTCCACATATAATTTGATGTCCTTTGGACTCAATATTGCATTAGCCATGTTCTTCAGAGTGGTGATCACTTTATTTAAGGACTTCATCCACAAGTTCCTCCAAGTGTAACTAGATGACTAGGCAGTGTATGGGTTAGTGAAGGACCATTATGACAATATGTGCCTCATGTTTGAGAGGTGAAGATATTTATAAATATCCTTAAACCTCAAGAAGTGTGTCATCACAATACCATTTAGCACCTTTCTTGGGCACATCATCTATAAGGATGGTCTACTTGTTGATCCCATAAATATCATAATAATTATTCAACCCAAGACCCCTTCAACACAGAATGGCATTTGCATCTTTCTTGGCCATTATGGCTACTATAGAAAATTCATAAGGAGATATGCAAATATTGTAGCACTACTAGAGGATATCATTCACAAGGATGGCCCATTCTATTGGGGTGTAATACAAGAGGATGCATTTGAAAATTTGAAGCTCAAGTTGGTTAACATTCTTAATCTACAATTTCTTGACTGGTCTAATCCATTCCATGTCTATGTCAATGTATGTAGCTTTGCAATTGGTGTTATTATAATGCAACCTAATAAAGGTAAAATGGACCATCCCATCTCTTTTACAAGCAAAAAATTGACCCAAACTGAGTAGAACTATACAACAACTGAGTGCAAGGACTAGCCATGGTCTATGCCCTATAAAAATTTAGACAATACCTATTGGTTACCCCATTCATCTTCTTCACTGATCATGAGGAACTTAAGTACCTTATGAATAAGCCCATTCTCCATGGGCACATTTGTAGATGGATAGTTATATTTTAAGAATTCTAGTTTTCAGTTGTCATGAAGCCTAAAAAATAAAACTCAAATCCAAACCATTTATCCTACATCAACTCTGGTGATACAATAGTGCTTATTGAGGATGAAATGCCAAATACAGAACTTTATAGAGTCTAGCATGTCCTTGAGAACTTGGTAGAGATCTCCACTTTTCTAACATCTAAAACTGCACCCTAGACTGTGACAACTAGAGAGAGAAAATAGCTCGTAGTTTTCACCACCCCTTTCTAACTCATTAATAGGGAACTATACAAATTAAGATAATATAAATTCATATGTTATTGTGTCATATAACATGAAATAGACTCCATCTTATGATAAGTGCATGAAAGGATATCAAGATGCCATTACACTGGAGATGTAATAGTATGCAAGGTGTTACAATCAAGGTTGTGGTGGCCAAGTCTATTCCAAGATACAAAATATTTTGTAAAGACATGTGACATATGCCAGTGCATAAGGAATCCTAACCACAGGATGAATTCCCCTCATTCCCATTCTTTCCTAGGCATCATTTTTAAAATATTCCATTGATTTTTTTGGGTTAATCACTCCCACAATGAGGCACATAGGCATAAGATACATTCTAGTAGCCACTGGTTATTTCACCAAGTAGGCCAAGGTAGCACCAATAAAAGATTGCATAGCCACCACAATTATAATATTCTAATGGGATAACATTATAAGTTGTTATGGGTAACCATTCAATTTAACTAGTGACAGAGGCACATACTTCATCAATGAAACTGTACAGATCCTACTGACTGAATACATGGTGGTGCACTATAAGACAATACCTTATCATTTATAAGTAAATAAAATAGTTGAGGCATTCAACAAGATCCTAGGGATGTGCCTTATGAATATATGTGACATCAGTTACAAAGATTGGGATAATCAAGTGTCATCAGTACTATGGGCATACCACACAACCTAAATTCACCTAAACAAGGCTACACCATTTCAACTGGTGTTTGGAATAGACATGATTCTACTAATGGAGTTTATGGTGCCCTCTTTGTGTATTGAATGTATTAGTCATCTAGATGACCAAAAATCATTGCAAAAATTTTTGGATGACCTAGAGTGCTTATATGAGACATACACCCAAGAAAGATGGAGTTAGCAAATAGAGAAGGTGTAATAGAAGCTTTGACATGAGAATAATATTAAGTAAAAGATACTGACTAAAGGAGCATTGGTCTTGATTTATGACTCCAAGTACCTCAAGCATCCAAGAAAGTTGAAAATTAGGTGGATGGGCCCATATGTCATCCATAGTATATTATAAACTATCACATGCAAATTGCACATGTTGTGTGGCAAAATGTTCCTTGGGCATTTGAATGGCCATTGAATGAAGCCTTATAGGTAATAGGATGGCATTGCACCTTTAGACACCAACTTCTTAGTTACAAGTTAGTTGTATTACACTAAACAAAATAAAGTTTGGCATAAACCAAATGTTTCTTTATGTTTTGTGTTGGGTTATGTTATTATTCATATTGGGTGAATAAGTAGTGATTTGAGGCTCATCGATGAAATCTTCTGGCACTTACATGCATAAATCTAGTCAGGTGAGTTGAGCACGGATGCTTTATAAAGAGCCTAAGGATAAAACCTAAGTTATGGGTGCATAAAGTTTTCTAGATTTAAAAAATAGCTGCATAAGATCTTAGTGCACAAAATTCCAGAAGTGAGGCACTTTTAGGCCCACAAGAGAACCATTATGGCACTTCTACACATAATATCAATTAGGTGAGTCAAGTGAGGTTGATTTATAAGTAACTAAGGCTAGATACATTAGTTTATAATCACATGGATTTCACCAAACCTTGATAATAGGGTTACCAAGTGACAAAAGAAGGCACACAAGCTGATAGTACATAAGAGATAGAAAAAAGTCACAAAAGATGACCAATGCAAAAGATCAAAAGAGGAGATTGAATCACTAGAGACCCATCATAATAATTTTTATGGGGTAGGGTAGGCCAAGGCAAGATGAAAGCATAAATAAATCAACCGATGAAAGAGAAGCATGCATAGTAGAAAGTGTAGCATTAAAAAATAAGACCATAGAGGCTAAATTGCATACATGTGAAGTGTTGTACCCAGGTTGCCATAAAGAAGGTGAAGGTCATACCAATGTGAACAAATCATATAAGGAATATCATCAAGACAAGTTGGAATACACCCAAAGGTAGGTAGGAAGTGACCATTTTAACTACATGTCATTTCATCAAAAATATTGTTTAGAGAATTTAATGAAGTGATGGTAGAGGCACAAAGATCTACACTAAATGCATTGGTGGTGGCATATTTTCATCAATTTTTTGGGTTTTAGTAGATTCCAAGAAATCTAGGCACTACCATGTTATTACTCACCTATAATTAAGATGGTAGTTAAGGTTAAGGTATAAAGAGGCCAACGACGTACTGGTTTAGGTTACAAACCTTAAGTTAATTTGAACTAGACATGTAGAACAAAACAAGAGCCAAACCAAATTTAAAGTGAAAAATTCTACCAAAGTGAAACCTTGAGCACCCACATCCACCAAATAAGAATGGTTGTAAAGAGAAGGAGATTGTGTTCCTATTGAGATTAAAAAAGAGGCTTGTGAGGCAAGAATTATAAGAGAACCAGGTAGGAGAAAATCTGAGTGATGTTAAGGCCACTATTAATGGTGAATGAATCTTGAAATATGAATTCATAGTCGTAAACCATATGACTATGAAGAATGACAAGAAATATTATAATCTTCAATAAGCTAAATAGACTATGCTTCAACTCTAACTAGTTCAGAATGGGAAAGAAATAGATGAGTTTTGGTATATTGTAGGTGTATAAGGATGCCAAATAGGCATGGAAAATTGAATATATGGCTATTATAAAGAATAAATCATATCCAATCAAAGGATTTATCATTGTTGAGGTTGATCCTGAGGTGCTCACCAAAATCTCCTACTAAGAAATGCAATTTCCCCCAGAGGTCCTGATAAGGGAGACTTGGGTGTCCTTCATGTACACTTATAGTCTAAAATAATACAACTACCACACCCTAATAAATTCACAAAATCTAGCACAAGATTGGGTGGTTAACATGGTAGCTAAGATATACGTGGGCATAGTGTTATTCGATGTCTCCATCCAAGACAAACTTGCAACCACCAATGCAACTTAGCTTTATGAGTTATCATGTTTTTTGAAGCTAGAAGAACTCATGTAGTTCCTCCTCTCATGCGTCAATGGATATTACTTCTAATTTGTAGGGAGGCACATGTGAATATTGGTGTTCTTAATCAATAGAATCATTGAGCTCCCAAAATCTAATGCAAACATCCACCAGATGATGGTAGATGATGTTGAAGTAGAAAGGGTCATGAAACTCCTTGGGTACTATAAGGGATGATTCACATTCCCAACAAAAGATATAAGGGAACCTGACACAAGGATCATAGTGTGCCTCATGAGATCCAATATTTACCTCGATGAGAGATGGATAGACATCAATAAGTCCGACTTGTGTATTTCCCATCACATGATGGAAGGGGTCAAGTTCAACATTGCCAAATTCATTATTGAGGAGATGGTAAAGAACATGTTTGAGTGTCATAAGGTAAAATAAACCTTTAGTTAGGGGTTAATACTAATCTTAATAGTCATGGAGGAGTTTGGCATACTTGATGGTGATGAATATAACCTATGGGTCTTCTTGATGTACAAAGACTCCCTAACATTGAAGTACCAGGACTTCACCTACCCACCTTCCTTCTCCCAAAAATATAAGACATGAGTCATGGGGTAATGTGAATAATATATATAAGAATTTAGGATGGAATGGCACATCCCCAAAGAACTTCCCCAAAACATGTTTAGAATGGTGACCTTCATTATCATGCAACACTTTTGTGTAGTGAGCCTAGTGCTCACAGATGGTAACCATTCAAAATGGATAACACTCCCTTACATGTTTTTCATGAAGTATTTTATGGATTCACTAGTGATAATTCATAATGCACAATAGCTATACATCTCAATGAAGTTCATGGATTTAGAAAGAAGTATATTACAATGCTAGTATGTGCACCCAGGAGAAAAAGCTATAAAAGATGAAGATGATGACTTAGATTGCACATACCTCCATCCCTTTTAGAGAGAATTCATCATGGGGAATATCTTCAATATTTACTATGAGATAAATCCAAGGAAGAAGGGCATTAACCCTAATAATGATGATGATCAACCCCTCCACATTGATGAAGAAGGAAAGCCAGTGTCAGTAGTGTAGAAGAAGTCTCCCCAAAAAAAGCAAGGAGAAATACTTGAATAAATTCAAGAGAACCTATGGTCAAGGATTGATTCAATGAAGAAGCAACTTCTTTCACCCCAAATAAAAATCATGTGACCTTCACAACAGGTACCACCTCTTCTAGCAAGAAGGAGAAGAAAAATAATTCCAAGGGGCCTATTACAATGCCAACAATAACCTTGGTGGAGATGGAAGTGCATGAAGAAATGGAGGAAGAAGCAAAATAAGAAGTAGGGATAAGAGTTTACATTATCCAAGAATAAGTAGAGGATCCTAGTGTTGAGGAAGTTCAAAAGGCCTTCCAAGGTAGCACTACTATCATGCTTGGAGAAATAGAGAAGCTAGTGAGTGCCCCATCTAAAGAGCCCTCCACATAACCTCCATAAACTAAGGAAGAAAAGATAAAGGTGTGGAGAAAATTGGGGATGAGCAAGGTATAAGTTATGAAGGCATTAGCACTGGAGAAGAAAATAGAGGACGTGAAGCAAATGGGCATGTCCCAGGAGGATATTGAGAACGCCAAGGCTGAGGCAAGGAAGGACAAGGAAGAAAAACCCTTAGCATTGGAGATAAAGAGGAAGGTCGAGAAAAAGAAGGCCAAGGAAGATAAGGCTAAGAAAAATGAAGAGAAAGAGGTTGTCGTAATCATCAAACCAATTGAGGAAGTAGCAAAAAAGTGACCTAGCACCCCCACTAGCATAGTAGACCAATTTGTACTACAGGCATACCCAATTAGCTAAGGGGAACTTAAAGACAAGGAAGGTGATGTTGGCACCTTGAAAGAAAAAAAATAAAAGGTGACAAGGAAACCCAATAAAAATATGAAGAAGGCAAAGATGGCACCAAAGATAAAAGAAGTAGATAAAGGGGACAAGTTTGAAGAAGAACTCCTATAATAATAGGAAGAAGAAACCTCTTATGAAAGCATCGAAGAGAGCATTAGCACCAATGAAGAGGAAAAAGAACAAATGGAGCTGGTCATCACAAAAGAAGAAGGCATAAAGCTGAGCCTTAAAGAGAAGATGTATAAGGGGTGGCTAGATGAATATTTATACACATTTGAATACATACCCCCTGAAGCTACCACAACTAGGATGTGCTAGGAGCTTTCATTTTCATTTGACAACTACATGGAGAGCTGCACTTTGAGGCACCATAGAAGGCCATATTAGGCATAGATAAACCTAAAGAAGGGCACAATTCCCTTCTCATAAATCCCTATGATATGAACCTAGTAAGGTTAGTAAATCCACTCATTCGGATGGCCACCAAATTCACATAAAATAACATCATTAATGATGTTAGGGCAACAAAATGGAAGAAAATTTCAAAGTATGTTGAAGAAGATGTGCATGCCATGAAATTTAAGTTGTAGCAACTATCCAAGCATATAAATGCCACTAAACCATCCCTTTTGGTTGGCATGGATACATCAAACCTCTTAAAGGTTGATTAAGTATGTGTGTTAGTGGAATAGATGCTCTTGAGGTTGAAAGTAGAGCTAACACAGGAAGAAGAAGAAGAAGAAGAAGAAGAAGAAGAAGAAGAAGAATACCCATGCATCATATTGTAGAAAGAGATTGCTACCAAGCTCAAAGAAGTAGAGGACCTCTTCACAAAATTGTAAGAAGTAATAGACACAACTGACACCATCTTCATGAAATTATCCAACCAAGTATTAGTCATTGATGCAAGCCTTAAGTAGGAAGAGGGGGAGAAAGAAGAGTTGATGGCACAGGTGTATTTTGTGAATAAGGTAGAGTGCACATAGATAATGGGTAGGGTTAACACATTGAGTGCATAAATAAAAGATCAAGAGTAGAACCTAGAAGAACTCTTTTATACCTTGTAAATTAAGTCTTGTGACTAAGGAGTAATCCTGGATGGAGGAGTCAAAAAGGCTAAAGAAAGGATAGAAACCTTCAAGAAGGAATTAGATAAAACTAATGTGATAGCACTTAGCACTACCTCCACATAAATAGATAGCACCATGGAGGAAATAAATCTCACTATCAAGGGATTTGAGGACTTCAGTGCTGAGATGAGGGAGAGCATGCCCAAGTTCATTGCACCTAAGGCTTTGGCAGTGTAGTCTTAGGATGGACTAGTAATTTTGTATGGGGTAATGTTGGGTCCCTAATTTGTCTATGTATGGATTTATTATAACTTGATAGACATCTTGGCATAAGGCAATCACCTAGTATGTTTGTTATTTTGGTATATTTTATGCTTGATGGAAGAATCGACACACATCTTGTGCCAGTTGGTAGGCAGTTAATTGGCACCTAGATTTTTAGGGAATCTTCATGAGTGGATACACATGGTGACCATAGCACAAAGGATGAAAGGTGATAGAGTAGGTAGAATGATAAACAAAGGCTCTAGCTTAGCACCTAGTGTGCACTTTCTACCCTAGCATAAAGATGCTCCTGTATGCTATAAAACAAATCTCAAACTAGTGAGCAAAGAGTTATGATTTGATGCAGCAAATCTCTATCAAATTGGTTCTACAGCATAATTACTACCATTATCATGAAAATTAGCATGTATGCCACCAAGGCTCATAATGTATATACCCAAGCTCACCTGTGAGCCTCTAGGTAGATAAATAGTTTAAGCAATTTAGTAATCTATATTAATGTACTCGATTTTGATAAAGTTTGATAAATGAATGTTAAGGGTTGTAATACATATAATGTTTATGATTTACATCTCTTTGATATTGTTAGTTAATGCACACATAATGAACTGATTAAATGTGGTAATCTGATTATAGTTATGTTAAGTGTGATGTTTGCAAGCTCTTGGTTTATGGTGTTAATGGAATATCTACAATTTATGTTGATGTCAACAGACTATGTAGGAATAGCCTAAGTATAGATGATATCCTATGCCAAATGATGATATTTGTGCCTAAGTGCTAACCTAAGCATGAACCTTGATCTAAAACATTCCCTTGAACCCTCAAAGTGCCTGGATGATGCTAAGCTTAATAACATAAAGGCTTGCATCCATAAGACTATAAAACTAACCCGGTATAGGCTTATGCCCATATGACCAGAAGTAATTCCCCAAATAGGCTATGTGCCTATAGACCATCAGCCTAACCCAAAAATGCCTTGCACCAATGAACCTACCAATGCCTTTGTTGCAATGACCAAGTCATATGAGGAATGAGTTATGCCATGACATAATTAGCCTAATATGGGCCCCAATTCTTTATTTGTTGTGATTTGGGTGAGTGCATAAGGATTGTACCTTATGTGAATTTATGTCAGTGTAGTCAAGTGACAAATTTTGAGCACTACATTAACATTCTTTATTTGCACCTAGTTGTAATACGTCTAGAACTGACTTGGAAAACTAGATACGTGTCAGAGCCCTTGGATAAATGAATTGAATCCCCTTTTCTAAAACATCCATTATTAAATCAAGCCTAGAGTTGCACATCATGATAATTTAAATATGTTGATGATATATTATGCATTGATAATGTTAATAATATACAACCTACTTGTAATAATCTTGGAAGTTAGTATTTTGTGTAAAGACCTAGTATGGGTAAAGACTTTTGTTTATATTTGTTTAGACCTCTTTAAATATATTAAGTTTTAACTGGAGGAGAATAATTTTAATATATATCCTTTTGTAAATGATTTTTTGTATAAGAAAGGTTCCTTAGGCCATATGGCTTTCTAGTAAATGATAGTGTGACTTGCTTACTTAAATCTTTGTAAAGCTCAACCTATTAAATATGCATGTGTTTTTTCTCATATTCTATTATGATATATATTCTAATGGATAAGAATATCCATTTATGACTGGAACTCAAATAAATAGTTATGAGATTGTTATTGGGAATAAAAATATTACTTGAATGTTTAATATGAATACTAATGTTATTCTAGTAGATTATGTCTTGTGGAAGAGTTCCTTATTTATTAACAATTGAGTAAGTTTCCTTTTATGGACCTTCCCTATAACACAACCATATAATAATAAAATAATAAATTTTAAAAGAGTTTGGCTCTACTGATTTAATTATAACAAGGCATGTAACCTTTAGGTTTGACTGAGGTTGCCCTTGCAAAGGATTAATAAAAGAAGAGAGCTCTGAAGACCAACCCTTGATTCTATGTTTTTACACTTTAAGAAATCTATTTTTTAATCTCTTATATTTATTGGAATGAATGTGTCTATGTGTTAATACTATAAGTGTAATATTTTAATGAATAGATTAGTTGTCTCATAGGAATGAGCATTTCCTCAAGATATGTTTGGTAGGATTGAGTTTGCTTCATGATTATCTATTAGTCAACTAATCAATGAGAATATTAATTTACTATCATGAGATCAATTTAAGCCTTATTTCATTTTGTTTAATTGATTCAGTGTGAACACAAGCTTCTTTATCTTAATGGAGACCTTATGAGGAAGGTAGGATTAGCTTCGATTGCATTAATGCTAGCAGTCCATTAACAAATGTGTTTTGTCTTGTTTTATCCCATTCACATTCGTTGAATATGTTTTATGATTTTGCTTTGGCTTGTACCTCAATCAATTTTCCAATTGACTATTTCTAACATTTTATTTATGCCTTAATCCATTTTCTAATTCAAGTTTTGAATCAAATCGTGCCTTTACTGATTATTAATTTTCTCAATGGCTTTTGCCTTAGTCAAATTTACATGTTAGTTGGTTCATGTTTTTTTCCTTAAAAAATTATTGCTTTGGCTTCTCTAGAAGCTTTTACCTTAGCCAATTTTTGGGATTTTTTAAAATTTAGTTGAATGATGCCACATGACATCATTCTGATGGCTTAGAGAATTAGTGGGGTAATTTAATCTCCTAATATATTTGGGGTCCTAAGGAGAGACCAAGTGGTAGCATTCTATAACTCAAAACCCTAAGAGTATTGAGCCATTGGGGCCAATCCCCTAATAACTTTGAGGTTCTAAGAGCCCAAGGAGTTACCAGGTGGTAGTGTCTCAAATGTTAGAACCCCAAAAGGATTAAGCCATTGGGGTTAATCCCCATAGTTTTGAAGCCCTGAAGGCCCAAGGAGATGCTAAGTGGCAACCTCCTGGAGCTTAGGAGCTCGAAAGACCAAGAGATTGGATTTAGACCCAAGGGTCCCATAATCATGACACATGGCATGACCACATCCCCTAATGGGATAAACCTAAACATAACCATAGCAACCACATGGCGCCCGACTGCATTAGCAATGGATTAGACTAAGTTTAATGGTTGTCTCAATGTCTTAATGTAGTTACCATGGGAATAGGCCAATGAATGAATTCTTTATCATTTAGACTAAATGAATGGATCTTTTTTATCACTTAATTAGTGGTGGGTGAATGATAAATTAATCTTGTAAATTGATTTAATAGTGTTTTATGTATATTTGCTCATGTTTATGGTTTGGTTGCACAAGACATAGTTGCAGTTATTTCTATTTTATGCGAAAAAATGGGGCATGACATGATGGAAGGGGCTTAGTTGGATCTTAAGGTTTGATTAGGTTATTACTAGATTCCCCTAAGTATTTAATACTACAAAAGTTAAGTTTATATGCATTATTTTATTATATATATGTAGAAATTAAATCTTACATTTGTATCTTTACCCATACTTACCCTTTTCCCCAAATACATAGACCTC